>CM034080.1:34954619-35516758 GCA_019845555.1 Aristolochia fimbriata
TGGTGCCTCAGAAGATACAGATAACTAGGATGTTTGGGCTGGTTTCTCTTTGACTTCCCTTGTCAAAATAGGGGGAGAAAGTGTATTTTGGTGATCTTTTGATGTTCTTTTGTGATCTTTTTATTATGTGCTGCTCTAGTGGTTTGGTTACATGATTGTCTCCAAAAAGAGTTTTGAACAGAAATGCAACAGTCTATGCTTCAAGGGTATTTTGTCAAAGAAAGTCAAAGGGGGAGATTGTTAATGCCAAGACATCATGAGTTGATTTTAGTTGACTATTCTTTGGACAAAATAAAGAATTGGAGAATAAGACATGAAGAATGGTGGAGACCAAAGCGCAAGGTGACTTGAGACCAAGACGTGAGGTGCATATAATATACATGTGCATGATAAGAGATTGAGAAGAGATTGCACAATCTGGTTAGATAAGATGACAGACATATCGAAAAGATTAGGGGTGATCTATTTTTAGAAGGTCGAAGAGAAAAGGTTAAGAAGCGGGTCACACAAGGAAGGGAGATTGAGAAGAATAAGGAAGTCGGATTAAATCAAGGAGACGGAATATATATGGAAAAGAGGATCACGAGGGAAAGGAAGGTTGTCTAAATCATGGACTATCAATAAAGTCATGATTAGAGGAGATGCCAAAAATAGATACGTACGAGTACATATGGGCATGAAGGCCTGAATATTCGACATAACTTCTGAGAGAGTAATTCCGTATATTGAAGAGAAGTTCGTGCGTTATGAGCATAGTCGTTCTTCATCAATTAGCTTTCTGAGAAGCAGACGAAGAAGATGAAGACGGAGTTCCACCCGTAGTTGGAACACCATTGCTGAAGTCTGTGCTGGGGACAGACTGAGCTTTCCACGTTGGAGAGCTCGAACTGAGGGGGAGCCTCAGTGGGATAGTAACGTGACCACTTACACTGAGTGGGTCAGGTGTAGAAGGTAATCCACGATTCTGTTGAGAAGGTGAACTAAAACTGTATTGTCTTTGTGAAAGACTTGTAATCAGTTATCACTAGTGGATTGTTACTATCCTGGGCAAGAATGCCCCGCAGATTAGGAACAGTTGTTCCGAACTGCGATAACAACTTGCTTGTGTTTGTGTTGGTTTTTGTTTCACGAGGTGTTTGATGCAGAGTCTCACACGGAGTTCTAACACTCGTTAATTTATTCTAACCAATATCATCAGAACGTTTTTACAGTAAGGAATTTTAAAAAAAATTCATTCGTGAAGGCTATAGTAAGGGATTTTTAAGAAAAATAAGACTAAAAACAATAGTATGGGAATTTGAAGAATAATCTTGGTTGAATGATAAACAAAGAGAATTTAAAGAAAATAACAACATTAGGCGAAAGTAGGGGAATATTTAAAAAATCATATCTATTGGCTAGAGTAAGGGAAAGTTAAGAAAAATCATGGTTGAAGGTTATAGTACGGGATTTTTAAGAAAAATAATGATTGAAGGCTATTACAAGGGAATTTCAAGAAAAACCATCGCAAAAGGCCATTGTAAGGGAGTTTAAAAAAAATCATTAGTGAAGGATATAGTAAGGGAATTTGAAGAAAAATTAGGAGACATAAGACTATAGTATGGGAATTTGAAGAGTAATCAAGGGCAAAGGCTGTATGCACTAACATTCTAGATTTTTACCATCAAGTCTCGGGCGTATTTCTAGTACAACATGAGCTCGATCTTTTTAACATCAAACTCTTCTATCACCTACTTGATCACCAGTGCAGAATCGCCGAATATCTTGACATGTGAAATATCCATCTCCACGGCCATGCCAAGGCCAATGATAGGCGCTTGATACTCTGCCATATTGTTTGAGCAACATTGAGTAACACAAACGAATATAGGAGAAGATCTTCTTTTGGCAAGACGAAGAGGATTTTGGTCCTGCCCCATCTCTTCTCACAGCAATATCAAAATATAGCTGCCAAAGAGGGAGCACTTACAAAAAGATCTCTTTGTCAAGGAGTTCTTCTATCAATTCCCACTCAACTAGGATCGGATGATCTGCTAGGAAGTTTTCTAGGGCCTGGCCTTTGATTACCCTTTGTGGGATGAAGTTCATTTCGAATTTTGATAACAGGAGCGCCCATTTTGCTAGACGTTCGGATAGCATGGGTTTAGACAGATGTCCTTCAAAGGATTTGCTTGTGCCTTAACTTCTTAATGTTAGACATCTTTTCAATGGGAGAATAATTAATCTCAACGCTCACCAAATTATGACTCAAGTAGTAAATAGGCTTTTCTTTATTCAGCTCGTCATTTTGAGTTAGTAAAGCTCCCAACAATCGCTCTTGTGTGGTAATGTACAAGACTAAGGGCTTGATAGCCATTGGTGCTACAAGCAAAGGGGATGAGCTAGATATGCTTTGATGTTCTCGAAGGCCTTTCTACATGATTGTATGTATTTTACCTTTATTTTATATACCTAAAATTATCCCAGCTAGAGGCAATTTGACTTAGTCTTTGTTGTTTATTGCAGGTAATATGAATAAGCACAATAAGAAGAACAATGAAAGAAGTCCCAAGCAAATTGGGTGAAAAACGAGGATTCTAGCGCATTTTGGGTGCTAGGGGAAATTCATGACACCCACTTGTCTTGGCGCCATGAAACTTGCCTGGCACCAGGAACGCAGAGTTGGATGCACGCATGATGTGAGAGCTTTCAAAGGCACGTGTAGCTAACACGTGCAAACTTGGGTGCCATGAGATGATGTTGGGAGCCATATGACGTCAGATTCTCAACGCTACAACAAAAATTGTGGCAAAAAAGTTTGCAACTTAGCGCCTCTTCATTGTATTTCAGTGCACACCATGAAAGTTTTCGACGCCATATGGTGCCAGAAGAATTTCTGCATTTTGTCGTTTTTTAAGTGATTGGGTGTCATGGCGCTTCACTCGGTGTCATATGACGCCCAGTCGCTTACCTGCATTCTATAAATACCTGCTTCTGGGGAAAGCTTAGGGATTTACACTTGGGAGTTGGAGAGTCAACCTAGACTCGTTTAGAGTTCGTTCCTAAGCTCAGAATGAGGATTTTGGGGTTTTTTTTAGGAATTTCCAACCGGGAGGAGGATTAAACAATCAAGAAGTGGATTATACACTGAGTTTCCTTTCTTTATTATATTCTTTTATTTATGGATACCTTGTGTATGACATTGTGTTTGGATTTAAGACTTACTTAGTATTTTAACATGATATGTATTTAAACTACCATTAAGGGGTGTCATGTATCGTATTTATGCAATGTATTATTTTAGTGTTTTGAGCAAGATTCTATGTTGTAGTGTGACTAATGCATGTTTAATGTTCGATTAATTGCCTAGCTAACTATTAGTTAAGATTTAGGAATCCGATTCGATCCTGGGAGAGCAGATTTGGGTAGACTTACATTAGGCAACGTACGTTCCACCTAGTTAGAGGTCCAAGTAGGGGTTTCATGGGATTAGGGATAACCCACCACCATACGTGACCTATAGGCTATGTGCATTGGGTTCTCCTTCCTAAACTTCCAATCGGGAGATTAGGGGGTTGGAATAGGTAATAAGGTTACGTTACATTCTGGAGAGGGCCATATGTACCAAATTCCTGGTCCACCAAGTGTTCGATGAAATGCTCGAATGTTAGAATAAGTTAGATATAAAACATGAGGACATAAAATCACACCCATACCTTTATCTTAAATAAATTTTTCTTTTTTATATCTTGCCTAGTATTGTTTATATTTATATTGGTTTCACTTATCATCCTTTCAATCAGATAGATATAGCAATTCGGATATCAATTTAGTGTTTAGTCTACACGTAGTCCATGTGGGTTCAACATCCAGACTCTTAGTCCACTTTATTACTTGGGCAATATGTGCTCTTACATGCTAGAGTAACCCCCATTAATTATGGTGTGCTCTCAAATTTCGTAACAGTACACGATGCGTCCCATTCAAAAGGGACATCCTTCTTCATCAAACGGCTGAACGGCTAGAACCTTCTTGGCCAAGTTGGAGATGAATCTCCAAATATATGCCAAATGCCCTAGAGGCTTTTGAGTTCAGAGAGATTTCTAGGCTCAAGTATTTTCTGGATTGCATCGATCATTGATTGATCAATCTCAATCCTCTATGATGAACCATGAAACCAAAGAATTTACCATAAGTAACTTTGAATGTGCACTTCAACGAGTTCATCTCTAACTGAAATAACTACAAATGCTTGAAACATCCGCGCAAGTCCCTTAAGTGATCGACTTGTTCTCTAGACTTCACTACCAAATCATCAACTTAACATTCAATGTTCTCGTGAAGGAATTTGTCAAATATGTACTACATTGTTCTTTGATAAGTAGTCCCAACATTCTTTAGTCCAAACTACATCACTTTGTTGTAGAAAATGCCTTTAGGCGTGCAAAATGCGGTGAGTTCTTCATCTCTCGGCTCCATACAAATTTGATTATATCTTGAGGATCTGTCCATCAACAACAATGCTTCATGTTCCGTAGTTTCATCCACCATGAGCTTGGTGATGGGTAAAGGGAAATTGTCATTTGGAGAAGCTTTCAGATTGTTATTGCTCACTAAACGTGAGTAACTTTTTAATTAAAGAAAGTTATTCAAGCACGCAAGTGCACGTGTCATGCAAGTAATAAAGTGAACTTAAGAATTCAGATGTCGAACCCACTGGGACTATGTGTAGACTAAGTACTAAATATGCATCCTAATAGCTATAACTAACCAAGCGAAAGATAATCAATGAAATATAAAAATATAAGCACTAACTAGGACCCGAACAAGGGATAAGTAGGATAATCTATTTAAGATAGAGTTAGGGGAGTGATTTCACGTCCTCGTGCTCCGTGTCTAACCTATTCTAGCATTCAAGTATTTCATCGAACACTTAGTGGTCTCAGGGATTTGGTATGCACGGGTCTCTTATGAGATCACCGCACTTGTATTCACCCAATTAACTCTACAATCTAACTCTACAATCTCCCGATTAGAGCTAGATGGGTCTCACCAGGTGCCAAATTTGTCTCATGAAAAATTGGCCAATCTGTGAAATGTCGCGATCGTTGCATACAAAATACAAAGAAAATTTAAAAGTGTAAGAATTTGTTGGTGCGACTTCTAGATACTCCTCTGAGTCGATCTCCATGTGTATGAAACTTGAACCTTTATGATCCAACTGCAAGACCTCCTAGAGAGTGTGCACGAACTTGTGGTGAACTTGGTGGGGCTGGACAAAAAAATTGGTACTCAGTTTTAACAACTTGATGGTGATTCATGCAGTAATGTACAGATCTACTGGACCACTTAGGTGTAATTCGACAAAATTTTACCAACGTGAATCGGTAGAGCTCTTGGGATTTAGAATTTTTTGAACCATATTCCTTCTTTACTTGGGATTTTCTAACCTCCAAGGGAGCTTAACCTCTTCCCCTTCTTCTCATCTTTCCCTCTTTATGGTGGATTTGATTTTGAATTTGGATTTTGATTTTGACTTTTGGAATGCATCTGATTGGTCCACATGTCCCTACTAATGCCATGTGTGGGGTTTAATGCTGATGTCATTGACGTGTCATCCTTGTAGGTGCTAACATGTTCCTTATGTGCGGATAGATGATGCCTGGTCATCTCCAAGTACCACTGATATGTTCTTGATGTGGTAGTGATCAAGGCCCACGCGAACTATATAGATCTCTTTCATCGATTTGATTTTGTAGAGATATTGATCAAGATCTGTCGATCAACAATCTGATTTGACTTGTTGACAGTCCAATTGCTTGATTTTCCTCCCATTGGTTAAACTTTGACTTTGACCCGAATCTTGAGGGAGTCCGACTTGATCGATCGTGGTCATCGATTGTACAAGTACAAAATAAAAATGTTGAATTCTAATTTAGACAAAATTTAGGCTCCAACAGGTATATAATATGCTATATAAAAGTGTAGGGATAAAAAAAATAAATTATACAAGTATCTGACCGACAATACTAATTATACTATATATTGTATGAACTACATAAATATTACAAATAATAAAATAACCTTATCCTAATATAAAAAACACTGAACTCAAACAAAAGAAAAAAAAATAATATGAAATATTTAAGTTCCAAATTATTTTATTTAGTTGTGAACTTGTAACACTTTCATCCAAACATTAATTACACCAGCTTAAAAATGACAAAGTCTTGTAAGCCGAGGTACACAAAAATGGGTGACACAACCATAAAAAATATTTAAAAAATCAAGGTTTTAAAAACCAAACCGACACTATGTCTCGTTTTGGTTGAACCCGATTAGACCTGGTTGGACCATTAAATATTATATCCCACATTTTACATATATTTAATACTTCTTTAAGAAAAAAAGGCAAAAATAATACTGGTTATAGTGAACTGGGCTGAGTCACTAAGAATCGGAGTGGCCTCCAATTTTGGTCACCCCAGGTCAGATCGACTAGTTCAGTTTGATTTTTAAAACATTGCAAAGAATCCTAAAAAGATAACCATAATTTTTTTTTGAGAAACAACTTCAATTTTATTTATAATAAAATATTTTTAAAATGTAAGGGATAAAAAAAAAGTTATGAATGCAATTGGACTTAACAAGTGTACACAATTATGATAAACTTTTTCGAGTGGTCTTTTAATTTTATCTATTTAAAAACCTATATTAACAACAAACAAATTTTTATTATAAATAAAAGCCAATGTTTAAATAATCGAACGGGCTATTTAACCGCCAGTATATTCAATTTTGGTCAAACCCATTTAGATCGGGTTGGACCAATGATTCATCTATTGAATATTTATTTCAGCAAAAAAATTCTAGTCCGTGAAAAGGCACGACCAAGTGAATAATTTATGACAGAAAAATTGTGTTACAAGTTATGTTTGAAAGTCAGGAAAATGCGAGTATAATCTCCTATTTTTCCTCTAATTCAATCTCCATGTAAATTGATGAAGTTTCGGCTTTTGGCAAATTGACATCGAAATCCAAGTTTCAGAGTGAGTGTCCACAAATGATGACGATTTTGTCGGTCGGACGGAAGTATGTGTTCCACATGAATCGACTTGTTGACGTTGCCAATGAACATGTAAATTTGCTCCGATCGGATTGGTGAATTTCGACGAACTGCGAGTTGCTTGACTTCTTCAGCTTGAGAGAGCTTTTGTGCGTGAGAGTACTTCTTGACAAAAGGATTTTGAACCCCTTTGACAGAGCATTTCTGGCTATTTGTATCTGGTTCTGTCTAGTTGTTGGGGTTCGATCCTTGGAATGGGGATCGTGATCCCCTTTCTGCTGCTTCTATTGAGATGAGAGGACTTGGGCGCTTTTCCTTTTCCTCCGTTGATCCCATCGAATGAGGATCAATGGTAGGTTTTCTGGTTTCTTCCGTTGGGGACTAGATTTGGACGGTTGAATGTTGAAGTGGTCTGCAATGTGACTGGCAGCTAAGTGGTGCTGACGCGAAAAATTGTTGCTGACAAGGATGACGACTGTACAGATGATGTGGCGAGGCAAATGGACCCATTGATGGGTTGTGGGTGACGACTTTGAAAACCGATGGAGCAGATCCATGACAAGCTCATGACGATTGACAATGGACTGGTGGGCATTTGGGTTTGCCGTATTTAGGCCAACCACATTTTGGTATCTACAGATTGCCCCCTTCGAGAATTACTCGTTCGAAGAGAACGAGCAAGTCTCGAATGTGAGAACACACACACAACATAGACACACATGCAACATACCTTCTTTTTTTTTTATCATCATTTTTAGTTTTTTTTGGCCCCTCACTTTTTTAGGGTCATTTATCTTTTCGTGTACGTATCCTTTTTGTCCTCTTACTCTTTTAGAACAGCGTATACTTTTTCTACACTTGTATTTTTTATATATTTGTTTCTTCATTTTCTTTCATTTCATTTTTTTGGCCCTCTTGTTGTTTTGGGCTGTTTGATTTTTTGATTTTCTTTTCAATACACTTACATATATAATATGTGTACGATATACAAAAGAAATGAGTACCTGACTAGAGGTGTTGTTTAGGTTCGAGTAGCAACGTACTTGTTGGTTGAAGTTCGTCGAGGTAAGGCTAATGAATAGAAGTTGGCTGAGCAAAGGTTGCAGCCTACTCGAGTGCTGCGACTGGAGACTGCTTTGGTAAAATGGCTTCAATAGCATTGGTCATGCGCCAGAGGAGAGTGTAAACTCGGTGATATAATCATCGTACCGGGGGGAAAGCACGACTAGAGTGGAGTGCAGTAGGCCTCACTCTAGTTTGGCCGACCTTTGTGCGAGATAGGAGAATTTCTTTGGCGAGTCGCACCTCCGCTGAAAATCGATCAATTGGTATATCCTTCAGGAAATTTCAAAAAATTTTGGAAAATTCGGCTCGAGCGGAATTCCTTCGTAATGCATTGAAGAGTTGGCGTAGACTGGGTGAAGCTCGATTAGCCCCGACTCAATCTGGTCGGCTCCTCTAGCATGATGAGTTACTTCGGTGAAGGAATTTGCGACTACTTTTGGTAAGCTTAGGCTGGTTTCAACGACTCTGGTCATCACCTCGGAGAAAGAGATTGCAAACCGAAGTGAAGCGTAATTACTCCGCTTCGGTTTGACTGAACTTCTCGGCAAGACAACCCACTTTCGGTCGAACTTCGAATTGAGAGAAGGAGATAGATGGAGTAGAACCATAGGCAAAACGGAACCTGTTTCAGTTTGGTAAATCCCCTCGATTAGTAGAACAACTTCTGTGACTTTGGTCATCGCGTCGGAGAGAAGCGCAAATTCGACAATTTGGTCGTTGCGCCGGGGAGAAAGCGCACACCAGAGTGCGGTGCAGAAGGCCTCACTCTGGTTTGGCTGACCTCTTGACGAGACGGGAGTTCTTTGGAGAGATGTACATTTTCAAAAAATCGACGAATTAGTAGATCATGCTGGCAACATCGACGAATTTTGACCAACTCGATTTTGGCGGCACCCCTTCGTGCTGCATCAAAGAATTGGCGCAAATTGGGTGAAGCTCAATGATCATCAACTCAGTTTGCGCTTCCTCTTTCATGGTGAGTTACGAGATCTTCAGTAAAGTGGCTTCGTCGCTTCTGGTCATCGCACCGGAGAAAGAGAGTGTGAACCGAAGTGCAGCACAGTGGCTCTGCCCCAATTTGTCAGATCTCTCGGTGAAACGAATTGTTTTCGATGAACGTCGCAATACTGAAGTGGTTCAGTATGGTTGGAAATACTTCGTGGGAATGGCTTCAGTGGTTCTGTTTCAATTTGGTTGGACCTTTCGACTGATAGGATAGCTCCGGCGACTCCAATCATCGCGCCAGAGAGGAGGTACTTACCCGAACAAGGCTGAGAAGGTCTTATTTTGGCCTGGCCAACACCGAACAAAACCTCTTTTATGGATTTTGCGACCTCGACTTGCTCCTCTGATTGGAGTGGGCCTTGGCGACCATGAAGCTAGAGAGGCAGGGCCCGCACTTCTATTTAGGCGCCTCCTCTCTTGCTTTCTGTTTGGATTTCCAAAGCAGAGTTCTAATTTGAATCGAACTCTACATGGAAATCCACCCTTAATACACTCCAACTTGAACCAAAATGCCAATAGACTCCCACGAATTTAGGAGAATTTGGTTGACTTCCTCAAATACTACGTCTTCTTCTTCTGGGCATGCTTACAACTTATGTGTCTGTTGAGTGTCTGCGACCTGCTCTTCTCTGCGTTGTGCGAATTCTAGCTATTCTGAACTCTGAAGAATTTGCTTCAACCGGTCTGACATCTTCTTCTCCTTGATTGCACTGCGAGTGCGAGGCCACAACCTTCTCTCTTGTTTGCGTGATTGCAGGTGTCTTGTCTTCTTCTTCAACTCTTCTGCGAGTAGACTTGCATTGAGTGTGTTCGAATGTATTCCTCACGGCTTACGACCCTCCTCGATTCCAACTTGAACTCCTAGACTTTCCAAGAATCATGAATCAAGGTATGTGTATTTTCTTCTCTCTCTCTCTTCTCTCTATCTCGCATTTTCTCTTGGCGTCTCCCGAATTTCATCTCTCTCAAATTTTCTCCCGGTGTCTCTCAAATTTCATCTCTCTCTCGCATTTTCTCTCGGTGTCTCTCGAATTTCATCTCTCTCTCTCCTTTTTTTTTTGTACCCCAAGAGTTTGTCAGTTTTTCATTAGGACAGACTGACGACTCTTAGTGTGTCATCCGGCTCAATTTCTAGGAGCAATAATGTTTTGTCGTATCTGGCTTGGTCGTCAGGTGCGACGAATCTAATTTGTCGTGTTCGGCTTGGTCACCGGGTGTAGTGTTTTTGATTCGGTTGCGTCCGGCTTGGTTGGCAGGCACGAAGACTTTTTGCTGTCGTGTCCGGCTGAGCCATTGGGCGCGGTGTTTTGCTGTACGGTGTCCAACTCGTTCACTGGCTCGGTCGCTAGGCGCAGAGCTTTTGTCTTTGCTTCGGCTCGATCGGCTGGGGCGATTCCACGATTGGCAGCTATTGCATCCGCTCGGTCGCCCGGTGTAAAGGCTATTGATTTGGCCACGTTCGGCTTGATCACCGAGCAAAAGGCTTTTGTGCTGCATCTGGCTCGGTCATCGGGCGCTGCAATTTTGAGTTAGCCACATCCAGCTCGGTCGCCAGGCACAAAGCTTTTGAGCTGCATTTGGCTCGGCCGCCGGGCACTACAAATTTGTTTTGGATGCGTCTGGCTCGGTCGCCAGGCTCGAAGCTTTTGTGCCGCATTTGGCTTCGTTGTCGGGCACTGCAATTTTCAGTTGGTGCGTCCGGCTCGATCGCATGGGCGCTGAATTTTTGTGCTGCATCCGGCTCGATCATCGGGCGCTGCAATTTTCACTTGGTTACGTTGGGCTTGGTCGCTAGGCAGAGCATTTGTGCTGCGTCCGGCTCGGTCGGCTGGCACTGCTATTTTTAGTTGGTTGCATCCGGTTTGGTCGCCGGGCACGGAGCTTTAGTGTTGCGTCTGGCTTGGTCGTCGAGAGCTGCAATTTTCAGTTGATTGCGTCAGGCTCGGTCGTCGGGCGCCATGACATTTCTATCAGGCTACCGATTTGATGCGGTAGTCTGGCATCTCAATGGCGAGTTCGGCTTGATTGTTGGATTGCACTTTGCATATTCGGCCTGTTGGCCGAATTGTAGATGGTCGGTCCATCCTGTTGCTTGCCAGTGTAGGTGGTGGTGCAGAGGAGTTGGGCCAATTTGATTCTAGAAGTCTCATGATCGAACTCGGCTTACTGGCTGAGTTTTGAAAGAGTCGGTCCTTTCTGTAGTCGCCGATTCGGCGGTACTGTGATGGAGTCGGACAATTTGCATTTTTGAACTCCTCTCCCAGTCGAATTCATTCTTCTGCCGATCCAAGGAGAAACGACGTGTATTTTTTTTTAGTCTGACTTGGTTGCCAGACTAGGATGAGTTCTGCATTTGTCGAATTCGCCACAATTTCTTTTTGTTGATCCTTCGTGAGTCGATGTCCTATCTGCAACTCACCGGTGCAAGCAGTGGTGTAGCGGATTCGGACATGCTTTTCTTCTCTGAATTCCTCCTTTGCCGAATTCGAATTGCTGGTTAAATTGTCTTGCTATCGGCTTGTGAAGAGTTGCGATTTTTTGTCATAGCTCGCCGGTGCGGCAGTGCTGCGACGGAGTTGGATTTGGTAATCAAACTCCTCTTATGTCAAATTCAAATTATGTCAGGTTTTCCGCTCTTTGCGTCAGTCTGGCTCCGTTGGTCGCTCTTAGGCTTGCCAGAGCAGGTGATGTTGCAACGAAGGTGACCAATCGACCTCCTTTGTTGAGTTGTAGGTCGTCCCGTAGAGAACCTTGCTTTGCAACGATCTGGCCCCCGTTCTGCTGCTCACCGACGGGCGATGGTGTGCTAGATTTGGGCAACCGAGAGTTGTTTTTTTTTTTTTAATGTTGGTTTGCTTTATTCGACGATTGCCCTTTCTCATTTTTTGTTGTTTCTCCATTTCTTTTTCTTTCCGCGATTGCTCTTTTTTGTCGCTTGAATTTTTCTTTACTTCAATTTTTTTTTTTTGCGCGAACTTTCTATTCTTTTGGTCGCTGGACAAACTTTTTCTCTAGTTTGATTTCTTTTCTCTCTTTTTTTTATGTGAGAAAAGGAGTAGTTTATGTACCTGATTTCGGCTGATGCGCATGCTTGCTTTGTCGAAGAGGGTCACACTGTCTTTCTCCTTTCTTGGTTTGACGGCCTTGGAAGCTTCGATCACACTGAATGAAGCCGTGTGGCTTTGCCTACGGATCCGAGACTCTAGTGCGCAAGAGAAGTCGATGCTACTTCCTCATGGCAAATCGATCTTTGGTGGTTGTTCTGTATGTGCTCCTATGCCCAAGGTCTTGCATGACTTATGTAGTTATCCTGTGTTCAATGACGATGACCAAATTTGCTATCTTCCAAGAGCATACAATCGGCCGGAAGCGCGAGTAGCCAAGGGACTAGAGACGATTTTCAACCAGCAAGAGAGTCGGCCTAACATGCAGATGGTCAAGGAGTCGACGACGATGGCTATTGACCAGCAGCGGGATCGGCCTGGCATGCATCTAGAGGAGCCGTTCGACCTCGCTGAGTTGGAGCTTCCTCAAGTTTAACTTGCTCTCTTTTTTTCTTTTTTGGATGTCATTTCGCATCCCTTTTTATTGCTAGAGATTGGAATTGCTTCTCGCTTATTTAAATGAAGAACGATTTCTCTTGCTTTATTCGGCCTTCTTTTCCCTTTTTTATTTCGACGGCCCATCACGCGTAGAAGCACTTCAGGAACTTACCGTTTGTCATCATCAACTTCGAGCTGTCTGTCGTCACGAGCTTATATGCTCCATTGGTGTAAGCCGCTTGGACCGCATAGGGCCTTTCCCATTTCAACACGAACTTGCCCCCCAATTTTTATTTTTTCGTGAAGAGCGTCGATTGTCACACTGCATCAGTGATGGAGATATGGTTGATGGAGGTGATATCATGCGCGCGGGCCTTGGCAATGGCAGCTCTCAGTGTGTAAATGATCATAGGGGCCAGGGTCGCTTTCTTCTTTGTCGACGGTTGGCCGACTGAAACTTGGTGGACATCGGCAGACTGACTTGTGATTAGGATCTGCTTCACAGTCTGGTAGCCGAAGCTGTGTCGACTTTGTGGAATGCGATGACCCTCCTTCCTCAGCTTTTCTTGCATCGGAGTGAGGATAGGGACAGCGACGAGCAGCTTCTCATGGAGCTGCTATTTTGTGAGGTTGCTCTCGGCTTTGTCCAGCAACCGGTAGGTGTTTGGATCAAAGCCTTCGGTCGTCCGAGTCACCGGTAGGCATTCGGGGCTCGGGCACTTCTTGACTATGCTCCGAACTTCGGGCTTTGGAAGTGGCAAAGTGACTCCTTTGGACGAAGTCGGCTCGACGTTACTGCAAATGATGAGAGGGGCTTCCCCTTTGTTTCAATGTGACTGCGGAATGTACCTAAGTATAGGTACATTGCGCTTCGTCGGCATTGGTGTCATCGATGAGGTCGCCTGGTTGTTGTGCACTGGTTGTTTGGGCGGCGCGACATTCAGCACCAAGTTGTGTTTTGGCATTTGTTTCGGCGTAACGACTATTTAGGCATTGTGTGCTTGACTCGGCCAGGACGACGCTTTGACGGTCGGCCTTGTCGATAGGTAAAACTTGGCGTTGACAAATGAGGCTTTGGCCTTGATGAACAGATTCTCGTCGCCGCACATTGTCTTTTGTTCGCCATCCTTCCAGTACTTAAAGCAATGGTGGAGCGTTGAAGGTACGACCCCATTGGCGTGGAGGCATGTTTGACCCAGGAGTAAGTTGTAAGAAGTCCTAGAATCATTTATTTGGAACGGAGTCTTGGCCATCATGCCGACGTTCTTCATCGTTTGAACTGGCAAGATGTTGACCACAGAGCCGCAATTGACAAGAATGCAGTTGACAAGATGGTCTGTTATGTAGTCAATTACGAATAGCGGCTGATTGTGGCTTCTTGCCCTCAATTGTGCATCCTTCTCTCGGAACGTAATGCACAGTGGGCAGGAGAAAATGAGTGCCTCTTCTGGTTGAGACACTTGCTGCGATGAAGATGCCTCTTCCTCTTTTTTGTACGGAGGAGTCAGGCCAACCTTTGGTTGGTCATTCTTGCTCATCATGAATTGCTCCAATTCAGCTTGAATCTTTTTCAACTCATCGAGAGCTCGGATGAGAGCTTGCCTGGATTGAATGTCCAAGTTGAGGTCATCCTCAATCTCATTTAACGGCGAGATTTGTTGAAAGGACGTCTCGAGGTCGTCACGCTTGACGATTGACAACTTGCCTTTATCTTCTCGATTAGCCTGCTTGGGAGGGGTCACCGAGCAAGTCACCACCATTGCTGGCGGCGCAAAGAATTCCTTCGGGAAGAACTCCGCCAGTGTGACATGTCTTCTTTTTCTTTTGTCTACTTCTTGGACGTGGGTCTTAGGAGCCTTCTTCTGATGCTTTGCGGCTCTTTTGTTTGGCCACTTTGCCTTTGTTTTGGTGGTCGTTGGCGGTTCGATTTCTTGAATGAGTTTCTTTGACCAGGTGACCAATATCCACCTTTCTGCATCTGCTGCAGCAACTTCTCGGGGTGTTGATTTTTGTGCGACCTTAGCCGGTGGTTGATGGTTGTGCTGTTTGTTTGGCGGGCCAGACTTGGGATGATATTCCCTCCTCATAACCCGAGGCTTATTCAGTCTAGTTCGCCTACTAGACTCGGTCTGGATGAAAACGATGTTTACTGATGCTACTCCTGCTCTGTCGATAGCAATGCGGCCTTGCACCGTGAGATTCATGATTCAATCCTTTAAAATGAAACATTGCTCCGTCAAGTGACCAAGCAAATGGTGATATTTGCAGAAGTATTTGTCCTTTGATCTCGCAAGGTCGCCGGGTCTTTTGATGTGTGGCGACTTGATCAAGTCATTCTTGAGCAGTTGTTTGAGCATGATGGTAACGTCGGCATCGGCGAAGGGGTAGGTCTTTGCTTGCCTCTCCTCCAGCGACGGTTTCCAGTAGGTGCCCTCAGCATGTGGCCATGAAGGGAAGTTTGTTTTTACATTGCTTAAAATCTTGATCGGTTCAAAAGCATTTGTGGTGAAGGAGTTCTTTGTCTTCTCCTTCGTGTCTTGGGTGGTAGCCTTCCCTTTTTTACGTGGGTCGGTTATTGGTATGGCCTCTTCCCCCCGTTCTTTGATGATAGTTTCCATGTTGTGAGCTTCTATAGCAAACTCCTAGAAATCTTTTGGCTTCTTGCTCTGGATGTAAAATAGAAGCTTCCACCACTTCCCTCGAGAACACATCTTGATTTTGGTGTCGAGCGATAAATTGGAACTCTCCTTATAGTTGAGACTGAGATTCCTCTTATTGATATAGTCGATCACTTTTTTGCCTTCCTTTTGTTTAAGGTTGGCCATCTCGACTAAAGTCATAGTGCATTGGGTACTGTAGAACTGGCTGATGAACTCCCATTCAAGTTGTTCCCTGCTATCGATTGATTCCTGCGGCATCTCGATGTACCAATCAAAGGCATTGCCTTTCAAGGATTGGCCGAATTGCTTGCCAACAGGCTGCCGTCTGTGCTAACATTGTTGTAGGTCTCGATGAAATAAGCGACGTGCTGCTTTAGGTGGTCATCGCCATTGAATTGCTGGAACTTCGACGAATGATAGCCGAACGGCATGGGGATGTTCTGTATCCTCTGCGTATATGGCCTCCGATAGGTCACCGACTTGCTTTCATTAGAGCCGTTTCGCACGACGCGGTTGATGAGTTCAGTCACTGCGTTGAGGGTAAAAGAGTTTGACTCCTCTTCATTTCGTGACTTCTAAATGGTCACGGGAGTCGTTGGCTGTTGCTCATCGGAAGCAGGTTCCTCTTGATGAGGTTCGACCATGGTGCTTGTGATCGCCTGATTTTGGTCGACTTCTTGAGAGATGCTGCCTGAGTTGGTGTTGGGCATGCCCATCTCCAATCGCTCTAGTATCCGAGCGATTTGAAGGTCGTGGGCTGCGAGCTGCACATCTTTGATGCGCAACTGCTCGCTTTGTTCTTTTAACACAACCTGCATTTCTGCAAGCTGCTCAATTGTTTTGGCCGAGGTGGCCATTGCGGGTACTCTGTCAGTTGGAGCCACGGGAGAAGTTGTCCTCTCCAAACGAAGTGGAGATGACTTAATTGGGGACCATGCTGGCGAGCTAGCCATCGGAGTTCTTTGTAGCGTGAGGCCGCTGCAGGCGACCAGGCTGAAGTGCCAATCGTTGTTGGGTGCCTGAGAGGCCATGTCTAGATGGGTGACTGACTCGATGGAGTAGCCGCTGGTGTGAATCGACTTGAGGAGGTTGGTGATCGGGCCACAGGAGAGGTCGCTGGCGTCTGTCAACGTGAGGAAGACACTGATGACATGTTGGCTGCGACAATCAATGCTGCGACACTAGTAAAAAACCTATTTTTGGGGACGGGTATAGAAGAACCAGTCACTAATAAGTAACAAATGGCGACTGGTTTTGCTTATTTGCGACGGGCTAAAGCTACGAGTCGCCAAAATTAATTTATAGCGACTGGTTTCTCCTATGGCGACTGGCCACGTCAGTTACTATAGATTGGAAAGTAATGGCGACTGGATACCAGTCGTTACAATTTATGCAATTGCGACTTGTAGACAGTCGCCATAACTTAAGGTTATTGGTGACTGGTATGCATTTGGTAAACAGTCGCCAATTATTGTATAATAATGACTGGTAAAACAGTCTCCTATAAGTTGAAGTATGGCTACTAATAGACAGTCCCTATTATCAACAATTGGCGACTGATGAAATAGTCTTCATTACACATTATAATATGCCGATCGGTGGGACGGTCATTACATGTTAATTTTGGCGACCATTGGGTCCCCACGATTAGCGACATCACAACAGATTAAGGGAATGCCAACATTTTTCATTAATAAAACTTAATTATAATTTAATTATTTAAATAAAATAAAAACTTAATGTAAAACTTAATTAATCTGAATTATATATAGTTGGAAAATTTTCATCAACTATATATATGATTACCAAACAATTTACAAATAATACATTTTAATTGATGAATAATTTCAAACCTAAATTTTTTAATTTATTTTATATATATTTATATTTATATACATACACATTCTGTATATAGTATATACATATAATTAAAGAGTTTTGTTCTAATGATAAAGGGACACATGTGAACCGGCCGGGTCGGGTCGGTTTTTAAAACATGACTTTCCTAATTTGTTAAATTTCCCTTGTCGCGAATAGTTCTTCGCAGTCGCGATTTTCCAACCCAGTCGCGATTAGGTTTCTTCCCGTTCGACCGTTGCGTTTCTTTCCCGTTCGACTGCCCTGATTTCCGTCCTAGCTAGACAACTTGTACTCTGTTTCGACATGTCTCCCTGTCCTCCCCCTTTTCGTGTATTTTTTTGAATGCCTGTCCGGTTTCTCTCTCAAGCGTCCGCGATCCCTTTTACTCTCGCTCTGTCGCGGCGCTTCTTTCAATTGAAACGCGCTTGAGAGAGAAGTAACTCTCCCAATCTGCGTTTCCCTTTCCATCCAGGTTCACTGTTTCAGGATTTGGATCACAGTTTTGTTGGGTTCACAATTCAGCTTGTCTTCGTCGTACCGTTTCTGAGTGCCGGTGCTTCTGATCTTTTTCTGTCAATTTCTGTCATTGCATTCAGATCTCCGTCAGGGTTTTCGGTTTTTATAATTTTTTTTTATTTTCCTTATTCATGTGACTTTCGGTAGAAATTTACCGTGAGGCAGGGATTTGCCTTGGCCGCCTGGGGTTTCCTACCATCCCAGCTTACTACGGATGATATCCTTTGAGGTTAGGTCACTGGGTTCGACTTACACGCCGGAATTGTCGTGATGGCTGCGCCAAGGAATACGATTTTCGAGAGCGGATGGCAGAGGGACGAAGAGAATGCAGTCTACTCCTTAGGGAATCGATCGATCGAGAGTCCTGGAGTCTGATCTGACGTATCAACTGGTTCGTCGAACTGTCTCCATATCCCCTTCCAGCTCGATCGCGTGCGTTCAGCAGTGGTGGATGCGATCTACTCCTTGCTTCTGTTAATCCCTGTCCTTTCTATCCAAGAAGTATATGGGCGAAATTTGCATCTACAAAGTTATTTACAATACAGCTTGGTGGCTTATGCAGTAGTTCGATCCCTACGTTTCTTCAATTTCTGACAGTAAGTTTCTTGTTTGATTAACATCCCTCCTGTTGTGATCTAATATACATGTTCACAGCGGATTCCTACCTTGCTTTGACATAAAAACGACAACTCAACACCACCCACTATCTTCTGTGTCAATCACTATGACTGTATGCCTTAGAAATTTCTACACATTGATAATTATCTTTCAACTGCAGGTAATTGGAGATGCAAGTCACTTATCAGGGTATTCTTTTTCTGCTCAGAATAACATAATTCATCCGTCTGCTGAACCTGGAAATAAAACCACGGTAAGGCTGATCATTGATTATTTAATTATTTTATAGATTGGTGTATATTTCTGTTGATTATTTAATAATACAACAAAATTCATCCATCTGCTGGCATCGTGTTTTATTGGGTAGCTTAGTGGCCTCATGTTTAAATAGGTAGCTTAGTGGCCTCATGTTTAAATAGGTAGCTTAGTGGCCTCATGTTTAAATAAGTAGTTTAGTTGGCATCATGTGGAGTTTGGTAGTTTAGTTGGCATCATTTTGAGTAAAATAGTTTGGTAGGCATCGTGTTCAGTCAGATAGTTTGGTTAGAATCATGTGTAATCCAGCAGTTTAGTTTGTATAATGTTTAATGAGACAGTTTAGTGGGCATCATGTTTAATCAGGTAATTTAGTTGTCATATTGTTTAATTAGACAGTAAATTTGTGTGGTGCTCAAAAGAATGAATCAATGACTGCTCCTTTCTTTAGATTCGTTTCTTTTATATTTAATTATGTAAAGAATGAGGCAAGGATATATATATAGATTGAACCCAAACATGTCTTTTAGGTTGACATTCACTTTCTCTATGCTTGGTATATACTTGAGTGGAAATGTTCCTGCAGACTTAATTAGAAATACTCCCGGCTGAATTATTAACTTAGAAAAGGCTTATTAACTTTGTTATGTTGATTTTGGAATAGACCAATATTGGACCCAGTTGTGAGAGATCAAACCTGGCCAGTAGAGAAACTGCAATATATATTTAGGGAATTCCTATGTCATTCTATATATTTTTATGGCTCAGAAGCAATACAAAGTAGTATTGGGCATAGGTATTAAAATAAGGGAAGGGATAAGGTGACCCTTGAAGAGCTGAAAGAGAAGCCCACATGGTGTTTACAGCAGGGAAGACAAGGATGTACCCATCTGGTGCTCATCTCAAAACAAGGTTTATTTAATATTCTTCTTAATTTTTTAATCAAGGGAACTAGCTGGATTTAAAAAAATGTTCTGATTATCTTGTTGAAGGAAGAACGTGTTGCATCTTCAGACCTTCATAATTTCTGGTTTTTGCACAAGCATTTGGTTTGTTTCCTCTGATGTGCTAGTTTCTCAAATGTGTCTATTTTCTATAATGTGCTAGTATTGCTGTAGGAGTTCTCAATGGACTTACATTTTGAAGGGTTAGTATGTTATAGAGCACTAGTGTCCCCGTAATGTCACTTACCATTTTTTTAAACCAAGATAAGTTCCTCTAAGGCCATATTGGATTAAGCTTATGACGAAGGTCTTCATAGATGAGCTCTAGCTTGCAGTAGCCCGACCAAATTCATCTTTTACTAATGATTGTCCTGATGCCTGTAGGTGTTCTTTAGAAATATTTGTGTTGACTAATGGATTTTCTAGCGGATAAGAGTTGGATGTTCAAGTACCCCACTAAGTTCAGTCGATGTGAACAATCATTTGTCGATGGAGTTATGTTCTTTGTGGACTATGCAAAGCGAAACAAGGGCATCACTGGGAAAGGGGTCATGTTGTGTCCTTGTGCGAAGTGTGAGAACAAATTTCACCAAGATACAGAAGTGATTGCTTTTCACATTGTTAAGGACGGATTCTTTCGAGGGTACACTCACGGGACTTACATGGGGAGTCACATAAACGGCGACGGGAAGAAAACCCGGATGACGGTGGACATCAAAGAGAAATGGAATCAATGTTGATCGATGCTTTTCGCACAAGGTAACACCGGTGGACCAGCGAGATGTGGAATGCTAACATTTAGAAGCATCAAAGTTTAATGACATGTTGGATGAAGCCATGAAACCCTTATATGGAGGGTGCAGCAAGTACTCTAAGTTATCATTTATGGTGCATTTATTTGGTTGAAGTGTATGCGACAAGTGGAGTAATAAGTCCTTTTTGGATGTTGGGACTACTTAAGGATGCTTTTTTTCCCGCAGATAACTCTCTCCCTTCAAATTGGTATGAATCAAGGAAGTTGATATCGACTTGGGATTGAATTATCACAAAATTCACGCTTGTCCAAACGATTGCATACTATTTCGGAATGAATATGCGGATTTAAATAAGTGTCCTAAATGTGGAGCATCGAGATGGGTGGAGAACAAAAATGCTAAGCGTGGGAAGACAAGTTCACCGGTTAAAGTTCTCCGTCATTTTCCTTTAGTGCCTAGGTTACAAAGGCTTTACATGTAAAAAAAAACAGCCAGTGTAATGACATAGCATTATACAGTGGGAACGACGGAGGATGGCAAGATGTGTCATCCAAGAGACTCAATAGCGTGGAAGCATTTTGATGCACAACATTCGGCGTTCAGCGGTGATCGATGTGTGAGACTAGGTTTGGCTAGTGATGGTTTCAGCCCATTCAAGATATGTTCGGATCAAGCCATAGCACATGGCCACGTTGTTTTAATTGTCTACAATTTGCCTCCATGGTTAGCTATGAAGTAATCATTCTTTATCATGTCTCTTCCGATTGATGGACCAAAATCTCCGGGAATGACATCGATGTGTACCTACAACCGCTAATTGAGGAGCCGCAAATGTTATGGGGTGGAGGCGTACATTTGATGAGAGAAAGGGGAGTATTTTCAATTGCGTGCTGCTGTCATGTGGACAATTAATGACTTCCCGGCCTATGGGATGCTTTCAGGTTGGAGTACTAAGGGGTACACAGTTTGTCCAACATGTCACATATTTCACGGATCTATTTACTTGCCTTGCAGTCGTAAATGCGTCTACTTACGCCATCGAAGGTTTTTGCCTGACAACCACTCTGTCAAACATGTAGATAGTGTGCTCTTATAGATTCACAGAATAAATAACTTGCAGTTACAAAGTATATCTCCACAAGTTATGTGGTTGCTTAACTGTCATCAATAAATTGGTTCCATAACAAAAAAATTTAGCTTTCAATCCACCTGGGCTTGCCTCGTCAAATACCGAACTTGAAATAACCCTTTGAAAAAAACAACACGCGTATGTTCTACACCAGCTATTTACATAACCGTGATCAGGACAACATATAACACTCCATATTGCGAAGAAATAGACAAAAGCATTCAATGATATTTAAAGACTAAACCAAAAGGACACGGAATATTAAAAAATAAAAACAAATGAACCCATATCCAACCTCATATCACATCCGCACTGATGAGGAAAAAATCACTCGAAAGCTCTATCTGACCACATACCACTCTCCAGTCTACTGATAATCAACTGCTTAATGATGGATTAAAAAAATTTAAAAAGCCAAAATTTTAAGACACGGGGGGTAGAACTTTGGAGACTTGCACCACTCAAGCACAAAGTAATCAACTAAAAAATAATAGAATGACTAATGAGAGAAGAAAATAAATGAAGAAAGGAAGAAAGAGAGAAAAATCCTAAGGCTCAAAAGGGAATGAAAAATGGTGACTTTGGAGACTAGCACCAATGAAGGACGAGTAGATAGACGCAAATAATAGAAGATGGGAGCCTCCATTGTTAGTGATAATGAAAGGAAGGCGTAATAATTTCGAATCATGTGGCAAAAAAAGAATTAGAAGTTAGAACTCACCAAATAAACGTCACGTTCCGAAGAAGTGGCTTGCTGTTTGCGTCGACCTGAGAAGGAGGCGGCAACGGCAACGAGGAATCCGAACATGTCTTCTTCTCCTAATCGACAGTCGGGGCTCCACTCTTGGCCTGCCTGCTCCTTTGCCTGAAAAACACTTGGGTCGTACACTTTCAGATACCACTCGCGAACGAGTTGCCTTGAGCTCCGAATAGTCGAGCTCCACCTCGGATGTTCTGCAACTCGGCCGAGTCGGTTCGGTGGGGAATTGCTTCGTACAACCGCCCTAGAAATGAATTAAGGGGAATAGATTTTATCCATTTTTTATAAATCGAACCGAACCGACCGATCCAACCCAATTGAACTAGAATTGGATGACTGTCCGGTTCTTATTAACTTGACCCAGTTCACTATAACCAACACCCTTTTTGTTTTTTTTTATAAAAATAATAAATATATTTAAAATATAGAGTACAATATTGTAGACACCAAAATGTGGTTGGCCTAAATACGGCGAGCCCAAACGCCCATCAGTCCATCGATCAATCGTCATGAGCTTGTCATAGATCTGCTCAATGGGTTTTCAAAGTCGTCACCCACAACCCATCAATGGGTCCATTCGCATTGTCACGTCATCGGTACAATCGTCATCTTTATCAACAACAATTTGCTGCGTGAATGCCATTTAGTTGCCAGTCACACTGCAGACCACTTCAGCATTCAACCAACCAAATATGGTTGCCAACGGAAGAAACCATAAAATTTACCACTGATCCTCATTCGATGGGATCAACAAAGGAAAAGAAGGAGCACCCAAGTCCTCTCATCTCAACAGATGCAGCTGAAAGGGGATCACAATCTCCAATCCAAGGATCGACCCCCAACAACTGGACAGAACCGGCTACAAATAGCCAGAAATGCTCTATCGAAGGGGTTCAAAATTCTTTTGTCGAGAAGTACTCTCACCACAGAAGCTCTCTCGAGCTAAAGAAGTCAAACAACTTGCAGTTCGTCGAAATTTACCAGTCCTATCGGAGCAGCTCTACACGTTCATTGGCAACGTCAACAAATCAATACACATGGAACACAAATACTTCCATCCGACCGACGAAACCATCATCGTTTGTGCACACTCGCTCTGAAACTCGGACTTCGATGTCAATTTGCCAGAAGCCAAAACTTCATCAATTTACACGGAGATCGAATCAGAGGAAGAATAGGAGATTGTACTCACATTTTCCTGACTTTCAAACATAACTTCTAGCACAATTTTTCTGTCGTAAATCGATTTATTCATTCGGTCGCGCCTCTTCGCGGACCAGTGGATATTCAATGAAACAGATTTGGCACGTCCCGTGGGACATCTCCTACCTCTCATCTCATTCTTCGTAAAAAACAATAATAAATAAATAAATAAATAAATAAAACTTCAGCCATGGCCAGCAACCGCAACAACGACAACAAAGGCAAACAAATTGCCAATTCGAGCTCTGCTTATTCGCGTCCTACCGCGGGTGCAAGCTTGACCTCGCAGGCCAGCGACCACTTCTCCGGCCAACATCCGTGCTCCATCTCCTGCACCAGCCAGTCACCCAGTGACAAGGGCTTTGGTCAGAAGCTTGTCCACCGAACATGCTCCTTTTGTGAGGTACGCATGTCGTCTAAGTGCCATCTACCAACCACAGGCTACTGTAGCCTCCACCAAATCGGTCGCTGCATCGGTCAGGATGATCCCAGCAGCAAATAGGCCGAACCACCTGGCCGTTGACACCACACCACCGGCGCATAGTCCGGTGGTCAGTCCGTCGTATTAACCATGGTCTGACGATATGAACAACATGGAGATGCAACCTCTTCCTCCGCTGTAGGAAGGAACCCAACATTGACTTCAGCCTTGCCTAGAACAACGGTAGGGGGCAAGTCACCAATTGTGACGGTTTCTCAAGATCACCTGGCCAATGAACGTGTAGAGCTGCTCCGATAGGACTGGTAAATTTCGACGAACTGCAAGTTGTTTGACTTCTTTAGCTCGAGAGAGCTTCTGTGGTGAGAGTACTTCTCGACAAAAGAATTTTGAACCCCTTCGATAGAGCATTTTTGGCTATTTGTAGCCGGTTCTGTCCAGTTGTTGGGGGTCGATCCTTGGATTGGAGATTGTGATCCCCTTTTTGCTGCATCTGTTGAGATGAGAGGACTTGGGTGCTCCTCCTTTTCCTTTGTTGATCCCATCGAATGAGGATCAGTGGTAAGTTTTATGGTTTCTTCCGTTGGCAACCATATTTGGTTGGTTGAATGCTGAAGTGGTCTGCAGTGTGACTGGCAACTAAGTGGCATTCACGCAGCAAATTGTTGTTGATAAGGATGACGATTGTACCGATGACGTGACAATGCGAATGGACCCATTGATGGGTTGTGGGTGACGACTTTGAAAACCCATTGAGCGGATCTATGACAACCTCATGACGATTGATCGATGGACTGATGGGCGTTTGGGCTCGCCGTATTTAGGCCAACCACATTTTGGTGTCTACAATATTGTACTCTATATTTATTATTTTTATAAAAAAAACAAAAAGAGTGTTGGTTGTAGTGAACTGGGTCAAGTTAATGAGAACCGGACAGTCATCCAATTCTGGTTCAATTGGGTTGGATCGGTCGGTTCGGTTCAGTTTATAAAAAATGGATAAAATCTATTCCCCTTAATTCATTTCTAGGGCGGTTGTACGAAGCGATTCCCCACCGAACCGACTCGGCCGAGTTGCAGAACATCCGAGGTGGGGCTCGGCTATTTGGAGCTCAAGGCAACTCGTTCGCGAGTGGTATACGAGTGTACGACCCAAGTGTTTTTCAGGCAAAGGAGCAGGCAGGGCGCCAAGAGTGGAGCCCCGTCTGTCGATTAGGAGAAGAAGACATGTTCAGATTCCTCGTCGCCGTTGCCGACTCCTTCTCAGGTCGACGCAAACAGCAACCACTTCTTCGGAACGTGACGTTTATTTGGTGAGTTCTAACTTCTAATTCTTTTTTTGCCACATGATTCGAAATTATTACGCCTTCCTTTCATTACCACTAACAATGGAGGCTCCCATCTTCTGTTATTTGCGTCTATCTACTCGTCCTTGATTGGTGCTAGTCTCCAAAGTCACCATTTTTCATTCCCTTTTGAGCCTTAGGATTTTTTCTCTCTTTCTTCCTTTCTTCTTTTATTTTCTTCTCTCATTAGTCATTCTATTATTTTTTAGTTGATTTCTTTGTGCTTGAGTGGTGCAAGTCTCCAAAGTTCTACCCCCCGTGTCTTAAAATTTTGGCTTTTTAAATTTTTTTAATCCATCATTAAGCAGTTGATTATCAGGAGACTGGAGAGTGGTATGTGGTCAGATAGAGCTTTCGAGTGACTTTTTTCCTCATCAGTGCGGATGTGATATGAGGTTGGATATGGGTTCATTTGTTTTTATTTTTTAATATTTCGTGTCCTTTTGGTTTAGTCTTTAAATATCATTGAATGCTTTTGTCTATTTCTTCGCAATGTGGAGTGTTATATGTTGTCCTGATCACGGTTATGTAAATAGCTGGTGTAGAACATACGCGTGTTGGTTTTTTCAAAGGGTTATTTCAAGTTCGGTATTTGACGAGGCAAGCCTAGGTGGATTGAAAGCTAAATTTTTTTGTTATGGAACCAATTTATTGATGACAGTTAAGCAACCACATAACTTGTGGAGATATACTCTGTAACTGCAAGTTATTTATTCTGTGAATCTATAAGAGCACACTATCTACATGTTTGACGGAGTGGTTGTCAGGCAAAAATCTTCGATGGCGTAAGTAGACGATTTACTTAATCGCAAGGCAAGTAAATAGATCCGTGAAATATGTGACATGTTGGACAAGTGTGTACCCCTTAGTACTCCAACCTGAAAGCATCCCATAGGCCGGGAAGTCATTAATTGTCCACATGACAGCAGAACACAATTGAAAATACTCCCCTCTTTCTGCATCAAATGTACGCACTCCACCCCATAACATTTGCAGCTCCTCAATTAGCGGTTGTAGGTACACATCGATGTCATTCCCGGAAGATTTTGGTCCATCAATCAGAAGAGACATGATAAAGAATGATTACTTCATAGCTAACCATGGAGGCAAATTGTAGACAATTAAAGCAACAGGCCATGTGCTATGGCTTGATCCAGAACATATCTTGAATGGGCTGAAACCATCACTAGACAAACCTAGTCTCACACTACGAGGATCACTGCTGAACGCCGAATGTTGTGCATCAAAATGCTTCCACGCTATTGAGTCTCTTGGATGACACATCTTGCCATCCTCCGTCGTTCCCACTGTATAATGCTATGTCATTACACTGGCTGTTTTTTTTTACATGTAAAGCCTTTGTAACCTAGGCACTAAAGGAAAATGACGGAGAACTTTAACCGGTGAACTTGTCTTCCCACGCTTAGCATTTTTGTTCTCCACCCATCTCGATGCTCCACATTTAGGACACTTATTTAAATCCGCATATTCATTCCGAAATAGTATGCAATCGTTTGGACAAGCGTGAATTTTATGATAATTCAATCCCAAGTCAGACATCAACCTCCTTGATTCATACCAATTTGAAGGGAGTGAGTTATCTGCAGGAAAAACATCCTTAAGTAGTCCCAGTACATCCGAAAAGGACTTATTACTCCACTTGTGCAGACACTTCAACTGAAACAAATGCACCATAAATGATAACTTAGAGTACTTGCTGCACCCTCCATATAAGGGTTTCATGGCTTCATCCAACATGTCATTAAACTTTGATGCTTCTAAATGTTCGCATTCCACATCTGCTGGTCCACTGGTGTTACCTTGTGCGAAAGCATCGATCAACATTGATTCCATTTCTCTTTGATGTCCACCGTCATCCAGGTTTTCTTCCCGTCGTCGTTTATGTGACTCCCCATGTAAGTCCCACGTAGTGTACCCTCGAAAGAATCCGTCCTTAACAATGTGAAAAGCAATCACTTCTGTATCTTGGTGAAATTTGTTCTCACACTTCGCACAAAGACCTTTTGGTTCTCCCTAATCATTCTGTGGAACACCTTTTGTCCAAACCATCAGTTGGGCATGAAAATCGTAGAACAACTTCTCTACCAATTAACAATTGGGTGTGAAAATGTTAATAGCCCATTCAAGTCTTTAGTAATTCATTTTAGTCATGTTCTTCTACCTTTCTAATGAGTGTCAATCATGAAAGCTTGAAGAATTAAAAATGACAAAGTTTCTATCTCATTATTTTGCCAAATTGGGACTGAACTATATTAGTGTTTATGACTTGATGAACAATTGGGGGTTGTTGTTAAGCTGCATAAATTTTGATGCAGATCTGATTTTTTTTATCCGGAATTATTGATATGTCTAGATTTTAGAGTTTTTTTTGTTGTTAGCTAAATTCATTTAATATTGTGAATTTTGTAGCCCTTTTGCTGAAGTCATCTAATGTTGTCAATTTCACTCTTTGTGCAAAATGTGATTTTCATATTTATTAACCAATTTTGTATTCCAAGAGGATTTATACGGCATTTATCTCCACTTATATATTTTTTTTGCAGGTGATATTTCTTCCTTTTTTTCACCCTGGAATAGAAATGCCACCAACTCCACCACCTGACTTTGATCAGAGCAAGCTTGTCCAAAACGTAACTTCAATACTGACTTCCCCTCAAGCTCAAAACCCCAAGACTCTGAAATTCCTTTTAACTCCATTTATCTCTTCTATTTCTCTATCTCTCATTCCTCAGATCCTTTCTTCTCTCAAATTGGCCAAAACTGAGCCTCATCTAATCCCATTCTTCAACTTTTGTTGGAAACACTTCCCAAGATTTTCCCAGTCTCCCAGCTATATCATGCACTTTATTGCAGTTGATAGAACACATTCCCTGGTTCAGCATCTTGTTCATCCTCCAAATCTTCCACCTCCTTCCACATCCCTCCTCAACAGCTCCATTGTTGCTTATGTCAGGGCCAACCGGCCGCACCTTGCTGTCCAAATCTTCAAATCCATGAAACGGCGCCAACTCCGCCCCTCAGTTATCACTATGAATGTTCTCATTAGTTCCCTAGTGCGATCTTCTTCTCCATCTTCCATTTCTCTGTCCCAAGAACTCTTTCGTGACATGCAAAGTCTTGGCATTACCCCAACCACCAGCACTTTCAACACCCTTATTTATGGCTTTTGCTCTAAATCGAAATTCTCAGATGCCATGAATCTCTTTCATTCAATGCAGCAAGAGCCATTCAAATGCCAGACTGATATAATCACCTATAATACCCTTCTTGATGGATTCTGCAGAAAGGGGCTACTAGATGAGGCGCGAAGACTGCTTCTTGATATGAAAAATCGGGGATTATCGCCTAACAGGAACACGTTCAACACTTTAATTTCTGGATTTTGCAGATTGGGTTGGTTGAAGCGGGCTACCGAGACAATTGAGTTAATGACACAAAGCAAAATATTGCCTGATATTTGGACGTACAATATGTTGATCAGCGGTTTATGTAAGGAAGGTAGGCTGGATGAGGCATTTCGGCTGAGGGATGAGATGGAAAGGCTCAAGGTGGAACCCGATGTCGTAACATATAATACCTTGATTAATGGATGTTTTGAACTTAACAATGGTTCAGAGGCATTTAAAATTTTAGCAAAAATGAAAAATAAGGGTGTCAGATCAAATGCTGTTACACATAATACAATGATGAAAGGGTTGTGTAAGGAAGGGAAGCTGGAGGACGCGAATGGGTATTTGGAAAAGATGGAAGCTGATGGGGTGCGGCCTGATTGTGTTACTTACAACACGTTGATAAATGCGAACTGTAAAGCAGGGGATATGGCTCAGGCATACAATTTGATGGATGAGATGCTTCGACGAGGACTCAAGATGGATACTTTCACACTTAATATGTTTCTGCATACTCTTTACAAGGAGAAAAGGCTTGAAGATGCACACAACTTATTGAAAAGAGCCTCAAAGAAAGGCTACACTCCAGATGAAGTAAGTTATGGAACACTAATAACAGGGTATTTCAAGGAAGAAAATGTTGATGAGGCTCTGAAGCTTTGGGATGAAATGAAGAAGAATCAGATTGTTCCAAGTATTGTCACATATAATTCTGTAATAAGTGGGCTTTGTGGGGCTTACAGGACTGATGAGGCTGTGGAGATGTTAAATGAAATTTTGGGAAGTGGATTGGTTCCAGATGAGACAACCTACAATATTCTTATTCATGGCTATTGTAGGGAAGGGGATTTGGAAAAAGCATTCCAATTTCATAATAAGATGGTTCAGAATTCATTCAAACCAAATGTTGTAACTTGCAATATTTTGATTCGAGGGCTTTGTAATGCGAAGATGGTTGATAAGGCATTTAAGCTGTTTAATATGTGGGTCTCAAAGGGGAAAATGGTTGATGCATTTACCTTTAACATTTTGATAACAGGGTTATGCAATGAAGGGAAGGTAGATGCTGCTTTAGAGCTTGTTGCTGAAATGGAAAAGAAGAATCTTGGACCAGATCACTTCACGTATAGTACTATTCTGCGTGCTCTGACTGAGAGTGGTAGAAAAGAGGAGAGTGAGAAATTCTACTCTAAAATGCTTGAAAGTGGAAAAGTACATGACAAGGTTAATTGTACTACACCTGAAAGAGCTCTGGAGGGACAAGTAGAAACCCATGAATTGGGTTCTGGTGAAGTGTTAGAGGAGGTCCCATTGGAACACAATCAAGAGGGCACTAGTGAAATGTTGGAGTCCATTTCAGATGCTTATACAAAACAAGTTGATGAACTATGTAAAGCTGGGAAATTCAAAGAAGCAAGGTGTATAATGGGTGAAATGATGCAAAATGGTAATGCCATAAAGAGTTCTACATATGTCAATTTAATGGAAGGGCTAATTAAGAGACGGAAAGGCGTTTCAAAAGAAGTTAGGTAGAATTTTTTGTAAGAGCTGCTGAATGATGGAATAGGTTTTGCTCTTTGTTCAAGGCGGCTACAAATTTTGGGTAAGCAATTGTCAACTTTCTAAGAAAAGAAGATTCCCTTTTTTCTGTTTCATGTCTTATTTTTTGCATTTGTTGAACAATGTATATATTGTTTAAGTTTAGTAAAATTTTTTCAACTAGAAAGAGGGTACCACAAGCTTTGGTATCATGGATACTCATTGAGAGATGTCTCCGTTAATTCAATTGAAATTATCAAACTTCTGCTCAGATTTTACCAAAGGAGAGAGAGAGTATTAGGAGAGGGGAGGGAGGGAGAGGGAGAGGAGAGGGAGATTTTAGGGATTTTTATTAGGGATATTATTATTTTTAGGGATTTAATATTATTTATTATTTATTTTTTTAGGGAGAGGGATTTTTTATTATTTTAATATTTTATTTACTATTTTAATATTTTTTTTATTTTTATTATTTTTATTTTTTTTTATTACTTTTTATTTATTTTTTATTATTTTATTATTTTATATTTTTATTATTATTTATTTTTTATTATTTTAATATTTTTATTATTTTATTTTTATTATTTTTTTAATATTTTTTATTATTTTAATATTTTTATTATTTTATATTTTAATATTTTATTATTTTTATATTTTATTATTTTTTATTATATTTTTATATTTTATTACTTTTTTATTATTTATATTTTATTTTTATTTTATTTTAATATTTTTATTATTTTAATATTTTTTTTATTTTAATATTTTTTTAATATTTTTATTATTTTTATTTTTATTATTTTATTATTTTTAATATTTTTTATTTATTTTTTTTTTTATTTATTATTTTTTTTATTTTTTTTATTTTTATTATTTTATTATTTTATTATTTTTTTATTTTTTATTTTTATTTTTTTTTTATTATTTTTATATTTTATTATTTTTTTTTTATTTATTTTTAATATTTTTTATCATATTTTTTTATTTTTTATTATTTTTTTAATATTTTTTACATTATTTTTAATTTTTTTTTTAATATTTTTTAATATTATTTTTATCATTACTTTTTTAATATTTTTTTATTTTTAATATTAATATTTTTATTATTTTTAATATTTTACCATTATTTTTTTATTTTTTTTTTATATTTTACTATTATTTTACATTATTTTTTAATTATTTTTTTTTATTTTCATTTTTTTTTTATTATTTTTTTTTATTTTATTTTATTTTTTTAATATTTTTTTTTTTTTATTTTAATATTTTTTAATTTTATTTTTTTTTTTTTTTTAATATTTTTTATTTATTATTTTTTTTACTATCATTTTTTTTATCATTATATTATTTTAATATTTTATTTTTTTTAATATTATTACAATTTTTTTTATTATTATTTTTTTTTTACATTTTAATTTTTAATTTATTATTTTTTAATTTTTTTATTATTTTTTTTTAATATTTTTATTTCATTATTTATTATTATTTTATTTTTTTTTATATCAGATTATTTTTTTATTTTTTTATATTTTTAATATTTTTATTTTTTTTATTATATTTACTTTATTTTATTTTTTATATTATTTTTTTTTTTTATTATTATTTTTTTTATTTTTTTATTTTTATTAATTTTTTTTATTTTTATTATATTTACTTTTAATATTTTAATATTTTTTAATATTTTTTATTATTATGGTTTGGATTTTTTTATTAATTTTTATTAGCATTTTTTATTATTTTTAATATTTTTAGGATTTTGATTTATTTTTAATATTTTTATTATTTTTAGAGATTTTTTTTATTATTTTAATAGAGAGGAGAGGAGACAGGAAGAGAGGGAGGGATAGATTAGAGGAGGGAGAGGAGAGAGAGAGGGAGGGAGAGAGAGGGAGAGAGAGGGAGAGAGAGAGGGAGGGAGAGAGGGAGGGAGATAGAGAGAGAGAGGGAGAGAGAGAGAACTCTTGTCTTGAAATTCCACATGTTCCACCCAATGGCAAGTCATGACTGTATCTCTTTGTAGAGAGAGAGAGAGAACTCTTGTCTTGAAATTCCACATGTTCCACCCAATGGGCAAGTCATGACTGTATCTCTTGTACTGTGTAAAAGGAATCCTTTCATTCTTCAGTGGAATGAAAGAGTCTTACTTCTTTTCCAAAAAGATTGTCTCATTCTTAAAATTTTAAATTCTGTGATTGCTATTTACTTTTGTTATTTTCTTCAAGTTGGTGTTTCTTAATTTATGTGTTTGTCTGCTTTTAACGTGTACTCCACAATAAAATTTTATTTCTGAACATTGATACAAGTGGATAATCCACCACTAGAATTGTTTCTCTCTAGGTCATTTTTATCAGTTCATTGTTCCTGAAACACTATTGTTACATTTACACTGCTGTACTTACATGTCTAGTGAATCAAGCTGTTGATATGGATTGGTACAATAATGTTTTTGGCCTTGGATTGCAACCAATTGTACAATTTGGTGACGACTCTGTCATCTGTTATGAGGGTACTCTCGAGCAAGTTATAAAGCTGAAGGCAATCATAAGAGGTTTTGAAATATGCTCAGGACATGTGATTAACTGGCACAAGATGCAACTTTTTGGTATCAATTTGTGGCAATGAACTGAATGAGGAAGCTGCTAAGTTACTTGGTTCCTCGGTAGGGAAGTTTCCATCCAAGTATCTTGGGCTCCCATTGTTTAAGGGGCGACAATTGAAAAACTTATGGAACCCAGTCCTAGAAAGAATTCTGGAGAGGCATTCAACTTAGAAGGCATGCCACCTATGCAAGGCTGGAAGACAAGTACTTTTTATGAGCATTCCAACTTATTACCTTTCTTTCGTGAGCTGTCCCAAAGGAGCAGCAAGTACCATAAAGAATATCGTGGCTAGGTTTTCTTGGAAGGGGTGTGCAGAGGGTTTTAAATATCATTTGGTTAAGTGGAATGATGTATGTCTACACAAAAAGTTTAGAGAGTTTGGGAATAAGGAAGATCAAAGAATTCAACATTGCTTTACTTTTAAAATGGCGCTGGAAACTGAATGCTTGCTTGGACTCACAATGGGAAATTATGATATCACGGAAATTGGGAGTTGAAGAACATGAGCAGAAACTAGGATGGCATCCCCCAATTCAAATCTCAAATTTATGGAAGCAAATCTATAAGAAATTTGAAATATTCAGAAAGCATAAAGGAGTCCTAGTAGGAGATGGTGCTAAGACTGAATTCTTGTCAGACTGGCTTGATTATACAAGGCTTAAGAATACTTTTCCAAAGCTGTTCTCTATTGCAAGAAATTCAAGCATATCAGTGAAGGAAATACTGAATGGTGGACCAGCTGCAAGCATCAATGGGCAAACAATTTTCAGAAGGGAACTTAAGGATTAGGAGGCTGGTGAACTAAGTTTCATGGACACCAAGCTGCAAAATATTATTTCTCCCTAAATGTAGAAGATGAATTGATTTGGGCGGCATATTCAAAAGGATTTTTCTCTGTATCTTTGGCATATAGAGTTGGATACCTACAACTCTGGTTGCACAACCAGCAAATATTGCTGGACCTTTGGGGTCCCTTAAAATCTAAGTTCTTTGTACAAAGTGCTTTACTAGGCAAAATACTCACAAGAGAACCTCATTAGGCGAGGCATGACACTTCCAGATATCAGATGCCCAATGTCTTCTGCTGCTCCTGAAACAATTGATCATGTTCTATGTAATTGCATTTCAGCATGGAGTATTTGGCAATATTTCTTGGAACAATTGGGGCTAGCCTTTAGCACCTCCAGCACTTTCGAGGAACTGATGGGAAGAAAGAAATGGCAGGATTTTCTAGGGGAGATCCAAATTGAAGGACCAAATGATTACTGAAATTCAGGGAAGAATGATCAGATGGCTTTGTACAATGGAAGAATTCAAAGGAATTGGAGGGGATCAACTCAGATTATCATGGACAAACATAGCAAGAATGAGAGGTGAACCAACTGGACCTAAATTGGCAGTCTGGACAGCACCTGCTGTGGGATTAACGAAGCTCAATCTTGTTGGTTCTTCTCTAGGCAATGCAGGGCCAACAGGGTTTGGTGGTCTGTTAAGGGATCATGAAAGAAACATATTGCTCTCCTATTCTGGACTGCTTGGAGTAAATGATTTGATCGCTGCTGAAGTTATGGGCCTCTTACATGGCATCCACATCTTCACAAGTCAATTCACGGGTCCTCTTGATATTGAAGGGGATGCATCCGTAGTTATAAGCTGGGGGAAATATCACACTGAATCCCCATGGAAATTTGTTTATCACTTTAGGGAGATTTTTAATTTACTCATGCAGTCTAGCTGTGCATGAATGTGTACATCTAGAAGTGCAAATTTTAATGCAGACAAACTAGCTAAGGATGGGACTCATTTACAGTCACTTGCTATTATCTGACCCGGCCTGTAGCCATTGTCCTTGTATCCCTATACTTATCTCTTTGAAGTAAATGAAATTCACCTTCCTCAAAAGAAAATTCCTAAGTGTCAGAGAAGTTGTGGTTTGTAATTAGGAATTCCAGAGTATAATATTTATTGCTTGTAATTATTTTTCCTAATTAAGATATAATTATGACTCTTGATTTGTAGAATTACAAGTTAATGCAAAATAATTTTAATCTCTTTTGACCCTATAGAATCTAATTTTTGGAGTATTTTAATATTATGCCTCACAGGGATGACTCAAGACCCCTTCAATATCAATTGTGAGGGAATTTTAAAAAAAAACATTATTGAAGGATATAGTCAGGGATTTTGAAAAAAAAATTTTGGAGACAAAAACCTATAGTACGGGAATTTGAAGAATAATCAAGGGTGAAAGCTGTAGTAAGGGAATTTGAACAAAATTCATGACGTAAGGCTATAGTAAGGGAATATTAAGAAAAATAAATACTGAGGGCAACTTTAAAAGAAATTTTAGAAAAATCAAGGTTGAAGATTATTGTAAATGAATTTTAAGAAAAATTATGACATAAGACTACAGTAAAGAAATTTTAAGAAAAATTATGTATGTAAGACTATAGTAAAGAAATTTTAAGAAATATTATGGCATAAGACTATAATGAAGAAATTTTAAGAAAACTTATGGCATAAGGCTATAGTAAAGAAATTTTAAGAAAATTCATTCGTAAAAGGGTATTGTAAGGGATTATGAAGAAAAATGTGACTAAAGACAATAGCGAGGGAATTTGAAAAAGAACCTTGGTTGAGAGTTATCGTAAGGGAATTTGAAGAAAATTAATGAAGGGAATTTTAAAAAAATCATGGCTAAAGTCAATATTATAGGAATTTTAAGAAGAATAATGGTTGAAGGCTACAGTAGGGGAATTTTAAAAAAATTTATTCCTGAAGGCAATAGTTAGGGATTTTTGAAAAAATTCATTCGTGAAGGCTATGGAAAGGGACTTTTAAGAAAAATATGACTGAAAACTATAGTAAGGGACTTTGATGAATAATCTTGGTTGAATGCTAAAGAAACAGAATTTAAAGAGAACATTGACATAAGGCCATTGTATGGGAATATTAAAAATATCATGGTTATTGGCTAGAGTAAGGGAAATTTAAGAAAAATCATGGTTGAATGCTATAGTAAGGGATTATTAAGAAAAATCATAGCTGAAGGCTTTAACAGGGGAATTTTAAGGAACATCGTCGCAAAAGGCTATAGTTTGGGAATTTAAAAAAAAAATCATTTGTGAAGGATATTGTAAGGGATTTTGAAGAAAAATATGGTGACATAAAACTATATTAAGGGAATTTGATGAATAATCAAGGGTGATAGCTATAGTAGGGGAATTTTAAGAAAAATCATGGCTGGAGTCAGTAAGTGAAATTTATGAAAAATAAAGTTGAAGGTTATAGTAAGAGAATTTTAAGAAAAATTATGGCATAAGACTATAGTAAAGATATTTTAAAAAAAATTATGGCATAAGACTATACTAAAGAATTTTAAGAAAAATTATGGCATAAGACTATAGTAAAGAAATTTTCAGAAAAAATTATGGCATAAGACTATACTAAAGAATTTTAAGAAAAATTATGGCATAAGACTATAGTAAAGAAATTTTCAGAAAATTCATTTGGAAGAGGGTATAGTAAGGGATTATGAAGAAAAATATGACTGAAGACAATAGTCATGGCTAAAGGCTATATTGTAAGAATTTTAAGAAAAATCATGGCTAAAGGTCTAGGTTGAGGCTAAAGTAAGGGAATTTTAAAAGAATTTATTCGTGAAGGCAATAGTATGGGATTGTTAAAAAAATTCATTCGTGAAGGCCATAGTAAGGGAGTTTTAAGAAAAATATGATTAAAAACTATAGTAAGGGAATTTGAAGAATAATCTTGGTTTAATGCAAAAGAAAGAGAATTTAAAGAAAATAAAGACATAAGGTCATAGTAAGGGAATATTAAAAAAAATCATGGCTGAAGGTAATAGTTAGGTATTTTTACGAAAAATCATTGCTGAAAGCTATAACAAGGGATTCTAAAGAAAAACCATCGAAAAAGGCTATAGAAAGGGAATTGTAAAAAAAATTATTTGTGAAGGATATATAGTAAGCGATTTTGAAGAAAAATAAGGAGCCAGAAGACTATAGTATGGGAACTTGAAGAATAATCAAGGGTGAAAGCTGTAGTAAGGGAATTTGAACAAAATTCATGACGTAAGGCTATAGTAAGGGAATATTAAGAAAAATAAATACTGAGGGCAACTTTAAAAGAAATTTTAGAAAAATCAAGGTTGAAGATTATTGTAAAAGAATTTTAAGAAAAATTATGGCATAAGACTATAGTAAAGAAATTTTAAGAAAAATTATGGCGTAAGACTATAGTAAAGAAATTTTAAGAAAAATTATGGCATAAGACAATAGTAAAGAAATTTTAAGAAAAATTATGGCATAAGACTATAGTGAAGAAATTTTAAGAAAAACTTATGGGATAAGGCTATAGTAAAGAAATTTTAAGAAAATTCATTCGTAAAAGGGTATTGTATGGGATTATGAAGAAAAATGTGACTAAAGACAATAGCGAGGGAATTTGAAAATGAACCTTGGTTGAGAGTTATCGTAAGGGAATTTGAAGAAAATTAATGAAGGGAATTTTAAAAAAATCATGGCTAAAGTCAATATTATAGGAATTTTAAGAAGAATAATGGTTGAAGGCTACAGAAGGGGAATTTAAAAAAATTTATTATGAAGAAGGCTATAGTAAGGGATTTTGAAAAAAAAATTCATTCGTGAAGGCTATGGAAAGGGACTTTTAAGAAAAATATGACTGAAAACTATAGTAAGGGACTTTGATGAATAATCTTGGTTGAATGCTAAAGAAACAGAATTTAAAGAGAACATTGACATAAGGCCATTGTATGGGAATATTAAAAATATCATGGTTATTGGCTAGAGTAAGGGAAATTTAAGAAAAATCATGGTTGAATGCTATAGTAAGGGATTATTAAGAAAAATCATAGCTGAAGGCTTTAACAAGGGAATTTTATGGAACATCGTCGCAAAAGGCTATAGTTTGGGAATTTAAAAAAAAAAATCATTTGTGAAGGATATTGTAATGGATTTTGAAGAAAAATATGGTGACATAAAACTATTTTAAGGGAATTTGATGAATAATCAAGGGTGATAGCTATAGTATGGGAATTTTAAGAAAAATCATGGCTGGAGTCAGTAAGTGAAATTTATGAAAAATAAAGTTGAAGGTTATAGTAAGAGAATTTTAAGAAAAATTATGGCAAAAGACTATAGTAACGAAATTTTTAAAAAAATTATGGCATAAGACTTTACAAAAGAATTTTAAGAAAAATTATGGCATAAGACTATAGTAAAGAAATTTTTAAAAAAATTATGGCATAAGACTCTACTAAAGAATTTTAAGAAAAATTATGGCATAAGACTATAGTAAAGAAATTTTCAGAAAATTCATTTGGAAGAGGGTATAGTAAGGGATTATGAAGAAAAATATGACTGAAGATAATAGTCAAGGCTAAAGGCTATATTGTAAGAATTTTAAGAAAAATCATGGCTAAAGGTCTTGGTTGAGGCTAAAGTAGGGGAATTTTAAAAGAATTTATTCGTGAAGGCAATAGTATGGGATTGTTAAAAAAATTCATTCGTGAAGGCTATAGTAAGGGAGTTTTAAGAAAAATATGATTAAAAACTATAGTAAGGGAATTTGAAGAATAATCTTGGTTTAATGCAAAAGAAAGAGAATTTAAAGAAAATAAAGACATAAGGTCATAGTAAGGGAATATTAAAAAAAATCATGGCTATTGGGTAGAGTAAGGGAAATTTAAGAAAAATCATGGCTGAAGGTTATAGTTAGGGATTTTTACGAAAAATCATTGCTGAAAGCTATAACAAGGGATTCTTAAGAAAAACCATCGCAAAAGGCTATAGTAAGGGAATTGTAAAAAAAATTATTTGTGAAGGATATATAGTAAGCGATTTTGAAGAAAAATATGGAACCAGAAGACTATAGTATGGGAACTTGAAGAATAATCAAAGGTGAAAGTTGTAGTAAGGGAATTTGAACAAAATTCATGACGTAAGGCTATAGTAAGGGAATATTAAGAAAAATAAATACTGAGGGCAACTTTAAAAGAAATTTTAGAAAAATCAAGGTTGAAGATTATTGTAAAAGAATTTTAAGAAAAATTATGGCATAAGACTATAGTAAAGAAATTTTAAGAAAAAATAAGACTATATAAAGAAATTTTAAGAAAAATTATGGCATAAGACTATAGTAAAGAAATTTTAAGAAAAATTATGGCATAAGATTATAGTGAAGAAATTTTAAGAAAACTTATGGTATAAGGCTATAGTAAAGAAATTTTAAGAAAATTCATTCAGTAAAAAGGGTATTGTAAGGGATTATGAAGAAAAATGTGACTAAAGACAATAGTGAGGGAATTTGAAAAAGAACCTTGGTTGAGAGTTATCGTAAGGGAATTTGAAGAAAATTAATGAAGGGAATTTAAAAAAAAATCATGGCTAAAGTCAATATTATAGGAATTTTAAAAAAATTCATGGTTGAAGGCTTATGGAATTTTAAAAAAAATTCAAAGGGACTATTTAAAGGATTTTTGAAAAAATTCATTCGTGAAGGCTATGGAAAGGGACTTTTATGAAAAATATGACTGAAAACTATAGTAAGGGACTTTGATGAATAATCTTGGTTGAATGCTAAAGAAACAGAATTTAAAGAGAACATTGACATAAGGCCATTGTATGGGAATATTAAAAATATCATGGTTATTGGCTAGAGTAAGGGAAATTTAAGAAAAATCATGGTTGAATGCTATAGTAAGGGATTATTAAGAAAAATCAAAGCTGAAGGCTTTAACAGGGGAATTTTATGGAACATCGTCGCAAAAGGCTATAGTTTGGGAATTTAAAAAAAAAATCATTTGTGAAGGATATTGTAAGGGATTTTGAAGAAAAATATGGTGACATAAAACTATATTAAGGGAATTTGATGAATAATCAAGGGTGATAGCTATAGTATGGGAATTTTAAGAAAAATCATGGCTGGAGTCAGTAAGTGAAATTTATGAAAAATAAAGTTGAAGGTTATAGTAAGAGAAATTTAAGAAAAATTATGGCAATAGACTATAGTAAAGAAATTTTAAAAAAACTTATGGCATAAGACTAGAAAAAAAGAATTTTAAGAAAAATTATGGCATAAGACTATAGTAAAGAAATTTTAAAAAAAAAAATTATGGCATAAGACTATACTAAAGAATTTTAAGAAAAATTATGGCATAAGACTATAGTAAAGAAATTTTCAGAAAATTCATTTGGAAGAGGGTATAGTAGGGGATTATGAAGAAAAATATGACTGAAGACAATAGTCATGGCTAAAGGTCTTGGTTGAGGCTAAAGTAGGGGAATTTTAAAAGAATTTATTCGTGAAGGCAATAGTATGGGATTGTTAAAAAAATTCATTGGTGAAGGCTATAGTAAGGGAGTTTTAAGAAAAATATGATTAAAAACTATAGTAAGGGAATTTGAAGAATAATCTTGGTTTAATGCAAAAGAAAGAGAATTTAAAGAAAATAAAGACATAAGGTCATTGTAAGGGAATATTAAAAAAAATCATGGCTATTGGGTAGAGTAAGGGAAATTTAAGAAAAATCATGGCAGAAGATTATAGTTAGGGATTTTTACGAAAAATCATTGCTGAAAGCTATAACAAGGGATTCTTAAGAAAAACCATCGCAAAAGGCCATAGTAAGGGAATTGTAAAAAAAATTATTTGTGAAGGATATATAGTAAGCGATTTTGAAGAAAAATATGGAACCAGAAGACTATAGTATGGGAACTTGAAGAAGAATAATCAAAGGTGAAAGCTGTAGTAAGGGAATTTGAACAAAATTCATGACGTAAGGATATAGTAAGGGAATATTAAGAAAAATAAATACTGAGGGCAACTTTAAAAGAAATTTTAGAAAAATCAAGGTTGAAGATTATTGTAAAAAAAGAATTTGAAGAAAAAAATTATGGCATAAGACTATAGTAAAGAAATTTTAAGAAAATTATGGTGTAAGACTATAGTAAAGAAATTTTAAGAAAAATTATGGCATAAGACTATAGTAAAGAAATTTTAAGAAAAATTATGGCATAAGATTTATAGAAGACATTTTAAGAAAACTTATGGTATAAGGCTATAGTAAAGAAATTTTAAGAAAATTCATTCAGTAAAAAGGGTATTGTAAGGGATTATGAAGAAAAATGTGACTAAAGACAATAGTGAGGGAATTTGAAAAAGAACCTTGGTTGAGAGTTATCGTAAGGGAATTTGAAGAAAATTAATGAAGGGACTTTTAAAAAAATCATGGCTAAAGTCAATATTATAGGAATTTTAAGAAGAATAATGGTTGAAGGCTTCAGAAGTGGAATTTTAAAAAAATTCATTCGTGAAGGCTATAGTAAGGGATTTTTGAAAAAATTCATTCGTGAAGGCTATGGAAAGGGACTTTTATGAAAAATATGACTGAAAACTATAGTAAGGGACTTTGATGAATAATCTTGGTTGAATGCTAAAGAAACAGAATTTAAAGAGAACATTGACATAAGGCCATTGTATGGGAATATTAAAAATATCATGGTTATTGGCTAGAGTAAGGGAAATTTAAGAAAAATCATGGTGGAATGCTATAGTAAGGGATTATTAAGAAAAATCATAGCTGAAGGCTTTAACAGGGGAATTTTATGGAACATCGTCGCAAAAGGCTATAGTTTGGGAATTTAAAAAAAAAATCATTTGTGAAGGATATTGTAAGGGATTTTGAAGAAAAATATGGTGACATAGAACTATATTAAGGGAATTTGATGAATAATCAAGGGTGATAGCTATAGTATGGGAATTTTAAGAAAAATCATGGCTGGAGTCAGTAGTAAGTGAAATTTATGAAAATAAAGTTGAAGGTTATAGTAAGAGAAATTTAAGAAAAAAATTATGGCAATAGACTATAGTAAAGAAATTTTAAGAAAACTTATGGCATAAGACTAGAAAAGAATTTTAAAAAAATTATGGCATAAGACTATAGTAAAGAAATTTTAAAAAAAAAGTTATGGCATAAGACTATACTAAAGAATTTTTAAAAAAAATTATGGCATAAGACTATAGTAAAGAAATTTTCAGAAAATTCATTTGGAAGAGGGTATAGGGGATTATGAAAGAAAAATATGACTGAAACAATAAAAAATCATGGCTAAAGGTCTTGGTTGAGGCTAAAGTAGGGGAATTTTAAAAAGAATTTATTCGTGAAGGCAATAGTATGGGATTGTTAAAAAAAAAATTCATTGGTGAAGGCTATAGTAAGGGAGTTTTAAGAAAAATATGATTAAAAACTATAGTAAGGGAATTTGAAGAATAATCTTGGTTTAATGCAAAAGAAAGAGAATTTAAAGAAAATAAAGACATAAGGTCATTGTAAGGGAATATTAAAAAAAATCATGGCTATTGGGTAGAGTAAGGGAAATTTAAGAAAAATCATGGCAGAAGATTATAGTTAGGGATTTTTACGAAAAATCATTGCTGAAAGCTATAACAAGGGATTCTTAAGAAAACCATCATAAAAAAGGCCATAGTAAGGGAATTGTAAAAAAAAAATTATTTGTGAAGGATATATAGTAAGCGATTTTGAAGAAAAATATGGAACCAGAAGACTATAGTATGGGAACTTGAAGAATAATCAAAGGTGAAAGCTGTAGTAAGGGAATTTGAACAAAATTCATGACGTAAGGATATAGTAAGGGAATATTAAGAAAAATAAATACTGAGGGCAACTTTAAAAGAAATTTTAGAAAAATCAAGGTTGAAGATTATTGTAAAAGAATTTGAAGAAAAATTATGGCATAAGACTATAGTAAAGAAATTTTAAGAAAATTATGGTGTAAGACTATAGTAAAGAAATTTTAAGAAAAATTATGGCATAAGACTATAGTAAAGAAATTTTAAGAAAAATTATGGCATAAGATTATAGAGAAGACATTTTAAGAAAACTTATGGTATAAGGCTATAGTAAAGAAATTTTAAGAAAATTCATTTGTAAAAGGGTATTGTAAGGGATTATGAAGAAAAATGTGACTAAAGACAATAGTGAGGGAATTTGAAAAAGAACCTTGGTTGAGAGTTATCGTAAGGGAATTTGAAGAAAATTAATGAAGGGACTTTTAAAAAAATCATGGCTAAAGTCAATATTATAGGAATTTTAAGAAGAATAATGGTTGAAGGCTTCAGAAGTGGAATTTTAAAAAAATTCATTCGTGAAGGCTATAGTAAGGGATTTTTGAAAAAATTCATTCGTGAAGGCTATGGAAAGGGACTTTTATGAAAAATATGACTGAAAACTATAGTAAGGGACTTTGATGAATAATCTTGGTTGAATGCTAAAGAAACAGAATTTAAAGAGAACTTTGACATAAGGCCATTGTATGGGAATATTAAAAATATCATGGTTATTGGCTAGAGTAAGGGAAATTTAAGAAAAATCATGGTGGAATGCTATAGTAAGGGATTATTAAGAAAAATCATAGCTGAAGGCTTTAACAGGGGAATTTTATGGAACATCGTCGCAAAAGGCTATAGTTTGGGAATTTAAAAAAAAAATCATTTGTGAAGGATATTGTAAGGGATTTTGAAGAAAAATATGGTGACATAGAACTATATTAAGGGAATTTGATGAATAATCAAGGGTGATAGCTATAGTATGGGAATTTTAAGAAAAATCATGGCTGGAGTCAGTAAGTGAAATTTATGAAAAATAAAGTTGAAGGTTATAGTAAGAGAAATTTAAGAAAAATTATGGCAATAGACTATAGTAAAGAAATTTTAAGAAAACTTATGGCATAAGACTAGAAAAGTATTTTAAGAAAAATTATGGCATAAGACTATAGTAAAGAAATTTTAAAAAAAGTTATGGCATAAGACTATACTAAAGAATTTTAAGAAAAATTATGGCATAAGACTATAGTAAAGAAATTTTCAGAAAATTCATTTGGAAGAGGGTATAGTAGGGGATTATGAAGAAAAATATGACTGAAGACAATAGTCATGGCTAAAGGTCTTGGTTGAGGCTAAAGTAGGGGAATTTTAAAAGAATTTATTCGTGAAGGCAATAGTATGGGATTGTTAAAAAAATTCATTGGTGAAGGCTATAGTAAGGGAGTTTTAAGAAAAATATGATTAAAAACTATAGTAAGGGAATTTGAAGAATAATCTTGGTTTAATGCAAAAGAAAGAGAATTTAAAGAAAATAAAGACATAAGGTCATTGTAAGGGAATATTAAAAAAAAAAATCATGGCTATTGGGTAGAGTAAGGGAAATTTTAAGAAAAAAATCATGGCAGAAGATTATAGTTAGGGATTTTTACGAAAAATCATTGCTGAAAGCTATAACAAGGGATTCTTAAGAAAACCATCATAAAAAGGCCATAGTAAGGGAATTGTAAAAAAAAATTATTTTGAAGAAGGATATATAGTAAGCGATTTTGAAGAAAAATATGGAACCAGAAGACTATAGTATGGGAACTTGAAGAATAATCAAAGGTGAAAGCTGTAGTAAGGGAATTTGAACAAAATTCATGACGTAAGGATATAGTAAGGGAATATTAAGAAAAATAAATACTGAGGGCAACTTTAAAAGAAATTTTAGAAAAATCAAGGTTGAAGATTATTGTAAAAGAATTTGAAGAAAAATTATGGCATAAGACTATAGTAAAGAAATTTTAAGAAAATTATGGTGTAAGACTATAGTAAAGAAATTTTAAGAAAAATTATGGCATAAGACTATAGTAAAGAAATTTTAAGAAAAATTATGGCATAAGATTATAGAGAAGACATTTTAAGAAAACTTATGGTATAAGGCTATAGTAAAGAAATTTTAAGAAAATTCATTTGTAAAAGGGTATTGTAAGGGATTATGAAGAAAAATGTGACTAAAGACAATAGTGAGGGAATTTGAAAAAGAACCTTGGTTGAGAGTTATCGTAAGGGAATTTGAAGAAAATTAATGAAGGGACTTTTAAAAAATCATGGCTAAAGTCAATATTATAGGAATTTTAAGAAGAATGGTTGAAGGCTTCAGAAGTGGAATTTTAAAAAAATTCATTCGTGAAGGCTATAGTAAGGGATTTTTGAAAAAATTCATTCGTGAAGGCTATGGAAAGGGACTTTTATGAAAAATATGACTGAAAACTATAGTAAGGGACTTTGATGAATAATCTTGGTTGAATGCTAAAGAAACAGAATTTAAAGAGAACATTGACATAAGGCCATTGTATGGGAATATTAAAAATATCATGGTTATTGGCTAGAGTAAGGGAAATTTAAGAAAAATCATGGTTGAATGCTATAGTAAGGGATTATTAAGAAAAATCATAGCTGAAGGCTTTAACAGGGGAATTTTATGGAACATCGTCGCAAAAGGCTATAGTTTGGGAATTTAAAAAAAAAATCATTTGTGAAGGATATTGTAAGGGATTTTGAAGAAAAATATGGTGACATAAAACTATATTAAGGGAATTTGATGAATAATCAAGGGTGATAGCTATAGTATGGGAATTTTAAGAAAAATCATGGCTGGAGTCAGTAAGTGAAATTTATGAAAAATAAAGTTGAAGGTTATAGTAAGAGAATTTTAAGAAAAATTATGGCATAAGACTATAGTAAAGAAATTTTAAGAAAACTTATGGCATAAGACTATAGTAAAGAAATTTTAAGAAAAATTATGGCATAAGACTATAGTAAAGAAATTTAAAAAAAAGTTATGGCATAAGACTATACTAAAGAATTTTAAGAAAAATTATGGCATAAGACTATAGTAAAAAGAAATTTTCAGAAAATTCATTTGGAAGAGGGTATAGTAGGGGATTATGAAGAAAAATATGACTGAAGACAATAGTCATGGCTAAAGGTCTTGGTTGAGGCTAAAGTAGGGGAATTTTAAAAGAATTTATTCGTGAAGGCAATAGTATGGGATTGTTAAAAAAATTCATTCGTGAAGGCTATAGTAAGGGAGTTTTAAGAAAAATATGATTAAAAACTATAGTAAGGGAATTTGAAGAATAATCTTGGTTTAATGCAAAAGAAAGAGAATTTAAAGAAAATAAAGACATAAGGTCATTGTAAGGGAATATTAAAAAAAATCATGGCTATTGGGTAGAGTAAGGGAAATTTAAGAAAAATCATGGCAGAAGATTATAGTTAGGGATTTTTACGAAAAATCATTGCTGAAAGCTATAACAAAGGGATTTTAAGAAAACCATCATAAAAAGGCCATATAGTAAGGAATTGTAAATTGTAAAAAAAAATTATTTGTGAAGGATATATAGTAAGCGATTTTGAAGAAAAATATGGAACCAGAAGACTATAGTATGGGAACTTGAAGAATAATCAAAGGTGAAAGCTGTAGTAAGGGAATTTGAACAAAATTCATGACGTAAGGATATAGTAAGGGAATATTAAGAAAAATAAATACTGAGGGCAACTTTAAAAGAAATTTTAGAAAAATCAAGGTTGAAGATTATTGTAAAAGAATTTGAAGAAAAATTATGGCATAAGACTATAGTAAAGAAATTTTAAGAAAATTATGGTGTAAGACTATAGTAAAGAAATTTTAAGAAAAATTATGGCATAAGACTATAGTAAAGAAATTTTAAGAAAAATTATGGCATAAGATTATAGAGAAGACATTTTAAGAAAACTTATGGTATAAGGCTATAGTAAAGAAATTTTAAGAAAATTCATTTGTAAAAGGGTATTGTAAGGGATTATGAAGAAAAATGTGACTAAAGACAATAGTGAGGGAATTTGAAAAAGAACCTTGGTTGAGAGTTATCGTAAGGGAATTTGAAGAAAATTAATGAAGGGACTTTTAAAAAATCATGGCTAAAGTCAATATTATAGGAATTTTAAGAAGAATAATGGTTGAAGGTTTCAGAAGTGGAATTTAAAAAAAATTCATGAAGGCTATAGTAAGGGATTTTGAAAAAAAATTCATTCGTGAAGGCTATGGAAAGGGACTTTTATGAAAAATATGACTGAAAACTATAGTAAGGGACTTTGATGAATAATCTTGGTTGAATGCTAAAGAAACAGAATTTAAAGAGAACATTGACATAAGGCCATTGTATGGGAATATTAAAAATATCATGGTTATTGGCTAGAGTAAGGGAAATTTAAGAAAAATCATGGTTGAATGCTATAGTAAGGGATTATTAAGAAAAATCATAGCTGAAGGCTTTAACAGGGGAATTTTATGGAACATCGTCGCAAAAGGCTATAGTTTGGGAATTTAAAAAAAAATCATTTGTGAAGGATATTGTAAGGGATTTTGAAGAAAAATATGGTGACATAAAACTATATTAAGGGAATTTGATGAATAATCAAGGGTGATAGCTATAGTATGGGAATTTTAAGAAAAATCATGGCTGGAGTCAGTAAGTGAAATTTATGAAAAATAAAGTTGAAGGTTATAGTAAGAGAATTTTAAGAAAAATTATGGCATAAGACTATAGTAAAGAAATTTTAAGAAAACTTATGGCATAAGACTAGAAAAGAATTTTAAGAAAAATTATGGCATAAGACTATAGTAAAGAAATTAAAAAAAAAAATTATGGCATAAGACTATACTAAAAAGAATTTTAAGAAAAATTATGGCATAAGACTATAGTAAAAGAAATTTTCAGAAAATTCATTTGGAAGAGGGTATAGTAGGGGATTATGAAGAAAAATATGACTGAAGACAATAGTCATGGCTAAAGGCTATATTGTAAGAATTTTAAGAAAAATCATGGCTAAAAGGTCTTGGTTGAGGCTAAAGTAGGGGAATTTTAAAAGAATTTATTCGTGAAGGCAATAGTATGGGATTGTTAAAAAAATTCATTCGTGAAGGCTATAGTAAGGGAGTTTTAAGAAAAATATGATTAAAAACTATAGTAAGGGAATTTGAAGAATAATCTTGGTTTAATGCAAAAGAAAGAGAATTTAAAGAAAATAAAGACATAAGGTCATTGTAAGGGAATATTAAAAAAAATCATGGCTATTGGGTAGAGTAAGGGAAATTTAAGAAAAATCATGGCAGAAGATTATAGTTAGGGATTTTTACGAAAAATCATTGCTGAAAGCTATAACAAGGGATTCTTAAGAAAAACCATCGCAAAAGGCCATAGTAAGGGAATTGTAAAAAAAATTATTTGTGAAGGATATATAGTAAGCGATTTTGAAGAAAAATATGGAACCAGAAGACTATAGTATGGGAACTTGAAGAATAATCAAAGGTGAAAGCTGTAGTAAGGGAATTTGAACAAAATTCATGACGTAAGGATATAGTAAGGGAATATTAAGAAAAATAAATACTGAGGGCAACTTTAAAAGAAATTTTAGAAAAATCAAGGTTGAAGATTATTGTAAAAGAATTTGAAGAAAAATTATGGCATAAGACTATAGTAAAGAAATTTTAAAAAAAATTATGGTGTAAGACTATAGTAAAGAAATTTTAAGAAAAATTATGGCATAAGACTATAGTAAAGAAATTTTAAGAAAAATTATGGCATAAGATTATAGAGAAGACATTTTAAGAAAACTTATGGTAAGGCTATAGTAAAGAAATTTTAAGAAAATTCATTGTAAAAAGGGTATTGTAAGGGATTATGAAGAAAAATGTGACTAAAGACAATAGTGAGGGAATTTGAAAAAGAACCTTGGTTGAGAGTTATCGTAAGGGAATTTGAAGAAATTAATGAAGGGACTTTTAAAAAAAATCATGGCTAAAGTCAATATTATAGGAATTTTAAAAAGAATGGTTGAAGGCTTTTCAGAAGTGGAATTTCAATATTATGAAGGAGTAAGGGATTTTGAAAAAATTCATTCGTGAAGGCTATGGAAAGGGACTTTTAAGAAAAATATGACTGAAAACTATAGTAAGGGACTTTGATGAATAATCTTGGTTGAATGCTAAAGAAACAGAATTTAAAGAGAACATTGACATAAGGCCATTGTATGGGAATATTAAAAATATCATGGTTATTGGCTAGAGTAAGGGAAATTTAAGAAAAATCATGGTTGAATGCTATAGTAAGGGATTATTAAGAAAAATCATAGCTGAAGGCTTTAACAGGGGAATTTTATGGAACATCGTCGCAAAAGGCTATAGTTTGGGAATTTAAAAAAAAAAAAAAAATCATTTGTGAAGGATATTGTAAGGGATTTTGAAGAAAAATATGGTGACATAAAACTATATTAAGGGAATTTGATGAATAATCAAGGGTGATAGCTATAGTATGGGAATTTTAAGAAAAATCATGGCTGGAGTCAGTAAGTGAAATTGAAAAAATAAAGTTGAAGGTTATAGTAAGAGAAATTTTAAGAAAAATTATGGCATAAGACTATAGTAAAGAAATTTTAAGAAAACTTATGGCATAAGACTAGAAAAAAAGAATTTTAAGAAAAATTATGGCATAAGACTATATAAAGTAAAGAAATTTAAAAAAGTTATGGCATAAGACTATACTAAAGAATTTTAAAAAAAATTATGGCATAAGACTATAGTAAAGAAATTTTCAGAAAATTCATTTGGAAGAGGGTATAGTAGGGGATTATGAAGAAAAAATATGACTGAAGACAATAGTCATGGCTAAAGGCTATATTGTAAGAATTTTAAGAAAAATCATGGCTAAAGGTCTTGGTTGAGGCTAAAGTAGGGGAATTTTAAAAGAATTTATTCGTGAAGGCAATAGTATGGGATTGTTAAAAAAATTCATTCATTGTGAAGGCTATAGTAAGGGAGTTTTAAGAAAAATATGATTAAAAACTATAGTAAAGGGATTTTGAAGAATAATCTTGGTTTAATGCAAAAGAAAGAGAATTTAAAAGAAAATAAAGACATAAGGTCATTGTAAGGGAATATTAAAAAAAAATCATGGCTATTGGGTAGAGTAAGGGAAATTTAAGAAAAATCATGGCAGAAGATTATAGTTAGGGATTTTTTAAAAAAAAAATCATTGCTGAAAGCTATAACAAGGGATTCTTAAGAAAACCATCATAAAAAGGCCATAGTAAGGGAATTGTAAAAAAAATTATTTGTGAAGGATATATAGTAAGCGATTTTGAAGAAAAATATGGAACCAGAAGACTATAGTATGGGAACTTGAAGAATAATCAAAGGTGAAAGCTGTAGTAAGGGAATTTGAACAAAATTCATGACGTAAGGATATAGTAAGGGAATATTAAGAAAAATAAATACTGAGGGCAACTTTAAAAGAAATTTTAGAAAAATCAAGGTTGAAGATTATTGTAAAAGAATTTGAAGAAAAATTATGGCATAAGACTATAGTAAAGAAATTTTAAAGAAAATTAATGTAAGACTATAGTAAAGAAATTTTAAGAAAAATTATGGCATAAGACTATAGTAAAAAATTTTAAAAAAAAATTATGGCATAAGATTATAGTGAAGAAATTTTAAGAAAACTTATGGTATAAGGCTATAGTAAAGAAATTTTAAGAAAATTCATTCAGTAAAAAAGGGTATTGTAAGGGATTATGAAGAAAAATGTGACTAAAGACAATAGTGAGGGAATTTGAAAAAGAACCTTGGTTGAGAGTTATCGTAAAGGGAATTTGAAGAAATTAATGAAGGGACTTTTAAAAAAATCATGGCTAAAGTCAATATTATAGGAATTTTAAAAAAAATCATGAAGTGGAATTTAAAAAAATTCTAAAGTCTATAGTATAGGATTTTTGAAAAAATTCATTCGTGAAGGCTATGGAAAGGGACTTTTAAGAAAAATATGACTGAAAACTATAGTAAGGGACTTTGATGAATAATCTTGGTTGAATGCTAAAGAAACAGAATTTAAAGAGAACATTGACATAAGGCCATTGTATGGGAATATTAAAAATATCATGGTTATTGGCTAGAGTAAGGGAAATTTAAGAAAAATCATGGTTGAATGCTATAGTAAGGGATTATTAAGAAAAATCATAGCTGAAGGCTTTAACAGGGGAATTTTATGGAACATCGTCGCAAAAGGCTATAGTTTGGGAATTTAAAAAAAAAATCATTTGTGAAGGATATTGTAAGGGATTTTGAAGAAAAATATGGTGACATAAAACTATATTAAGGGAATTTGATGAATAATCAAGGGTGATAGCTATAGTATGGGAATTTTAAGAAAAATCATGGCTGGAGTCAGTAAGTGAAATTTATGAAAAATAAAGTTGAAGGTTATAGTAAGAGAATTTTAAGAAAAATTATGGCATAAGACTATAGTAAAGAAATTTTAAGAAAACTTATGGCATAAGACTAGAAAAGATTTTTTAAAAAAAATTATGGCATAAGACTATAGTAAAGAAATTTAAAAAAAGTTATGGCATAAGACTATACTAAAGAATTTTAAGAAAAATTATGGCATAAGACTATAGTAAAGAAATTTTCAGAAAATTCATTTGGAAGAGGGTATAGTAAGGGGATTATGAAGAAAAATATGACTGAAGACAATAGTCATGGCTAAAAGGCTATATTTAAGAATTTTAAGAAAAAATCATGGCTAAAGGTCTTGGTTGAGGCTAAAAGGGGAATTTTAAAAAGAATTTATTTGGTGAAGGCAATAGTATGGGATTGTTAAAAAATTCATTCGTGAAGGCTATAGTAAGGGAGTTTTAAGAAAAATATGATTAAAAAAACTATAGTAAGGGAATTTGAAGAATAATCTTGGTTTAATGCAAAAGAAAGAGAATTTAAAGAAAATAAAGACATAAGGTCATTGTAAGGGAATATTAAAAAAAAATCATGGCTATTGGGTAGAGTAAGGGAAATTTAAGAAAAATCATGGCAGAAGATTATAGTTAGGGATTTTTTGAAAAATCATTGCTGAAAGCTATAAAAGGGATTCTTAAGAAAACCATCGCAAAAGGCCATAGTAAAGGAATTGTAAAAAAAAAAAATTATTTGTGAAGGATATATAGTAAGCGATTTTGAAGAAAAATATGGAACCAGAAGACTATAGTATGGGAACTTGAAGAATAATCAAAGGTGAAAGCTGTAGTAAGGGAATTTGAACAAAATTCATGACGATAAGGATATAGTAAGGGAATATTAAGAAAAATAAATACTGAGGGCAACTTTAAAAAGAAATTTTAGAAAAATCAAGGTTGAAGATTATTGTAAAAGAATTTGAAGAAAAATTATGGCATAAGACTATAGTAAAGAAATTTTAAGAAAAAATTATGGTGTAAGACTATAGTAAAGAAATTTTAAGAAAAATTATGGCATAAGACTATAGTAAAAAGAAATTTTAAGAAAAATTATGGCATAAGATTATAGAGAAGACATTTTAAGAAAACTTATGGTATAAGGCTATAGTAAAAAGAAATTTTAAGAAAATTCATTAAGTAAAAAGGGTATTGTAAGGGATTATGAAGAAAAATGTGACTAAAGACAATAGTGAGGGAATTTGAAAAAGAACCTTGGTTGAGAGTTATCGTAAAGGGAATTTGAAGAAAATTAATGAAGGGACTTTTTAAAAAAAATCATGGCTAAAGTCAATATTATAGGAATTTTAAGAAAAGAAGTGGAATTTAAAAAAAATTCATTCGTGAAGGCTATAGTAAGGGATTTTTGAAAAAAAATTCATTCGTGAAGGCTATGGAAAGGGACTTTTAAGAAAAATATGACTGAAAACTATAGTAAGGGACTTTGATGAATAATCTTGGTTGAATGCTAAAGAAACAGAATTTAAAAGAGAATTGACATAAGGCCATTGTATGGGAATATTAAAAAAATATCATGGTTATTGGCTAGAGTAAGGGAAATTTAAGAAAAATCATGGTTGAATGCTATAGTAAGGGATTATTAAGAAAAATCATAGCTGAAGGCTTTAACAAGGGAATTTTATGGAACATCGTCATAAAAAGGCTATAGTTTGGGAATTTAAAAAAAAAAAAAAAATCATTTGTGAAGGATATTGTAAGGGATTTTGAAGAAAAAAATATGGTGACATAAAACTATATTAAGGGAATTTGATGAATAATCAAGGGTGATAGCTATAGTATGGGAATTTTAAGAAAAATCATGGCTGGAGTCAGTAAGTGAAATTTATGAAAAATAAAGTTGAAGGTTATAGTAAGAGAAATTTTAAGAAAAATTATGGCAATAAGACTATAGTAAAAAATTTTAAGAAAACTTATGGCATAAGACTAGAAAAGAATTTTAAGAAAAATTATGGCATAAGACTATAGTAAAGAAATTTTAAAAAAAGTTATGGCATAAGACTATACTAAAGAATTTTAAGAAAAATTATGGCATAAGACTATAGTAAAGAAATTTTCAGAAAATTCATTTGGAAGAGGGTATAGTAGGGGATTATGAAGAAAAATATGACTGAAGACAATAGTCATGGCTAAAGGCTATATTGTAAGAATTTTAAGAAAAATCATGGCTAAAGGTCTTGGTTGAGGCTAAAGTAGGGGAATTTTAAAAAGAATTTATTAAGTGAAGGCAATAGTATGGGATTGTTAAAAAAATTCATTCGTGAAGGCTATAGTAAGGGAGTTTTAAGAAAAATATGATTAAAAACTATAGTAAGGGAATTTGAAGAATAATCTTGGTTTAATGCAAAAGAAAGAGAATTTAAAGAAAATAAAGACATAAGGTCATAGTAAGGGAATATTAAAAAAAATCATGGCTATTGGGTAGAGTAAGGGAAATTTAAGAAAAATCATGGCTGAAGGTTATAGTTAGGGATTTTTACGAAAAATCATTGCTGAAAGCTATAACAAAGGGATTCTTAAAAAAACCATCATCAAAAAGGCTATAGTAAGGGAATTGTAAAAAAAAAAATTATTTGTGAAGGATATATAGTAAGCGATTTTTGAAAAAAAATATGGAACCAGAAGACTATAGTATGGGAACTTGAAGAATAATCAAGGGTGAAAGCTGTAGTAAGGGAATTTGAACAAAATTCATGACGTAAAAGATATAGTAAGGGAATATTAAGAAAAAAATAAATACTGAGGGCAACTTTAAAAAAATTTTAGAAAAATCAAGGTTGAAGATTATTGTAAAAAAAGAATTTTAAGAAAAATTATGGCATAAGACTATAGTAAAGAAATTTTAAGAAAAATTATTAATAAGACTATAGTAAAGAAATTTTAAGAAAAATTATGGCATAAGACTATAGTAAAGAAATTTTAAGAAAAATTATGGCATAAGATTATAGTGAAGAAATTTTAAGAAAACTTATGGTATAAGGCTATATAGTAAAGAAATTTTAAGAAAATTCATTAAGTAAAGGGTATTGTAAGGGATTATGAAGAAAAATGTGACTAAAGACAATAGTGAGGGAATTTGAAAAAAAAACCTTGGTTGAGTAAGGGAATTTGAAGAAGAAAATTAATGAAGGGACTTTTAAAAAAAAGAAAATCAATATTATAGGAATTTTAAAAAAATCATGGCTTAAAGTGGAATAAAAAATTATAGGATTTTTTAAGGGATTTTGAAAAAAATTCATTCGTGAAGGCTATGGAAAGGGACTTTTAAGAAAAATATGACTGAAAACTATAGTAAGGGACTTTGATGAATAATCTTGGTTGAATGCTAAAGAAACAGAATTTAAAGAGAACATTGACATAAGGCCATTGTATGGGAATATTAAAAATATCATGGTTATTGGCTAGAGTAAGGGAAATTTAAGAAAAATCATGGTTGAATGCTATAGTAAGGGATTATTAAGAAAAATCATAGCTGAAGGCTTTTTTAAAGGGGAATTTTATGGAACATCGTCATAAAAGGCTAGAGTTTGGGAATTTTAAAAAAAAAAAAAATCATTTGTGAAGGATATTGTAAGGGATTTTGAAGAAAAATATGGTGACATAAAACTATATTAAGGGAATTTGATGAATAATCAAGGGTGATAGCTATAGTATGGGAATTTTAAGAAAAATCATGGCTGGAGTCAGTAAGTGAAATTTATAAAAAAATAAAGTTGAAGGTTATAGTAAGAGAAATTTTAAGAAAAATTATGCAATAAGACTATAGTAAAGAAATTTTAAGAAAACTTATGGCATAAGACTAGAAAAGAATTTTAAAAAAAATTATGGCATAAGACTATAGTAAAGAAATTTAAAAAAAAAAATTATGGCATAAGACTATACTAAAGAATTTTAAGAAAAAAATTATGGCATAAGACTATAGTAAAGAAATTTTCAGAAAATTCATTTGGAAGAGGGTATAGTAAGGGATTATGAAGAAAAAATATGACTGAAGACAATAGTCATGGCTAAAAGGCTATATTGTAAGAATTTTAAGAAAAATCATGGCTAAAGGTCTTGGTTGAGGCTAAAGTAGGGGAATTTTAAAAGAATTTATTTGTGAAGGCAATAGTATGGGATTGTTAAAAAAATTCATTCATTCGTGAAGGCTATAGTAAGGGAGTTTTAAGAAAAATATGATTAAAAACTATAGTAAGGGAATTTGAAGAATAATCTTGGTTTAATGCAAAAGAAAAGAGAATTTAAAGAAAATAAAGACATAAGGTCATAGTAAGGGAATATTAAAAAAAAATCATGGCTATTGGGTAGAGTAAGGGAAATTTAAGAAAAATCATGGCTGAAGGTTATAGTTAGGGATTTTTTTACGAAAAATCATTGCTGAAAGCTATAACAAAGGGATTCTTAAGAAAAAAACCATCATAAAAAGGCTATAGTAAGGGAATTGTAAAAAAAATTATTTGTGAAGGATATATAGTAAGCGATTTTGAAGAAAAATATGGAACCAGAAGACTATAGTATGGGAACTTGAAGAATAATCAAGGGTGAAAGCTGTAGTAAGGGAATTTGAACAAAATTCATGACGATAAAGGCTATAGTAAGGGAATATTAAGAATATTAAAAAAATAAATACTGAGGGCAACTTTAAAAGAAATTTTAGAAAAATCAAGGTTGAAGATTATTGTAAAAGAATTTTAAGAAAAATTATGGCATAAGACTATAGTAAAGAAATTTTTAAAAAATTATGGTGTAACTATAGTAAAGAAATTTTAAGAAAAATTATGGCGTAAGACTATAGTAAAGAAATTTTAAGAAAAATTATGGCATAAGACTATAGTGAAGAAATTTTAAGAAAACTTATGGCATAAGGCTATAGTAAAGAAATTTTAAGAAAATTCATTCGTAAAAGGGTATTGTAAGGGATTATGAAGAAAAATGTGACTAAAGACAATAGTGAGGGAATTTGAAAAAGAACCTTGGTTGAGAGTTATCGTAAGGGAATTTGAAGAAAATTAATGAAGGGAATTTTAAAAAAATCATGGCTAAAGTCAATATTATAGGATTTTTGAAAAAATTCATTCGTGAAGGCTATGGAAAGGGACTTTTAAGAAAAATATGACTGAAAACTATAGTAAGGGACTTTGATGAATAATCTTGGTTGAATGCTAAAGAAACAGAATTTAAAGAGAACATTGACATAAGGCCATTGTATGGGAATATTAAAAATATCATGGTTATTGGCTAGAGTAAGGGAAATTTAAGAAAAATCATGGTTGAATGCTATAGTAAGGGATTATTAAGAAAAATCATAGCTGAAGGCTTTAACAAGGGAATTTTATGGAACATCGTCGTAAAAGGCTAGAGTTTGGGAATTTAAAAAAAAAAATCATTTGTGAAGGATATTGTAAGGGATTTTGAAGAAAAATATGGTGACATAAAACTATATTAAGGGAATTTGATGAATAATCAAGGGTGATAGCTATAGTATGGGAATTTTAAGAAAAAATCATGGCTGGAGTCAGTAAGTGAAATTTATGAAAAATAAAGTTGAAGGTTATAGTAAGAGAATTTTAAGAAAAAATTATGGCATAAGACTATAGTAAAAGAAATTTTAAGAAAACTTATGGCATAAGACTAGAAAAAGAATTTTAAGAAAAATTATGGCATAAGACTATAGTAAAGAAATTTTAAAAAAAGTTATGGCATAAGACTATACTAAAAAGAATTTTAAGAAAAAATTATGGCATAAGACTATAGTAAAAAATTTTCAGAAAATTCATTTGGAAGAGGGTATAGTAAGGGATTATGAAGAAAAATATGACTGAAGACAATAGTCATGGCTAAAGGCTATATTGTAAGAATTTTAAGAAAAATCATGGCTAAAGGTCTTGGTTGAGGCTAAAGTAGGGGAATTTTAAAAAAAGAATTTATTCGTGAAGGCAATAGTATGGGATTGTTAAAAAAAATTCATTCGTGAAGGCTATAGTAAGGGAGTTTTAAGAAAAATATGATTAAAAAAACTATAGTAAGGGAATTTGAAGAATAATCTTGGTTTAATGCAAAAGAAAGAGAATTTAAAGAAAATAAAGACATAAGGTCATAGTAAGGGAATATTAAAAAAAATCATGGCTATTGGGTAGAGTAAGGGAAATTTAAGAAAAATCATGGCTGAAGGTTATAGTTAGGGATTTTTACGAAAAATCATTGCTGAAAGCTATAACAAGGGATTCTTAAGAAAAACCATCGCAAAAGGCTATAGTAAGGGAATTGTAAAAAAATTATTTTGGAAGGATATATAGTAAGCGATTTTGAAGAAAAAATATGGAACCAGAAGACTATAGTATGGGAACTTGAAGAATAATCAAGGGTGAAAGCTGTAGTAAGGGAATTTGAACAAAATTCATGACGTATAAGGCTATATAGTAAGGGAATATTAAGAAAAATAAATACTGAGGGCAACTTTAAAAGAAATTTTAGAAAAATCAAGGTTGAAGATTATTGTAAAAGAATTTTAAGAAAAATTATGGCATAAGACTATAGTAAAGAAATTTTAAGAAAAATTATTATGTAAGACTATAGTAAAGAAATTTTAAGAAAAATTATGGCATAAGACTATAGTAAAGAAATTTTAAAAAAAATTATGGCATAAGATTATTGAAGAAATTTTAAGAAAACTTATGGCATAAGGCTATAGTAAAGAAATTTTAAGAAAATTCATTCAGTAAAAGGGTATTGTAAGGGATTATGAAGAAAAATGTGACTAAAGACAATAGTGAGGGAATTGAAAAAAAGAACCTTGGTTGAGAGAGGGAATTTATAATGAAGGGAATTTAAAAAAGAAAATTAATGAAGGGAATTTAAAAAAAAAAATCATGGCTAAAGTCAATATTATAGGATTTTTGAAAAAATTCATTCGTGAAGGCTATGGAAAGGGACTTTTAAGAAAAATATGACTGAAAACTATAGTAAGGGACTTTGATGAATAATCTTGGTTGAATGCTAAAGAAACAGAATTTAAAGAGAACATTGACATAAGGCCATTGTATGGGAATATTAAAAATATCATGGTTATTGGCTAGAGTAAGGGAAATTTAAGAAAAATCATGGTTGAATGCTATAGTAAGGGATTATTAAGAAAAATCATAGCTGAAGGCTTTAACAAAGGGAATTTTATGGAACATCGTCATAAAAAGGCTAGAGTTTGGGAATTAAAAAAAAAAAAAAAAAATCATTTGTGAAGGATATTGTAAGGGATTTTGAAGAAAAATATGGTGACATAAAACTATATTAAGGGAATTTGATGAATAATCAAGGGTGATAGCTATAGTATGGGAATTTTAAAAAAATCATGGCTGGAGTCAGTAAGTGAAATTTATGAAAAATAAAGTTGAAGGTTATAGTAAGAAATTTAAGAAAAATTATGGCATAAGACTATAGTAAAGAAATTTTAAGAAAACTTATGGCATAAGACTAGAAAAGAATTTTAAAAAAAATTATGGCATAAGACTATAGTAAAGAAATTTTAAAAAAAGTTATGGCATAAGACTATACTAAAGAATTTTAAGAAAAATTATGGCATAAGACTATAGTAAAGAAATTTTCAGAAAATTCATTTGGAAGAGGGTATAGTAAGGGATTATGAAGAAAAATATGACTGAAGACAATAGTCATGGCTAAAGGCTATATTGTAAGAATTTTAAGAAAAATCATGGCTAAAGGTCTTGGTTGAGGCTAAAGTAGGGGAATTTTAAAAGAATTTATTCGTGAAGGCAATAGTATGGGATTGTTAAAAAAATTCATTCGTGAAGGCTATAGTAAGGGAGTTTTAAGAAAAATATGATTAAAAACTATAGTAAGGGAATTTGAAGAATAATCTTGGTTTAATGCAAAAGAAAGAGAATTTAAAGAAAATAAAGACATAAGGTCATAGTAAGGGAATATTAAAAAAAATCATGGCTATTGGGTAGAGTAAGGGAAATTTAAGAAAAATCATGGCTGAAGGTTATAGTTAGGGATTTTTACGAAAAATCATTGCTGAAAGCTATAACAAAGGGATTCTTAAAAAAAACCATCATAAAAGGCTATAGTAAGGTAATTAAAAAAAAAAAATTATTTGTGGAGGATATATAGTAAGCGATTTTGAAGAAAAAAATATGGAACCAGAAGACTATAGTATGGGAACTTGAAGAATAATCAAGGGTGAAAGCTGTAGTAAGGGAATTTGAACAAAATTCATGACGTAAAAGGCTATAGTAAGGGAATATTAAGAAAAAATAAATACTGAGGGCAACTTTAAAAAGAAATTTTAGAAAAATCAAGGTTGAAGATTATTGAATTTTAAAAAAAAATTTTAAGACTATAGTAAAAAAATTTTAATTATGGCATAAGACTATAGTAAAGAAATTTTAAGAAAAATTATGGCGTAAGACTATAGTAAAGAAATTTTAAGAAAAATTATGGCATAAGACTATAGTGAAGAAATTTTAAGAAAACTTATGGCATAAGGCTATAGTAAAGAAATTTTAAGAAAATTCATTCGTAAAAGGGTATTGTAAGGGATTATGAAAGAAAAATGTGACTAAAGACAATAGTGAGGGAATTTTGAAAAAAAAGAACCTTGGTTTGAGAGTTATCGTAGGGAATTTGAAGAAAATTAATGAAGGGAATTTTAAAAAAAATCATGGCTAAAGTCAATATTATAGGATTTTTGAAAAAATTCATTCGTGAAGGCTATGGAAAGGGACTTTTAAGAAAAATATGACTGAAAACTATAGTAAGGGACTTTGATGAATAATCTTGGTTGAATGCTAAAGAAACAGAATTTAAAGAGAACATTGACATAAGGCCATTGTATGGGAATATTAAAAATATCATGGTTATTGGCTAGAGTAAGGGAAATTTAAGAAAAATCATGGTTGAATGCTATAGTAAGGGATTATTAAAAAAAAATCATAGCTGAAGGCTTTAACAAGGGAATTTTATGGAACATCGTCATAAAAGGCTAGAGTTTGGGAAAAAAAAAAAAATCATTTGTGAAGGATATTGTAAGGGATTTTGAAAAAAAATATGGTGACATAAAACTATATTAAGGGAATTTGATGAATAATCAAGGGTGATAGCTATAGTATGGGAATTTTTAAAAAAAATCATGGCTGGAGTCAGTAAGTGAAATTTATGAAAAAAATAAAGTTGAAGGTTATAGTAAGAGAATTTTAAGAAAAATTATGGCATAAGACTATAGTAAAGAAATTTTAAGAAAACTTATGGCATAAGACTAGAAAAAAAGAATTTTAAAAAAAATTATGGCATAAGACTATAGTAAAAAAATTTAAAAAAAAAAATTATGGCATAAGACTATACTAAAGAATTTTAAGAAAAATTATGGCATAAGACTATAGTAAAGAAATTTTCAGAAAATTCATTTGGAAGAGGGTATAGTAAGGGATTATGAAGAAAAATATGACTGAAGACAATAGTCATGGCTAAAGGCTATATTGTAAGAATTTTAAGAAAAATCATGGCTAAAGGTCTTGGTTGAGGCTAAAGTAGGGGAATTTTAAAAGAATTTATTCGTGAAGGCAATAGTATGGGATTGTTAAAAAAATTCATTCGTGAAGGCTATAGTAAGGGAGTTTTAAGAAAAATATGATTAAAAACTATAGTAAGGGAATTTGAAGAATAATCTTGGTTTAATGCAAAAGAAAGAGAATTTAAAGAAAATAAAGACATAAGGTCATAGTAAGGGAATATTAAAAAAAATCATGGCTATTGGGTAGAGTAAGGGAAATTTAAGAAAAATCATGGCTGAAGGTTATAGTTAGGGATTTTTACGAAAAATCATTGCTGAAAGCTATAACAAGGGATTCTTAAGAAAAACCATCGCAAAAGGCTATAGTAAGGTAATTGTAAAAAAAATTATTTGTGGAGGATATATAGTAAGCGATTTTGAAGAAAAATATGGAGCCAGAAGACTATAGTATGGGAACTTGAAGAATAATCAAGGGTGAAAGCTGTAGTAAGGGAATTTGAACAAAATTCATGACGTAAGGCTATAGTAAGGGAATATTAAGAAAAATAAATACTGAGGGCAACTTTAAAAGAAATTTTAGAAAAATCAAGGTTGAAGATTATTGTAAAAGAATTTTAAGAAAAATTATGGCATAAGACTATAGTAAAGAAATTTTAAAAAATTATTATGCATGTAAGACTATAGTAAAAAAATTTAAAAAATGGCATAAAAATTATGGCATAAGACTATAGTGAAGAAATTTTAAGAAAACTTATGGCATAAGGCTATAGTAAAAAGAAATTTTAAGAAAATTCATTAAGTAAAAGGGTATTGTAAGGGATTATGACTAAAAAATGTGACTAAAGACAATAGTGAGGGAATTTGAAAAAGAACCTTGGGTGAGAGTTATCGTAAGGGAATTTGAAAAAAAATTAATGAAGGGAATTTTAAAAAAATCATGGCTAAAGTCAATATTATAGGATTTTTGAAAAAAATTCATTCGTGAAGGCTAAGGAAAGGGACTTTTAAGAAATATGACTGAAAACTATAGTAAGGGACTTTGATGAATAATCTTGGTTGAATGCTAAAGAAACAGAATTTAAAGAGAACATTGACATAAGGCCATTGTATGGGAATATTAAAAAATATCATGGTTATTGGCTAGAGTAAGGGAAATTTAAGAAAAATCATGGTTGAATGCTATAGTAAGGGATTATTAAGAAAAATCATAGCTGAAGGCTTTAACAAGGGAATTTTATGGAACATCGTCATAAAAAGGCTAGAGTTTGGGAATTTAAAAAAAAAAATCATTTGTGAAGGATATTGTAAGGGATTTTTTGAAGAAAAAATATGGTGACATAAAACTATATTAAGGGAATTTGATGAATAATCAAGGGTGATAGCTATAGTATGGGAATTTTAAGAAAAATCATGGCTGGAGTCAGTAAGTGAAATTTATGAAAAATAAAGTTGAAGGTTATAGTAAGAGAAATTTTAAGAAAAATTATGGCATAAGACTATAGTAAAGAAAAATTTTAAGAAAACTTATGGCATAAGACTAGAAAAAAATTTTAAAAAAAATTATGGCATAAGACTATAGTAAAAATTTTAAAAAAAAAAAAATTATGGCATAAGACTATACTAAAAAAGAATTTTAAGAAAAATTATGGCATAAGACTATAGTAAAGAAATTTTCAGAAAATTCATTTGGAAGAGGGTATAGTAAGGGATTATGAAGAAGAAAAATATGACTGAAGACAATAGTCATGGCTAAAGGCTATATTGTAAGAATTTTAAGAAAAATCATGGCTAAAGGTCTTGGTTGAGGCTAAAGTAGGGGAATTTTAAAAAAGAATTTATTCGTGAAGGCAATAGTATGGGATTGTTAAAAAAATTCATTCGTGAAGGCTATAGTAAAGGGAGTTTTAAGAAAAATATGATTAAAAAACTATAGTAAGGGAATTTGAAGAATAATCTTGGTTTAATGCAAAAGAAAAGAGAATTTAAAGAAAATAAAGACATAAGGTCATAGTAAGGAAATTAAAAAAAAATCATGGCTATTGGGTAGAGTAAGGGAAATTTAAGAAAAATCATGGCTGAAGGTTATAGTTAGGGATTTTTACGAAAAAAATCATTGCTGAAAGCTATAACAAGGGATTCTTAAGAAAAAACCATCAAAAAGGCTATAGTAAGGTAATAAAAAAAAAAAATTATTTGTGGAGGATATATAGTAAGCGATTTTGAAGAAAAATATGGAGCCAGAAGACTATAGTATGGGAACTTGAAGAATAATAAAAGGTGAAAGCTGTAGTAAGTAAGGGAATTTGAACAAAATTCATGACGTAAAGGCTATAGTAAGGGAATATTAAGAAAAATAAAAATGAGGGCAACTTTTAAAAGAAATTTTAGAAAAAAAATCAAGGTTGAAGATTATTGTAAAAGAATTTTAAGAAAAAAAATTATGGCATAAGACTATAGTAAAGAAATTTTAAGAAAAATTATGGCATAAGACTATAGTAAAGAAATTTTAAGAAAAAATTATGGCATAAGACTATAGTGAAGAAATTTTAAGAAAACTTATGGCATAAGGCTATAGTAAAGAAATTTTAAGAAAATTCATTCAGTAAAAAGGGTATTGTAAGGGATTATGAAGAAAAATGTGACTAAAGACAATAGTGAGGGGATTTGAAAAAAAGAACCTTGGTTGAGAGTTATCGTAAAGGGAATTTGAAGAAAATTAATGAAGGGAATTTTAAAAAATCATGGCTAAAGTCAATATTATAGGATTTTGAAAAAAAAATTCATTCGTGAAGGCTATGGAAAGGGACTTTTAAAAAAAAATATGACTGAAAACTATAGTAAGGGACTTTGATGAATAATCTTGGTTGAATGCTAAAGAAACAGAATTTAAAGAGAACATTGACATAAGGCCATTGTATGGGAATATTAAAAAAATATCATGGTTATTGGCTAGAGTAAGGGAAATTTAAGAAAAATCATGGTTGAATGCTATAGTAAGGGATTATTAAGAAAAATCATAGCTGAAGGCTTTTAACAAGGGAATTTTATGGAACATCGTCATAAAAAAGGCTAGAGTTTGGGAATTTAAAAAAAAAAAAAAAATCATTTGTGAAGGATATTGTAAGGGATTTTGAAGAAAAAAATATGGTGACATAAAACTATATTAAGGGAATTTGATGAATAATCAAGGGTGATAGCTATAGTATGGGAATTTTAAGAAAAATCATGGCTGGAGTCAGTAAGTGAAATTTATGAAAAATAAAGTTGAAGGTTATAGTAAGAGAAATTTAAGAAAAAAATTATGGCATAAGACTATAGTAAAAAAAATTTTAAAAAAAACTTATGGCATAAGACTAGAAAAGAATTTTAAGAAAAATTATGGCATAAGACTATAGTAAAGAAATTTAAAAAAAAATTATGGCATAAGACTATACTAAAGAATTTTAAGAAAAATTATGGCATAAGACTATAGTAAAGAAATTTTCAGAAAATTCATTTGGAAGAGGGTATAGTAAGGGATTATGAAGAAAAATATGACTGAAGACAATAGTCATGGCTAAAGGCTATATTGTAAGAATTTTAAGAAAAATCATGGCTAAAGGTCTTGGTTGAGGCTAAAGTAGGGGAATTTTAAAAGAATTTATTCGTGAAGGCAATAGTATGGGATTGTTAAAAAAATTCATTCGTGAAGGCTATAGTAAGGGAGTTTTAAGAAAAATATGATTAAAAACTATAGTAAGGGAATTTGAAGAATAATCTTGGTTTAATGCAAAAGAAAGAGAATTTAAAGAAAATAAAGACATAAGGTCATAGTAAGGGAATATTAAAAAAAATCATGGCTATTGGGTAGAGTAAGGGAAATTTAAGAAAAATCATGGCTGAAGGTTATAGTTAGGGATTTTTACGAAAAATCATTGCTGAAAGCTATAACAAGGGATTCTTAAGAAAAACCATCACAAAAGGCTATAGTAAGGTAATTGTAAAAAAAATTATTTGTGGAGGATATATAGTAAGCGATTTTGAAGAAAAATATGGAGCCAGAAGACTATAGTATGGGAACTTGAAGAATAATCAAGGGTGAAAGCTGTAGTAAGGGAATTTGAACAAAATTCATGACGTAAGGCTATAGTAAGGGAATATTAAGAAAAATAAATACTGAGGGCAACTTTAAAAGAAATTTTAGAAAAATCAAGGTTGAAGATTATTGTAAAAAAAGAATTTTAAGAAAAATTATGGCATAAGACTATAGTAAAGAAATTTTAAGAAAAAAAATTATATGTAAGACTATAGTAAAGAAATTTTAAGAAAAATTATGGCATAAGACTATAGTGAAAAAATTTTAAGAAAACTTATGGCATAAGAAAAGGCTATAGTAAAGAAATTTTAAGAAAATTCATTAAGTAAAAAAGGGTATTGTAAGGGATTATGAAGAAAAATGTGACTAAAGACAATAGTGAGGGAATTTGAAAAAGAACCTTGTTGAGAGTTATCGTAAGGGGGAATTTGAAGAAAATTAATGAAGGGAGGAAAAAAAAATCATGGCTAAAGTCAATATTATAGATTTTTGAAAAAAAATTCATTCGTGAAGGCTATGGAAAGGGACTTTTAAGAAAAATATGACTGAAAACTATAGTAAGGGACTTTGATGAATAATCTTGGTTGAATGCTAAAGAAACAGAATTTAAAGAGAACATTGACATAAGGCCATTGTATGGGAATATTAAAAAATATCATGGTTATTGGCTAGAGTAAGGGAAATTTAAGAAAAATCATGGTTGAATGCTATAGTAAGGGATTATTAAGAAAAATCATAGCTGAAGGCTTTTTAACAAGGGAATTTTTATGGAACATCGTCGTCAAAAAGGCCAGAGTTTGGGAATTTAAAAAAAATCATTTGTGAAGGATATTGTAAGGGATTTTGAAGAAAAAAATATGGTGACATAAAACTATATTAAGGGGGAATTTGATGAATAATCAAGGGTGATAGCTATAGTATGGGAATTTTAAGAAAAATCATGGCTGGAGTCAGTAAGTGAAATTTATGAAAAAAAATAAAGTTGAAGGTTATAGTAAGAGAAATTTTAATTTTAAAAAAAATTATGGCATAAGACTATAGTAAAGAAATTTTAAGAAAACTTATGGCATAAGACTAGAAAAGAATTTTAAGAAAAATTATGGCATAAGACTATAGTAAAGAAATTTAAAAAAAAATTATGGCATAAGACTATACTAAAGAATTTTAAGAAAAATTATGGCATAAGACTATAGTAAAGAAATTTTCAGAAAATTCATTTGGAAGAGGGTATAGTAAGGGATTATGAAGAAAAATATGACTGAAGACAATAGTCATGGCTAAAGGCTATATTGTAAGAATTTTAAGAAAAATCATGGCTAAAGGTCTTGGTTGAGGCTAAAGTAGGGGAATTTAAAAAAGAATTTATTCGTGAAGGCAATAGTATGGGATTGTTAAAAAATTTCATTCGTGAAGGCTATAGTAAGGGAGTTTTAAGAAAAATATGATTAAAAAACTATAGTAAGGGAATTTGAAGAATAATCTTGGTTTAATGCAAAAGAAAGAGAATTTAAAGAAAATAAAGACATAAGGTCATAGTAAGGGAATATTAAAAAAAAAATCATGGCTATTGGGTAGAGTAAGGGAAATTTAAGAAAAATCATGGCTGAAGGTTATAGTTAGGGATTTTTTATGAAAAAAATCATTGCTGAAAGCTATAACAAGGGATTCTTAAGAAAACCATCAAAAAAGGCTATAGTAAGGTAATTGTAAAAAAAAAAATTATTTGTGGAGGATATATAGTAAGCGATTTTGAAGAAAAAATATGGAGCCAGAAGACTATAGTATGGGAACTTGAAGAATAATCAAGGGTGAAAGCTGTAGTAAGGGAATTTGAACAAAATTCATGACGTAAGGCTATAGTAAGGGAATATTAAGAAAAATAAATACTGAGGGCAACTTAAAGAAATTTTTTTAGAAAAATCAAGGTTGAAGATTATTGTAAAAAAAGAATTTTAAGAAAAATTATGGCATAAGACTATAGTAAAGAAATTTTAAGAAAAAAAATTATGTAAGACTATAGTAAAGAAATTTTAAGAAAAATTATGGCATAAGACTATAGTGAAGAAATTTTAAGAAAACTTATGGCATAAGGCTATAGTAAAGAAATTTTAAGAAAATTCATTCGTAAAAGGGTATTGTAAGGGATTATGAAGAAAAATGTGACTAAAGACAATAGTGAGGGAATTTGAAAAAGAACCTTGGTTGAGAGTTATCGTAAGGGAATTTGAAGAAAATTAATGAAGGGAATTTTAAAAAAATCATGGCTAAAGTCAATATTATAGGATTTTTGAAAAAATTCATTCGTGAAGGCTATGGAAAGGGACTTTTAAGAAAAATATGACTGAAAACTATAGTAAGGGACTTTGATGAATAATCTTGGTTGAATGCTAAAGAAACAGAATTTAAAGAGAACATTGACATAAGGCCATTGTATGGGAATATTAAAAATATCATGGTTATTGGCTAGAGTAAGGGAAATTTAAGAAAAATCATGGTTGAATGCTATAGTAAGGGATTATTAAGAAAAAATCATAGCTGAAGGCTTTTAACAAGGGAATTTTATGGAACATCGTCAAAAAAGGCCAGAGTTTGGGAATTTAAAAAAAAAAAAAATCATTTGTGAAGGATATTGTAAGGGATTTTGAAGAAAAAAAAATATGGTGACATAAAACTATATTAAGGGAATTTGATGAATAATCAAGGGTGATAGCTATAGTATGGGAATTTTAAGAAAAATCATGGCTGGAGTCAGTAAGTGAAATTTATGAAAAATAAAGTTGAAGGTTATAGTAAGAGAAATTTAAGAAAAATTATGGCATAAGACTATAGTAAAGAAATTTTAAGAAAACTTATGGCATAAGACTAGAAAAGAATTTTAAGAAAAATTATGGCATAAGACTATAGTAAAAAATTTAAAAAAAAAAAAATTATGGCATAAGACTATACTAAAGAATTTTAAGAAAAATTATGGCATAAGACTATAGTAAAGAAATTTTCAGAAAATTCATTTGGAAGAGGGTATAGTAAGGGATTATGAAGAAAAAATATGACTGAAGACAATAGTCATGGCTAAAGGCTATATTGTAAGAATTTTAAGAAAAATCATGGCTAAAGGTCTTGGTTGAGGCTAAAGTAGGGGAATTTTAAAAGAATTTATTCGTGAAGGCAATAGTATGGGATTGTTAAAAAAATTCATTCATTCGTGAAGGCTATAGTAAGGGAGTTTTAAGAAAAATATGATTAAAAAAACTATAGTAAGGGAATTTGAAGAATAATCTTGGTTTAATGCAAAAGAAAGAGAATTTAAAGAAAATAAAGACATAAGGTCATAGTAAGGGAATATTAAAAAAAATCATGGCTATTGGGTAGAGTAAGGGAAATTTAAGAAAAATCATGGCTGAAGGTTATAGTTAGGGATTTTACTGAAAAATCATTGCTGAAAGCTATAACAAGGGATTCTTAAGAAAACCATCGCAAAAGGCTATAGTAAGGTAATTAAAAAAAAAAATTATTTGTGGAGGATATATAGTAAGCGATTTTGAAGAAAAATATGGAGCCAGAAGACTATAGTATGGGAACTTGAAGAATAATCAAGGGTGAAAGCTGTAGTAAGGGAATTTGAACAAAATTCATGATAAGGCTATAGTAAGGCTATAGTAAGGGAATATTAAAAAAATAAATACTGAGGGGCAACTTTAAAAGAAATTTTAGAAAAATCAAGGTTGAAGATTATTGTAAAAGAATTTTAAGAAAAATTATGGCATAAGACTATAGTAAAGAAATTTTAAGAAAAATTATGGTGATAAGACTATAGTAAAGAAATTTTAAGAAAAATTATGGCATAAGACTATAGTGAAAAAATTTTAAGAAAAACTTATGGCATAAGGCTATAGTAAAGAAATTTTAAGAAAATTCATTCGTAAAAAAGGGTATTGTAAGGGATTATGAAGAAAAATGTGACTAAAGACAATAGTGAGGGAATTTGAAAAAGAACCTTGGTTGAGAGTTATTATCGTAAGGGAATTTGAAGAAAATTAATGAAGGGAATTAAAAAAAATCATGGCTAAAGTCAATATTATAGGATTTTTTGAAAAAAATTCATTCGTGAAGGCTATGGAAAGGGACTTTTAAAAAAAAATATGACTGAAAACTATAGTAAGGGACTTTGATGAATAATCTTGGTTGAATGCTAAAAAGAAACAGAATTTAAAGAGAACATTGACATAAGGCCATTGTATGGGAATATTAAAAATATCATGGTTATTGGCTAGAGTAAGGGAAATTTAAGAAAAAATCATGGTTGAATGCTATAGTAAGGGATTATTAAGAAAAATCATAGCTGAAGGCTTTAACAAGGGGATTTTTATGGAACATCGTCATAAAAGGCCAGAGTTTGGGAATTTAAAAAAAAAAAAATCATTTGTGAAGGATATTGTAAGGGATTTTGAAGAAAAAAATATGGTGACATAAAACTATATTAAGGGAATTTGATGAATAATCAAGGGTGATAGCTATAGTATGGGAATTTTAAGAAAAATCATGGCTGGAGTCAGTAAGTGAAATTTATGAAAAATAAAAGTTGAAGGTTATAGTAAGAGAAATTTAAGAAAAATTATGGCATAAGACTATAGTAAAGAAATTTTAAGAAAACTTATGGCATAAGACTAGAAAAGAATTTTAAAAAAAATTATGGCATAAGACTATAGTAAAGAAATTAAAAAAAAAAAATTATGGCATAAGACTATACTAAAGAATTTTAAGAAAAATTATGGCATAAGACTATAGTAAAGAAATTTTCAGAAAATTCATTTGGAAGAGGGTATAGTAAGGGATTATGAAAAAAAAATATGACTGAAGACAATAGTCATGGCTAAAGGCTATATTGTAAGAATTTTAAGAAAAATCATGGCTAAAGGTCTTGGTTGAGGCTAAAGTAGGGGAATTTAAAAAAAGAATTTATTCGAAGGAAGGCAATAGTATGGGATTGTTAAAAAAAAATTCATTCGTGAAGGCTATAGTAAGGGAGTTTTAAGAAAAATATGATTAAAAAAAACTATAGTAAGGGAATTTGAAGAATAATCTTGGTTTAATGCAAAAGAAAGAGAATTTAAAGAAAATAAAGACATAAGGTCATAGTAAGGGAATAAAAAAAAAAAAAATCATGGCTATTGGGTAGAGTAAGGGAAATTTAGAAAAAAATCATGGCTGAAGGTTATAGTTAGGGATTTTTACTAAAAAAAATCATTGCTGAAAGCTATAACAAAGGGATTCTTAAGAAAAAACCATCAAAAAAAGGCTATAGTAAGGTAATTGTAAAAAAATTATTTGTGGAGGATATATAGTAAGCGATTTTGAAGAAAAATATGGAGCCAGAAGACTATAGTATGGGAACTTGAAGAATAATCAAGGGTGAAAGCTGTAGTAAGGGAATTTGAACAAAATTCATGACGTAAGGCTATAGTAAGGGAATATTAAGAAAAAAAAAATAAATACTGAGGGCAACTTTAAAAGAAATTTTAGAAAAATCAAGGTTGAAGATTATTGTAAAAGAATTTTAAAAAAAAATTATGGCATAAGACTATAGTAAAGAAATTTTAAGAAAAATTATTATGTAAGACTATAGTAAAGAAATTTTAAAAAAAAATTATGGCATAAGACTATAGTGAAGAAATTTTAAGAAAACTTATGGCATAAGGCTATAGTAAAGAAATTTTAAGAAAAATTCATTAAAAGAAAAGGGTATTGTAAGGGATTATGAAGAAAAATGTGACTAAAGACAATAGTGAGGGAATTTGAAAAAAGAACCTTGGTTGAGAGTTATCGTAAGGGAATTTGAAGAAAATTAATGAAGGGAATTTAAAAAAATCATGGCTAAAGTCAATATTATAGGATTTTGAAAAAAAAATTCATTCGTGAAGGCTATGGAAAGGGACTTTTAAGAAAAAAATATGACTGAAAACTATAGTAAGGGACTTTGATGAATAATCTTGGTTGAATGCTAAAGAAACAGAATTTAAAGAGAACATTGACATAAGGCCATTGTATGGGAATATTAAAAAATATCATGGTTATTGGCTAGAGTAAGGGAAATTTAAGAAAAATCATGGTTGAATGCTATAGTAAGGGATTATTAAGAAAAATCATAGAAGAAGGCTTTAACAAGGGAATTTTATGGAACATCATCGCAAAAGGCCAGAGTTTGGGAATTTAAAAAAAAAATCATTTGTGAAGGATATTGTAAGGGATTTTGAAGAAAAATATGGTGACATAAAACTATATTAAGGGAATTTGATGAATAATCAAGGGTGATAGCTATAGTATGGGAATTTTAAGAAAAATCATGGCTGGAGTCAGTAAGTGAAATTTATGAAAAATAAAGTTGAAGGTTATAGTAAGAGAAATTTAAGAAAAATTATGGCATAAGACTATAGTAAAGAAATTTTAAGAAAACTTATGGCATAAGACTAGAAAAGAATTTTAAGAAAAATTATGGCATAAGACTATAGTAAAGAAATTTTAAAAAAAATTATGGCATAAGACTATACTAAAGAATTTTAAGAAAAATTATGGCATAAGACTATAGTAAAGAAATTTTCAGAAAATTCATTTGGAAGAGGGTATAGTAAGGGATTATGAAGAAAAATATGACTGAAGACAATAGTCATGGCTAAAGGCTATATTGTAAGAATTTTAAGAAAAATCATGGCTAAAGGTCTTGGTTGAGGCTAAAGTAGGGGAATTTTAAAAGAATTTATTCGTGAAGGCAATAGTATGGGATTGTTAAAAAAATTCATTCGTGAAGGCTATAGTAAGGGAGTTTTAAGAAAAATATGGAAAAAAAAAACTATAGTAAGGAATTTGAAGAATAATCTTGGTTTAATGCAAAAGAAAGAGAATTTAAAGAAAATAAAGACATAAGGTCATAGTAAGGGAATATTAAAAAAAAAAAAATCATGGCTATTGGGTAGAGTAAGGGAAATTTAAAAAAATCATGGCTGAAGGTTATAGTTAGGGATTTTTACGAAAAAATCATTGCTGAAAGCTATAACAAGGGATTCTTAAGAAAACCACCATAAAAAAAAGGCTATAGTAAGGTAATTGTAAAAAAAAAATTATTTGTGGAGGATATATAGTAAGCGATTTTGAAGAAAATATGGAGCCAGAAGACTATAGTATGGGAACTTGAAGAATAATCAAGGGTGAAAGCTGTAGTAAGGGAATTTGAACAAAATTCATGACGTAAGGCTATAGTAAGGGAATATTAAGAAAAATAAATACTGAGGGCAACTTTAAAAGAAATTTTAGAAAAATCAAGGTTGAAGATTATTGTAAAAGAATTTTAAGAAAAATTATGGCATAAGACTATAGTAAAGAAATTTTAAGAAAAATTATATAAGACTATAAGACTATAGTAAAGAAATTTTAAGAAAAAATTATGGCATAAGACTATAGTGAAGAAATTTTAAGAAAACTTATGGCATAAGGCTATAGTAAAGAAATTTTAAGAAAATTCATTCAGTAAAAAAGGGTATTGTAAGGGATTATGAAGAAAAATGTGACTAAAGACAATAGTGAGGGAATTTGAAAAAGAACCTTGGTTGAGAGTTATCGTAAGGGAATTTGAAGAAAATTAATGAAGGGAATTTTAAAAAAATCATGGCTAAAGTCAATATTATAGGATTTTTGTTAAAAAATTCATTCGTGAAGGCTATGGAAAGGGACTTTTAAGAAAAATATGACTGAAAACTATAGTAAGGGACTTTGATGAATAATCTTGGTTGAATGCTAAAGAAACAGAATTTAAAGAGAACATTGACATAAGGCCATTGTATGGGAATATTAAAAATATCATGGTTATTGGCTAGAGTAAGGGAAATTTAAGAAAAATCATGGTTGAATGCTATAGTAAGGGATTATTAAGAAAAATCATAGCTGAAGGCTTTAACAAGGGAATTTTATGGAACATCGTCGCAAAAGGCCAGAGTTTGGGAATTTAAAAAAAAAATCATTTGTGAAGGATATTGTAAGGGATTTTGAAGAAAAATATGGTGACATAAAACTATATTAAGGGAATTTGATGAATAATCAAGGGTGATAGCTATAGTATGGGAATTTTAAGAAAAATCATGGCTGGAGTCAGTAAGTGAAATTTATGAAAAATAAAGTTGAAGGTTATAGTAAGAGAAATTTAAGAAAAATTATGGCATAAGACTATAGTAAAGAAATTTTAAGAAAACTTATGGCATAAGACTAGAAAAGAATTTTAAGAAAAATTATGGCATAAGACTATAGTAAAGAAATTTTAAAAAAAATTATGGCATAAGACTATACTAAAGAATTTTTAAAAAAATTATGGCATAAGACTATAGTAAAGAAATTTTCAGAAAATTCATTTGGAAGAGGGTATAGTAAGGGATTATGAAGAAAAAAATATGACTGAAGACAATAGTCATGGCTAAAGGCTATATTGTAAGAATTTTAAGAAAAATCATGGCTAAAGGTCTTGGTTGAGGCTAAAGTAGGGGAATTTTAAAAGAATTTATTCGTGAAGGCAATAGTATGGGATTGTTAAAAAAATTCATTCGTGAAGGCTATAGTAAGGGAGTTTTAAGAAAAATATGATTAAAAACTATAGTAAGGGAATTTGAAGAATAATCTTGGTTTAATGCAAAAGAAAGAGAATTTAAAGAAAATAAAGACATAAGGTCATAGTAAGGAAATAAAAAAAAAATCATGGCTATTGGGTAGAGTAAGGGAAATTTAAAAAAAATCATGGCTGAAGGTTATAGTTAGGGATTTTTTACGAAAAAAAAATCATTGCTGAAAGCTATAACAAGGGATTCTTAAGAAAACCATCATAAAAAGGCTATAGTAAGGTAATTGTAAAAAAAAAATTATTTGTGGAGGATATATAGTAAGCGATTTTGAAGAAAAAATATGGAGCCAGAAGACTATAGTATGGGAACTTGAAGAATAATCAAGGGTGAAAGCTGTAGTAAGGGAATTTGAACAAAATTCATGACGTAAGGCTATAGTAAGGGAATATTAAGAAAAATAAATACTGAGGGCAACTTTGAAAGAAATTTTAGAAAAATCAAGGTTGAAGATTATTGTAAAAAAGAATTTTAAGAAAAATTATGGCATAAGACTATAGTAAAGAAATTTTAGAAAAAAAATTATGATTAAGACTATAGTAAAGAAATTTTAAGAAAAATTATGGCATAAGACTATAGTGAAGAAATTTTAAGAAAACTTATGGCATAAGGCTATAGTAAAGAAATTTTAAGAAAATTCATTCGTAAAAGGGTATTGTAAGGGATTATGAAGAAAAATGTGACTAAAGACAATAGTGAGGGAATTTGAAAAAGAACCTTGGTTGAGAGTTATCGTAAGGGAATTTGAAGAAAATTAATGAAGGGAATTTAAAAAAAATCATGGCTAAAGTCAATATTATAGGATTTTTGAAAAAATTCATTCGTGAAGGCTATGGAAAGGGACTTTTAAGAAAAATATGACTGAAAACTATAGTAAGGGACTTTGATGAATAATCTTGGTTGAATGCTAAAGAAACAGAATTTAAAGAGAACATTGACATAAGGCCATTGTATGGGAATATTAAAAATATCATGGTTATTGGCTAGAGTAAGGGAAATTTAAGAAAAATCATGGTTGAATGCTATAGTAAGGGATTATTAAGAAAAATCATAGCTGAAGGCTTTAACAAGGGAATTTTATGGAACATCGTCGCAAAAGGCCAGAGTTTGGGAATTTAAAAAAAAAATCATTTGTGAAGGATATTGTAAGGGATTTTGAAGAAAAATATGGTGACATAAAACTATATTAAGGGAATTTGATGAATAATCAAGGGTGATAGCTATAGTATGGGAATTTTAAGAAAAAAATCATGGCTGGAGTCAGTAAGTGAAATTTATGAAAAATAAAGTTGAAGGTTATAGTAAGAGAAATTTAAGAAAAATTATGGCATAAGACTATAGTAAAGAAATTTTAAGAAAACTTATGGCATAAGACTAGAAAAGAATTTTAAGAAAAATTATGGCATAAGACTATAGTAAAGAAATTTTAAAAAAAATTATGGCATAAGACTATACTAAAGAATTTTAAGAAAAATTATGGCATAAGACTATAGTAAAGAAATTTTCAGAAAATTCATTTGGAAGAGGGTATAGTAAGGGATTATGAAGAAAAATATGACTGAAGACAATAGTCATGGCTAAAGGCTATATTGTAAGAATTTTAAGAAAAATCATGGCTAAAGGTCTTGGTTGAGGCTAAAGTAGGGGAATTTTAAAAGAATTTATTCGTGAAGGCAATAGTATGGGATTGTTAAAAAAAATTCATTCGTGAAGGCTATAGTAAGGGAGTTTTAAGAAAAATATGATTAAAAAAAACTATAGTAAGGGAATTTGAAGAATAATCTTGGTTTAATGCAAAAGAAAGAGAATTTAAAGAAAATAAAGACATAAGGTCATAGTAAGGGAATAAAAAAAAAAAATCATGGCTATTGGGTAGAGTAAGGGAAATTTAAGAAAAATCATGGCTGAAGGTTATAGTTAGGGATTTTTACGAAAAATCATTGCTGAAAGCTATAACAAGGGATTCTTAAGAAAACCATCGCAAAAAAGGCTATAGTAAGGTAATTGTAAAAAAAAATTATTTGTGGAGGATATATAGTAAGCGATTTTGAAGAAAAAAATATGGAGCCAGAAGACTATAGTATGGGAACTTGAAGAATAATCAAGGGTGAAAGCTGTAGTAAGGGAATTTGAACAAAATTCATGACGTAAAAGGCTATAGTAAGGGAATATTAAGAAAAATAAATACCTGAGGGCAACTTTAAAAGAAATTTTAGAAAAATCAAGGTTGAAGATTATTGTAAAAGAATTTTAAGAAAAATTATGGCATAAGACTATAGTAAAGAAATTTTAAGAAAAAAATTATGGCGTAAGACTATAGTAAAGAAATTTTAGAAAAAAATTATGGCATAAGACTATAGTGAAGAAATTTTAAGAAAACTTTATGGCATAAGGCTATAGTAAAGAAATTTTAAGAAAATTCATTCGTAAAAAGGGTATTGTAAGGGATTATGAAGAAAAATGTGACTAAAGACAATAGTGAGGGAATTGAAAAAAAAGAACCTTGGTTGAGAGTTATCGAAGGGAATTTGAAGAAAATTAATGAAGGGAATTTTAAAAAAATCATGGCTAAAGTCAATATTATAGGATTTTTGAAAAAATTCATTCGTGAAGGCTATGGAAAGGGACTTTTAAGAAAAATATGACTGAAAACTATAGTAAGGGACTTTGATGAATAATCTTGGTTGAATGCTAAAGAAACAGAATTTAAAGAGAACATTGACATAAGGCCATTGTATGGGAATATTAAAAATATCATGGTTATTGGCTAGAGTAAGGGAAATTTAAGAAAAATCATGGTTGAATGCTATAGTAAGGGATTATTAAGAAAAATCATAGCTGAAGGCTTTAACAAGGGAATTTTATGGAACATCGTCGAAAAAGGCCAGAGTTTGGGAATTTAAAAAAAAAATCATTTGTGAAGGATATTGTAAGGGATTTTGAAGAAAAATATGGTGACATAAAACTATATTAAGGGAATTTGATGAATAATCAAGGGTGATAGCTATAGTATGGGAATTTTAAGAAAAATCATGGCTGGAGTCAGTAAGTGAAATTTATGAAAAATAAAGTTGAAGGTTATAGTAAGAGAAATTTAAGAAAAATTATGGCATAAGACTATAAAAAGAAATTTTAAAGAAAACTTATGGCATAAGACTAGAAAAGAATTTTAAAAAAAATTATATGGCATAAGACTATAGTAAAGAAATTTAAAAAAAAAAATTATGGCATAAGACTATACTAAAGAATTTTAAGAAAAATTATGGCATAAGACTATAGTAAAGAAATTTTCAGAAAATTCATTTGGAAGAGGGTATAGTAAGGGATTATGAAGAAAAATATGACTGAAGACAATAGTCATGGCTAAAGGCTATATTGTAAGAATTTTAAGAAAAATCATGGCTAAAGGTCTTGGTTGAGGCTAAAGTAGGGGAATTTTAAAAAAGAATTTATTCGTGAAGGCAATAGTATGGGATTGTTAAAAAAAATTCATTCGTGAAGGCTATAGTAAGGGAGTTTTAAGAAAAATATGATTAAAAAAAACTATAGTAAGGGAATTTGAAGAATAATCTTGGTTTAATGCAAAAGAAAGAGAATTTAAAGAAAATAAAGACATAAGGTCATAGTAAGGGAATATTAAAAAAAATCATGGCTATTGGGTAGAGTAAGGGAAATTTAAGAAAAATCATGGCTGAAGGTTATAGTTAGGGATTTTTACGAAAAATCATTGCTGAAAGCTATAACAAGGGATTCTTAAGAAAAACCATCGCAAAAGGCTATAGTAAGGTAATTGTAAAAAAAATTATTTGTGGAGGATATATAGTAAGCGATTTTGAAGAAAAATATGGAGCCAGAAGACTATAGTATGGGAACTTGAAGAATAATCAAGGGTGAAAGCTGTAGTAAGGGAATTTGAACAAAATTCATGACGTAAGGCTATAGTAAGGGAATATTAAGAAAAATAAATACTGAGGGCAACTTTAAAAGAAATTTTAGAAAAATCAAGGTTGAAGATTATTGTAAAAGAATTTTAAGAAAAAAATTATGGCATAAGACTATAGTAAAGAAATTTTAAGAAAAAAATTATTATGTAAGACTATAGTAAAGAAATTTTAAGAAAAATTATGGCATAAGACTATAGTGAAGAAATTTTAAGAAAACTTATGGCATAAGGCTATAGTAAAGAAATTTTAAGAAAATTCATTTAAAAAGGGTATTGTAAGGGGGATTATGAAGAAAAAAATGTGACTAAAGACAATAGTGAGGGAATTTGAAAAAGAACCTTGGTTGAGAGTTATCGTAAAGGGAATTTGAAGAAAATTAATGAAGGGAATTTTAAAAAAAAATCATGGCTAAAGTCAAATATTATAGGATTTTGAAAAAATTCATTCGTGAAGGCTATGGAAAGGGACTTTTAAGAAAAATATGACTGAAAACTATAGTAAGGGACTTTGATGAATAATCTTGGTTGAATGCTAAAGAAACAGAATTTAAAGAGAACATTGACATAAGGCCATTGTATGGGAATATTAAAAATATCATGGTTATTGGCTAGAGTAAGGGAAATTTAAGAAAAATCATGGTTGAATGCTATAGTAAGGGATTATTAAGAAAAATCATAGCTGAAGGCTTTAACAAGGGAATTTTATGGAACATCATCGTCGCAAAAGGCCAGAGTTTGGGAATTTAAAAAAAAATCATTTGTGAAGGATATTGTAAGGGATTTTGAAGAAAAATATGGTGACATAAAACTATATTAAGGGAATTTGATGAATAATCAAGGGTGATAGCTATAGTATGGGAATTTTAAGAAAAATCATGGCTGGAGTCAGTAAGTGAAATTTATGAAAAATAAAGTTGAAGGTTATAGTAAGAGAATTTTAAGAAAAATTATGGCATAAGACTATAGTAAAGAAATTTTAAGAAAACTTATGGCATAAGACTAGAAAAGAATTTTAAAAAAAATTATGGCATAAGACTATAGTAAAGAAATTTTAAAAAAAATTATGGCATAAGACTATACTAAAGAATTTTAAGAAAAATTATGGCATAAGACTATAGTAAAGAAATTTTCAGAAAATTCATTTGGAAGAGGGTATAGTAAGGGATTATGAAGAAAAATATGACTGAAGACAATAGTCATGGCTAAAGGCTATATTGTAAGAATTTTAAGAAAAATCATGGCTAAAGGTCTTGGTTGAGGCTAAAGTAGGGGAATTTTAAAAGAATTTATTCGTGAAGGCAATAGTATGGGATTGTTAAAAAAATTCATTCGTGAAGGCTATAGTAAGGGAGTTTTAAGAAAAATATGATTAAAAACTATAGTAAGGGAATTTGAAGAATAATCTTGGTTTAATGCAAAAGAAAGAGAATTTAAAGAAAATAAAGACATAAGGTCATAGTAAGGGAATATTAAAAAAAAAAAAAATCATGGCTATTGGGTAGAGTAAGGGAAATTTAAGAAAAAATCATGGCTGAAGGTTATAGTTTGGGATTTTTAAAAAAAAAAATCATTGCTGAAAGCTATAACAAGGGATTCTTAAGAAAACCATCATAAAAAGGCTATAGTAAGGTAATTGTAAAAAAAATTATTTGTGGAGGATATATAGTAAGCGATTTTGAAGAAAAATATGGAGCCAGAAGACTATAGTATGGGAACTTGAAGAATAATCAAGGGTGAAAGCTGTAGTAAGGGAATTTGAACAAAATTCATGACGTAAGGCTATAGTAAGGGAATATTAAGAAAAATAAATACTGAGGGCAACTTTAAAAGAAATTTTAGAAAAATCAAGGTTGAAGATTATTGTAAAAAGAATTTTAAGAAAAATTATGGCATAAGACTATAGTAAAGAAATTTTAAAAAAAAATTATGGCTTAAGACTATAGTAAAGAAATTTTAAGAAAAAAAATTATGGCATAAGACTATAGTGAAGAAATTTTAAGAAAACTTATGGCATAAGGCTATAGTAAAGAAATTTTAAGAAAATTCATTCAGTAAAAAAGGGTATTGTAAGGGATTATGAAGAAAAATGTGACTAAAGACAATAGTGAGGGAATTTGAAAAAGAACCTTGGTTGAGAGTTATCGTAAGGGAATTTGAAGAAAATTAATGAAGGGAATTTAAAAAAAAATCATGGCTAAAGTCAATATTATAGGATTTTGAAAAAAAATTCATTCGTGAAGGCTATGGAAAGGGACTTTTAAGAAAAATATGACTGAAAACTATAGTAAGGGACTTTGATGAATAATCTTGGTTGAATGCTAAAGAAACAGAATTTAAAGAGAACATTGACATAAGGCCATTGTATGGGAATATTTAAAAATATCATGGTTATTGGCTAGAGTAAGGGAAATTTAAGAAAAATCATGGTTGAATGCTATAGTAAGGGATTATTAAGAAAAATCATAGCTGAAGGCTTTAACAAAGGGAATTTTATGGAACATCGTCGCAAAAAAGGCCAGAGTTTGGGGAAAAAAAAAAATCATTTGTGAAGGATATTGTAAGGGATTTTGAAGAAAAAAATATGGTGACATAAAACTATATTAAGGGAATTTGATGAATAATCAAGGGTGATAGCTATAGTATGGGAATTTTTAAAAAAAATCATGGGAGTCAGTAAGTGAAATTTATGAAAAAATAAAGTTGAAGGTTATAGAAGAGAATTTTAAGAAAAATTATGGCATAAGACTATAGTAAAGAAATTTTAAGAAAACTTATGGCATAAGACTAGAAAAGAATTTTAAAAAAAATTATGGCATAAGACTATAGTAAAGAAATTTAAAAAAAAATTATGGCATAAGACTATACTAAAGAATTTTAAGAAAAATTATGGCATAAGACTATAGTAAAGAAATTTTCAGAAAATTCATTTGGAAGAGGGTATAGTAAGGGATTATGAAGAAAAATATGACTGAAGACAATAGTCATGGCTAAAGGCTATATTGTAAGAATTTTAAGAAAAATCATGGCTAAAGGTCTTGGTTGAGGCTAAAGTAGGGGAATTTTAAAAGAATTTATTCGTGAAGGCAATAGTATGGGATTGTTAAAAAAATTCATTCGTGAAGGCTATAGTAAGGGAGTTTTAAGAAAAATATGATTAAAAACTATAGTAAGGGAATTTGAAGAATAATCTTGGTTTAATGCAAAAGAAAGAGAATTTAAAGAAAATAAAGACATAAGGTCATAGTAAGGGAATATTAAAAAAAATCATGGCTATTGGGTAGAGTAAGGGAAATTTAAGAAAAATCATGGCTGAAGGTTATAGTTAGGGATTTTTTAAAAAATCATTGCTGAAAGCTATAACAAGGGATTCTTAAGAAAAACCATCGCAAAAGGCTATAGTAAGGTAATTGTAAAAAAAATTATTTGTGGAGGATATATAGTAAGCGATTTTGAAGAAAAATATGGAGCCAGAAGACTATAGTATGGGAACTTGAAGAATAATCAAGGGTGAAAGCTGTAGTAAGGGAATTTGAACAAAATTCATGACGTAAGGCTATAGTAAGGGAATATTAAGAAAAATAAATACTGAGGGCAACTTTTAAAAGAAATTTTAGAAAAATCAAGGTTGAAGATTATTGTAAAAGAATTTTAAGAAAAATTATGGCATAAGACTATAGTAAAGAAATTTTAAGAAAAATTATATGTAAGACTATAGTAAAGAAATTTTAAGAAAAATTATGGCATAAGACTATAGTGAAGAAATTTTAAGAAAACTTATGGCATAAGGCTATAGTAAAGAAATTTTAAGAAAATTCATTCAGTAAAAAAGGGTATTGTAAGGGATTATGAAGAAAAATGTGACTAAAGACAATAGTGAGGGAATTTGAAAAAGAACCTTGGTTGAGAGTTATCGTAAGGGAATTTGAAGAAAATTAATGAGGGAATTTAAAAAAAAATCATGGCTAAAGTCAATATTATAGGATTTGAAAAAAAAATTCATTCGTGAAGGCAATGGAAAGGGACTTTTAAGAAAAATATGACTGAAAACTATAGTAAGGGACTTTGATGAATAATCTTGGTTGAATGCTAAAGAAACAGAATTTAAAGAGAACATTGACATAAGGCCATTGTATGGGAATATTAAAAATATCATGGTTATTGGCTAGAGTAAGGGAAATTTAAGAAAAATCATGGTTGAATGCTATAGTAAGGGATTATTAAGAAAAATCATAGCTGAAGGCTTTAACAAGGGAATTTTATGGAACATCGTCGCAAAAGGCCAGAGTTTGGGAATTAAAAAAAAAAATCATTTGTGAAGGATATTGTAAGGGATTTTGAAGAAAAATATGGTGACATAAAACTATATTAAGGGAATTTGATGAATAATCAAGGGTGATAGCTATAGTATGGGAATTTTAAGAAAAATCATGGCTGGAGTCAGTAAGTGAAATTTATGAAAAATAAAGTTGAAGGTTATAGTAAGAGAATTTTAAGAAAAATTATGGCATAAGACTATAGTAAAGAAATTTTAAGAAAACTTATGGCATAAGACTAGAAAAGAATTTTAAGAAAAATTATGGCATAAGACTATAGTAAAGAAATTTAAAAAAAAAATTATGGCATAAGACTATACGAAAGAATTTTAAGAAAAATTATGGCATAAGACTATAGTAAAGAAATTTTCAGAAAATTCATTTGGAAGAGGGTATAGTAAGGGATTATGAAGAAAAATATGACTGAAGACAATAGTCATGGCTAAAGGCTATATTGTAAGAATTTTAAGAAAAATCATGGCTAAAGGTCTTGGTTGAGGCTAAAGTAGGGGAATTTTAAAAGAATTTATTCGTGAAGGCAATAGTATGGGATTGTTAAAAAAATTCATTCGTGAAGGCTATAGTAAGGGAGTTTTAAGAAAAATATGATTAAAAACTATAGTAAGGGAATTTGAAGAATAATCTTGGTTTAATGCAAAAGAAAGAGAATTTAAAGAAAATAAAGACATAAGGTCATAGTAAGGGAATATTAAAAAAAAAAAAATCATGGCTATTGGGTAGAGTAAGGGAAATTTAAGAAAAATCATGGCTGAAGGTTATAGTTTGGGATTTTTTAAAAAAAATCATTGCTGAAAGCTATAACAAGGGATTCTTAAGAAAACCATCATAAAAAAAAAAGGCTATAGTAAGGGAATTGTAAAAAAAATTATTTGTGGAGGATATATAGTAAGCGATTTTGAAGAAAAATATGGAGCCAGAAGACTATAGTATGGGAACTTGAAGAATAATCAAGGGTGAAAGCTGTAGTAAGGGAATTTGAACAAAATTCATGACGTAAGGCTATAGTAAGGGAATATTAAGAAAAATAAATACTGAGGGCAACTTTAAAAGAAATTTTAGAAAAATCAAGGTTGAAGATTATTGTAAAAGAATTTTAAGAAAAAATTATGGCATAAGACTATAGTAAAGAAATTTTAAGAAAAATTATGGTATGTAAGACTATAGTAAAGAAATTTTAAGAAAAATTATGGCATAAGACTATAGTGAAGAAATTTTAAGAAAACTTATGGCATAAGGCTATAGTAAAGAAATTTTAAGAAAATTCATTCATTCAGAAAAGGGTATTGTAAGGGATTATGAAGAAAAAATGTGACTAAAGACAATAGTGAGGGAATTTGAAAAAAGAACCTTGGTTGAGAGTTATCGTAAGGGAATTTGAAGAAAATTAATGAACGGAATTTTAAAAAAATCATGGCTAAAGTCAATATTATAGGATTTTTGAAAAAATTCATTCGTGAAGGCAATGGAAAGGGACTTTTAAGAAAAATATGACTGAAAACTATAGTAAGGGACTTTGATGAATAATCTTGGTTGAATGCTAAAGAAACAGAATTTAAAGAGAACATTGACATAAGGCCATTGTATGGGAATATTAAAAATATCATGGTTATTGGCTAGAGTAAGGGAAATTTAAGAAAAATCATGGTTGAATGCTATAGTAAGGGATTATTAAGAAAAATCATAGCTGAAGGCTTTAACAAGGGAATTTTATGGAACATCGTCGCAAAAGGCTAGAGTTTGGGAATTTAAAAAAAAAATCATTTGTGAAGGATATTGTAAGGGATTTTGAAGAAAAATATGGTGACATAAAACTATATTAAGGGAATTTGATGAATAATCAAGGGTGATAGCTATAGTATGGGGGAATTTTAAGAAAAATCATGGCTGGAGTCAGTAAGTGAAATTTATGAAAAAAATAAAGTTGAAGGTTATAGTAAGAGAATTTTAAGAAAAATTATGGCATAAGACTATAGTAAAGAAATTTTAAGAAAACTTATGGCATAAGACTAGAAAAGAATTTTAAAAAAAATTATGGCATAAGACTATAGTAAAGAAATTAAAAAAAAAAATTATGGCATAAGACTATACTAAAGAATTTTAAGAAAAATTATGGCATAAGACTATAGTAAAGAAATTTTCAGAAAATTCATTTGGAAGAGGGTATAGTAAGGGATTATGAAGAAAAAAATATGACTGAAGACAATAGTCATGGCTAAAGGCTATATTGTAAGAATTTTAAGAAAAATCATGGCTAAAGGTCTTGGTTGAGGCTAAAGTAGGGGAATTTTAAAAGAATTTATTAAGTGTGAAGGCAATAGTATGGGATTGTTAAAAAAAAAATTCATTCGTGAAGGCTATAGTAAGGGAGTTTTAAGAAAAATATGATTAAAAAACTATAGTAAGGGAATTTGAAGAATAATCTTGGTTTAATGCAAAAGAAAGAGAATTTAAAGAAAATAAAGACATAAGGTCATAGTAAGGGAATATTAAAAAAAAAAATCATGGCTATTGGGTAGAGTAAGGGAAATTTAAGAAAAATCATGGCTGAAGGTTATAGTTAGGGATTTTTACGAAAAATCATTGCTGAAAGCTATAACAAGGGATTCTTAAGAAAAACCATCGCAAAAGGCTATAGTAAGGTAATTGTAAAAAAAATTATTTGTGGAGGATATATAGTAAGCGATTTTGAAGAAAAATATGGAGCCAGAAGACTATAGTATGGGAACTTGAAGAATAATCAAGGGTGAAAGCTGTAGTAAGGGAATTTGAACAAAATTCATGACGTAAGGCTATAGTAAGGGAATATTAAGAAAAATAAATACTGAGGGCAACTTTAAAAGAAATTTTAGAAAAATCAAGGTTGAAGATTATTGTAAAAGAATTTTAAGAAAAATTATGGCATAAGACTATAGTAAAGAAATTTTAAGAAAAATTATGGCGTAAGACTATAGTAAAGAAATTTTAAGAAAAATTATGGCATAAGACTATAGTGAAGAAATTTTAAGAAAACTTATGGCATAAGGCTATAGTAAAGAAATTTTAAGAAAATTCATTCGTAAAAGGGTATTGTAAGGGATTATGAAGAAAAATGTGACTAAAGACAATAGTGAGGGAATTTGAAAAAGAACCTTGGTTGAGAGTTATCGTAAGGGAATTTGAAGAAAATTAATGAACGGAATTTTAAAAAAATCATGGCTAAAGTCAATATTATAGGATTTTTGAAAAAATTCATTCGTGAAGGCAATGGAAAGGGACTTTTAAGAAAAATATGACTGAAAACTATAGTAAGGGACTTTGATGAATAATCTTGGTTGAATGCTAAAGAAACAGAATTTAAAGAGAACATTGACATAAGGCCATTGTATGGGAATATTAAAAATATCATGGTTATTGGCTAGAGTAAGGGAAATTTAAGAAAAATCATGGTTGAATGCTATAGTAAGGGATTATTAAGAAAAATCATAGCTGAAGGCTTTAACAAGGGAATTTTATGGAACATCGTCGCAAAAGGCTAGAGTTTGGGAATTTAAAAAAAAAAAAAAAATCATTTGTGAAGGATATTGTAAGGGATTTTGAAGAAAAATATGGTGACATAAAACTATATTAAGGGAATTTGATGAATAATCAAGGGTGATAGCTATAGTATGGGAATTTTAAGAAAAATCATGGCTGGAGTCAGTAAGTGAAATTTATGAAAAATAAAGTTGAAGGTTATAGTAAGAGAATTTTAAAGAAAAAATTATGGCATAAGACTATAGTAAAGAAATTTTAAGAAAACTTATGGCATAAGACTAGAAAAAGAATTTTAAGAAAAATTATGGCATAAGACTATAGTAAAGAAATTTTAAAAAAAATTATGGCATAAGACTATACTAAAGAATTTTAAGAAAAATTATGGCATAAGACTATAGTAAAGAAATTTTCAGAAAATTCATTTGGAAGAGGGTATAGTAAGGGATTATGAAGAAAAATATGACTGAAGACAATAGTCATGGCTAAAGGCTATATTGTAAGAATTTTAAGAAAAATCATGGCTAAAGGTCTTGGTTGAGGCTAAAGTAGGGGAATTTTAAAAGAATTTATTCGTGAAGGCAATAGTATGGGATTGTTAAAAAAATTCATTCGTGAAGGCTATAGTAAGGGAGTTTTAAGAAAAATATGATTAAAAACTATAGTAAGGGAATTTGAAGAATAATCTTGGTTTAATGCAAAAGAAAGAGAATTTAAAGAAAATAAAGACATAAGGTCATAGTAAGGGAATATTAAAAAAAATCATGGCTATTGGGTAGAGTAAGGGAAATTTAAGAAAAATCATGGCTGAAGGTTATAGTTTGGGATTTTTACGAAAAATCATTGCAGAAAGCTATAACAAGGGATTCTTAAGAAAAAACCATCAAAAAAAGGCTATAGTAAGGGAATTGTAAAAAAAAAATTATTTGTGAAGGATATATAGTAAGCGATTTTGAGAAAAAATATGGAGCCAGAAGACTATAGTATGGGAACTTGAAGAATAATCAAGGGTGAAAGCTGTAGTAAGGGAATTTGAACAAAATTCATGACGTAATAAGGCTATAGTAAGGGAATATTAAGAAAAATAAATACTGAGGGCAACTTTAAAAGAAATTTTAGAAAAATCAAGGTTGAAGATTATTGTAAAAAAGAATTTTAAGAAAAATTATGGCATAAGACTATAGTAAAGAAATTTTAAGAAAAAAAATTATGGCGTAAGACTATAGTAAAGAAATTTTAAGAAAAATTATGGCATAAGACTATAGTGAAGAAATTTTAAGAAAACTTATGGCATAAGGCTATAGTAAAGAAATTTTAAGAAAATTCATTCGTAAAAGGGTATTGTAAGGGATTATGAAGAAAAATGTGACTAAAGACAATAGTGAGGGAATTTGAAAAAGAACCTTGGTTGAGAGTTATCGAAGGGAATTTGAAGAAAATTAATGAACGGAATTTTAAAAAAATCATGGCTAAAGTCAATATTATAGGATTTTTGAAAAAATTCATTCGTGAAGGCAATGGAAAGGGACTTTTAAGAAAAAAATATGACTGAAAACTATAGTAAGGGACTTTGATGAATAATCTTGGTTGAATGCTAAAGAAACAGAATTTAAAGAGAACATTGACATAAGGCCATTGTATGGGAATATTAAAAATATCATGGTTATTGGCTAGAGTAAGGGAAATTTAAGAAAAATCATGGTTGAATGCTATAGTAAGGGATTATTAAGAAAAAAATCATAGCTGAAGGCTTTAACAAGGGAATTTTATGGAAACATCGTCATAAAAGGCCAGAGTTTGGGAATTAAAAAAAAAAAAATCATTTGTGAAGGATATTGTAAGGGATTTTGAAGAAAAAAATATGGTGACATAAAACTATATTAAGGGAATTTGATGAATAATCAAGGGTGATAGCTATAGTATGGGAATTTTAAGAAAAATCATGGCTGGAGTCAGTAAGTGAAATTTATGAAAAATAAAGTTGAAGGTTATAGTAAGAGAATTTTAAGAAAAATTATGGCATAAGACTATAGTAAAGAAATTTTAAGAAAACTTATGGCATAAGACTAGAAAAGAATTTTAAAAAAATTATGGCATAAGACTATAGTAAAGAAATTTTAAAAAAAGTTATGGCATAAGACTATACTAAAGAATTTTAAGAAAAATTATGGCATAAGACTATAGTAAAGAAATTTTCAGAAAATTCATTTGGAAGAGGGTATAGTAAGGGATTATGAAGAAAAATATGACTGAAGACAATAGTCATGGCTAAAGGCTATATTGTAAGAATTTTAAGAAAAATCATGGCTAAAGGTCTTGGTTGAGGCTAAAGTAGGAGAATTTTTAAAAGAATTTATTCGTGAAGAAGGCAATAGTATGGGATTGTTAAAAAATTCATTCGTGAAGGCTATAGTAAGGGAGTTTTAAGAAAAATATGATTAAAAACTATAGTAAGGGAATTTGAAGAATAATCTTGGTTTAATGCAAAAGAAAGAGAATTTAAAGAAAATAAAGACATAAGGTCATAGTAAGGGAATAAAAAAAAAAAAATCATGGCTATTGGGTAGAGTAAGGGAAATTTAAGAAAAATCATGGCTGAAGGTTATAGTTAGGGATTTTTACGAAAAATCATTGCTGAAAGCTATAACAAGGGATTCTTAAGAAAAACCATCGCAAAAGGCTATAGTAAGGTAATTGTAAAAAAAATTATTTGTGGAGGATATATAGTAAGCGATTTTGAAGAAAAATATGGAGCCAGAAGACTATAGTATGGGAACTTGAAGAATAATCAAGGGTGAAAGCTGTAGTAAGGGAATTTGAACAAAATTCATGACGTAAGGCTATAGTAAGGGAATATTAAGAAAAATAAATACTGAGGGCAACTTTAAAAGAAATTTTAGAAAAATCAAGGTTGAAGATTATTGTAAAAGAATTTTAAGAAAAATTATGGCATAAGACTATAGTAAAGAAATTTTAAGAAAAATTATGGCGTAAGACTATAGTAAAGAAATTTTAAGAAAAATTATGGCATAAGACTATAGTGAAGAAATTTTAAGAAAACTTATGGCATAAGGCTATAGTAAAGAAATTTTAAGAAAATTCATTCGTAAAAGGGTATTGTAAGGGATTATGAAGAAAAATGTGACTAAAGACAATAGTGAGGGAATTTGAAAAAGAACCTTGGTTGAGAGTTATCGTAAGGGAATTTGAAGAAAATTAATGAACGGAATTTTAAAAAAATCATGGCTAAAGTCAATATTATAGGATTTTTGAAAAAATTCATTCGTGAAGGCAATGGAAAGGGACTTTTAAGAAAAATATGACTGAAAACTATAGTAAGGGACTTTGATGAATAATCTTGGTTGAATGCTAAAGAAACAGAATTTAAAGAGAACATTGACATAAGGCCATTGTATGGGAATATTAAAAATATCATGGTTATTGGCTAGAGTAAGGGAAATTTAAGAAAAATCATGGTTGAATGCTATAGTAAGGGATTATTAAGAAAAATCATAGCAGAAGGCTTTAACAAGGGAATTTTATGGAACATCGTCGCAAAAGGCTAGAGTTTGGGAATTTAAAAAAAAAATCATTTGTGAAGGATATTGTAAGGGATTTTGAAGAAAAATATGGTGACATAAAACTATATTAAGGGAATTTGATGAATAATCAAGGGTGATAGCTATAGTATGGGAATTTTAAGAAAAATCATGGCTGGAGTCAGTAAGTGAAATTTATGAAAAATAAAGTTGAAGGTTATAGTAAGAGAATTTTAAGAAAAATTATGGCATAAGACTATAGTAAAGAAATTTTAAGAAAACTTATGGCATAAGACTAGAAAAGAATTTTAAAAAAAATTATGGCATAAGACTATAGTAAAGAAATTTTAAAAAAAATTATGGCATAAGACTATACTAAAGAATTTTAAGAAAAATTATGGCATAAGACTATAGTAAAGAAATTTTCAGAAAATTCATTTGGAAGAGGGTATAGTAAGGGATTATGAAGAAAAATATGACTGAAGACAATAGTCATGGCTAAAGGCTATATTGTAAGAATTTTAAGAAAAATCATGGCTAAAGGTCTTGGTTGAGGCTAAAGTAGGAGAATTTTAAAAGAATTTATTCGTGAAGGCAATAGTATGGGATTGTTAAAAAAATTCATTCGTGAAGGCTATAGTAAGGGAGTTTTAAGAAAAATATGATTAAAAACTATAGTAAGGGAATTTGAAGAATAATCTTGGTTTAATGCAAAAGAAAGAGAATTTAAAGAAAATAAAGACATAAGGTCATAGTAAGGGAATATTAAAAAAAATCATGGCTATTGGGTAGAGTAAGGGAAATTTAAGAAAAATCATGGCTGAAGGTTATAGTTTGGGATTTTTATTAAAAAATCATTGCTGAAAGCTATAACAAGGGATTCTTAAGAAAACCATCATAAAAAGGCTATAGTAAGGGAATTGTAAAAAAAAATTATTTGTGAAGGATATATAGTAAGCGATTTTGAAGAAAAATATGGAGCCAGAAGACTATAGTATGGGAACTTGAAGAATAATCAAGGGTGAAAGCTGTAGTAAGGGAATTTGAACAAAATTCATGACGTAAGGCTATAGTAAGGGAATATTAAGAAAAATAAATACTGAGGGCAACTTTAAAAGAAATTTTAGAAAAATCAAGGTTGAAGATTATTGTAAAAGAATTTTAAGAAAAATTATGGCATAAGACTATAGTAAAGAAATTTTAAGAAAAATTATATGTAAGACTATAGTAAAGAAATTTTAAGAAAAATTATGGCATAAGACTATAGTGAAGAAATTTTAAGAAAACTTATGGCATAAGGCTATAGTAAAGAAATTTTAAGAAAATTCATTAAGTAAAAAAGGGTATTGTAAGGGATTATGAAGAAAAATGTGACTAAAGACAATAGTGAGGGAATTGAAAAAAAAAGAACCTTGGTTGAGAGTTATCGAAGGGAATTTGAAGAAAATTAATGAACGGAATTAAAAAAAAAAAATCATGGCTAAAGTAAATATTATAGGATTTTTGAAAAAATTCATTCGTGAAGGCAATGGAAAGGGACTTTTAAGAAAAATATGACTGAAAACTATAGTAAGGGACTTTGATGAATAATCTTGGTTGAATGCTAAAGAAACAGAATTTAAAGAGAACATTGACATAAGGCCATTGTATGGGAATATTAAAAAAATATCATGGTTATTGGCTAGAGTAAGGGAAATTTAAGAAAAATCATGGTTGAATGCTATAGTAAGGGATTATTAAGAAAAATCATAGCTGAAGGCTTTAACAAGGGAATTTTATGGAACATCGTCATAAAAAGGCTAGAGTTTGGGAATTAAAAAAAAAAAAATCATTTGTGAAGGATATTGTAAGGGATTTTGAAGAAAAATATGGTGACATAAAACTATATTAAGGGAATTTGATGAATAATCAAGGGTGATAGCTATAGTATGGGAATTTTAAGAAAAATCATGGCTGGAGTCAGTAAGTGAAATTTATGAAAAATAAAGTTGAAGGTTATAGTAAGAGAATTTTAAGAAAAAATTATGGCATAAGACTATAGTAAAGAAATTTTAAGAAAACTTATGGCATAAGACTAGAAAAGAATTTTAAAAAAAAAATTATGGCATAAGACTATAGTAAAGAAATTAAAAAAAAAAAATTATGGCATAAGACTATACTAAAGAATTTTAAGAAAAATTATGGCATAAGACTATAGTAAAGAAATTTTCAGAAAATTCATTTGGAAGAGGGTATAGTAAGGGATTATGAAGAAAAATATGACTGAAGACAATAGTCATGGCTAAAGGCTATATTGTAAGAATTTTAAGAAAAATCATGGCTAAAGGTCTTGGTTGAGGCTAAAGTAGGAGAATTTTAAAAGAATTTATTCATTGAAGGCAATAGTATGGGATTGTTAAAAAAAATTCATTCGTGAAGGCTATAGTAAGGGAGTTTAAAGAAAAATATGATTAAAAACTATAGTAAGGGAATTTGAAGAATAATCTTGGTTTAATGCAAAAGAAAGAGAATTTAAAGAAAATAAAGACATAAGGTCATAGTAAGGGAATATTAAAAAAAATCATGGCTATTGGGTAGAGTAAGGGAAATTTAAGAAAAATCATGGCTGAAGGTTATAGTTAGGGATTTTTACGAAAAATCATTGCTGAAAGCTATAACAAGGGATTCTTAAGAAAAACCATCGCAAAAGGCTATAGTAAGGGAATTGTAAAAAAATTATTTGTGAAGGATATATAGTAAGCGATTTTGAAGAAAAATATGGAGCCAGAAGACTATAGTATGGGAACTTGAAGAATAATCAAGGGTGAAAGCTGTAGTAAGGGAATTTGAACAAAATTCATGACGTAAGGCTATAGTAAGGGAATATTAAGAAAAATAAATACAGCGGGCAACTTTAAAAGAAATTTTAGAAAAATCAAGGTTGAAGATTATTGTAAAAGAATTTTAAGAAAAATTATGGCATAAGACTATAGTAAAGAAATTTTAAGAAAAATTATATGTAAGACTATAGTAAAGAAATTTTAAGAAAAATTATGGCATAAGACTATAGTGAAGAAATTTTAAGAAAACTTATGGCATAAGGCTATAGTAAAGAAATTTTAAGAAAATTCATTCGTAAAAGGGTATTGTAAGGGATTATGAAGAAAAATGTGACTAAAGACAATAGTGAGGGAATTTGAAAAAGAACCTTGGTTGAGAGTTATCGTAAGGGAATTTGAAGAAAATTAATGAACGGAATTTTAAAAAAATCATGGCTAAAGTAAATATTATAGGATTTTTGAAAAAATTCATTCGTGAAGGCAATGGAAAGGGACTTTTAAGAAAAATATGACTGAAAACTATAGTAAGGGACTTTGATGAATAATCTTGGTTGAATGCTAAAGAAACAGAATTTAAAGAGAACATTGACATAAGGCCATTGTATGGGAATATTAAAAATATCATGGTTATTGGCTAGAGTAAGGGAAATTTAAGAAAAATCATGGTTGAATGCTATAGTAAGGGATTATTAAGAAAAATCATAGCTGAAGGCTTTAACAAGGGAATTTTATGGAAATCGTCATCAAAAAAGGCTAGAGTTTGGGAATTTAAAAAAAAAAAAAAAATCATTTGTGAAGGATATTGTAAGGGATTTTGAAGAAAAAATATGGTGACATAAAACTATATTAAGGGAATTTGATGAATAATCAAGGGTGATAGCTATAGTATGGGAATTTTAAGAAAAATCATGGCTGGAGTCAGTAAGTGAAATTTATGAAAAAATAAAGTTGAAGGTTATAGTAAGAGAATTTTAAGAAAAATTATGGCATAAGACTATAGTAAAGAAATTTTAAGAAAACTTATGGCATAAGACTAGAAAAGAATTTTAAAAAAAATTAAGGCATAAGACTATAGTAAAGAAATTTTAAAAAAAGTTATGGCATAAGACTATACTAAAGAATTTTAAGAAAAATTATGGCATAAGACTATAGTAAAGAAATTTTCAGAAAATTCATTTGGAAGAGGGTATAGTAAGGGATTATGAAGAAAAATATGACTGAAGACAATAGTCATGGCTAAAGGCTATATTGTAAGAATTTTAAGAAAAATCATGGCTAAAGGTCTTGGTTGAGGCTAAAGTAGGGGAATTTTAAAAGAATTTATTCGTGAAGGCAATAGTATGGGATTGTTAAAAAAATTCATTCGTGAAGGCTATAGTAAGGGAGTTTTAAGAAAAATATGATTAAAACCTATAGTAAGGGAATTTGAAGAATAATCTTGGTTTAATGCAAAAGAAAGAGAATTTAAAGAAAATAAAGACATAAGGTCATAGTAAGGGAATTTTAAAAAATATCATGGCTATTGGGTAGAGTAAGGGAAATTTAAGAAAAATCATGGCTGAAGGTTATAGTTAGGGATTTTTACGAAAAATCATTGCTGAAAGCTATAACAAGGGATTCTTAAGAAAAACCATCGCAAAAGGCTATAGTAAGGTAATTGTAAAAAAAATTATTTGTGGAGGATATATAGTAAGCGATTTTGAAGAAAAATATGGAGCCAGAAGACTATAGTATGGGAACTTGAAGAATAATCAAGGGTGAAAGCTGTAGTAAGGGAATTTGAACAAAATTCATGACGTAAGGCTATAGTAAGGGAATATTAAGAAAAATAAATACTGAGGGCAACTTTAAAAGAAATTTTAGAAAAATCAAGGTTGAAGATTATTGTAAAAGAATTTTAAGAAAAATTATGGCATAAGACTATAGTAAAGAAATTTTAAGAAAAATTATGGCGTAAGACTATAGTAAAGAAATTTTAAGAAAAATTATGGCATAAGACTATAGTGAAGAAATTTTAAGAAAACTTATGGCATAAGGCTATAGTAAAGAAATTTTAAGAAAATTCATTCATAAAAGGGTATTGTAAGGGATTATGAAGAAAAATGTGACTAAAGACAATAGTGAGGGAATTTGAAAAAGAACCTTGGTTGAGAGTTATCGTAAGAAAAAGGGAATTTGAAGAAAATTAATGAACGGAATTTAAAAAAAAAAAATCATGGCTAAAGTCAATATTATAGGATTTTTGAAAAAAATTCATTCGTGGAAGGCAATGGAAAGGGACTTTTAAGAAAAATATGACTGAAAACTATAGTAAGGGACTTTGATGAATAATCTTGGTTGAATGCTAAAGAAACAGAATTTAAAGAGAACATTGACATAAGGCCATTGTATGGGAATATTAAAAATATCATGGTTATTGGCTAGAGTAAGGGAAATTTAAGAAAAATCATGGTTGAATGCTATAGTAAGGGATTATTAAGAAAAATCATAGCAGAAGGCTTTAACAAGGGAATTTTATGGAACATCGTCGCAAAAGGCCAGAGTTTGGGAATTTAAAAAAAAAATCATTTGTGAAGGATATTGTAAGGGATTTTGAAGAAAAATATGGTGACATAAAACTATATTAAGGGAATTTGATGAATAATCAAGGGTGATAGCTATAGTATGGGAATTTTAAGAAAAATCATGGCTGGAGTCAGTAAGTGAAATTTATGAAAAATAAAGTTGAAGGTTATAGTAAGAAATTTTAAGAAAAATTATGGCATAAGACTATAGTAAAAAGAAATTTTAAGAAAACTTATGGCATAAGACTAGAAAAGAATTTTAAAAAAAATTATGGCATAAGACTATAGTAAAGAAATTTAAAAAAAAAATTATGGCATAAGACTATACTAAAGAATTTTAAGAAAAATTATGGCATAAGACTATAGCATAAGACTATAGGAAAAAAAATTTTCAGAAAATTCATTTGGAAGAGGGTATAGTAAGGGATTATGAAGAAAAATATGACTGAAGACATTAGTCATGGCTAAAGGCTATATTGTAAGAATTTTAAGAAAAATCATGGCTAAAGGTCTTGGTTGAGGCTAAAGTAGGAGAATTTTAAAAGAATTTATTCGTGAAGGCAATAGTATGGGATTGTTAAAAAAATTCATTCGTGAAGGCTATAGTAAGGGAGTTTTAAGAAAAATATGATTAAAAACTATAGTAAGGGAATTTGAAGAATAATCTTGGTTTAATGCAAAAGAAAGAGAATTTAAAGAAAATAAAGACATAAGGTCATAGTAAGGGAATATTAAAAAAAATCATGGCTATTGGGTAGAGTAAGGGAAATTTAAGAAAAATCATGGCTGAAGGTTATAGTTTGGGATTTTTACGAAAAATCATTGCAGAAAGCTATAACAAGGGATTCTTAAGAAAAACCATCGCAAAAGGCTATAGTAAGGGAATTGTAAAAAAAATTATTTGTGAAGGATACTTAGTAAGCGATTTTGAAGAAAAATATGGAGCCAGAAGACTATAGTATGGGAACTTGAAGAATAATCAAGGGTGAAAGCTGTAGTAAGGGAATTTGAACAAAATTCATGACGTAAGGCTATAGTAAGGGAATATTAAGAAAAATAAATACTGAGGGCAACTTTAAAAGAAATTTTAGAAAAATCAAGGTTGAAGATTATTGTAAAAGAATTTTAAGAAAAATTATGGCATAAGACTATAGTAAAGAAATTTTAAGAAAAATTATGGCGTAAGACTATAGTAAAGAAATTTTAAGAAAAATTATGGCATAAGACTATAGTGAAGAAATTTTAAGAAAACTTATGGCATAAGGCAATAGTAATGAAATTTTACGAAAATTCATTCGTAAAAGGGTATTGTAAGGGATTATGAAGAAAAATGTGACTAAAGACAATAGTGAGGGAATTTGAAAAAGAACCTTGGTTGAGAGTTATCGCAAGGGAATTTGAAGAAAATTAATGAACGGAATTTTAAAAAAATCATGGCTAAAGTCAATATTAATATTATTAGGAAAAAAAATTCATTCGTGAAGGCAATGGAAAGGGACTTTTAAGAAAAATATGACTGAAAACTATAGTAAGGGACTTTGATGAATAATCTTGGTTGAATGCTAAAGAAACAGAATTTAAAGAGAACATTGACATAAGGCCATTGTATGGGAATATTAAAAAATATCATGGTTATTGGCTAGAGTAAGGGAAATTTAAGAAAAATCATGGTTGAATGCTATAGTAAGGGATTATTAAGAAAAATCAAAGCTGAAGGCTTTTTTAACAGGGGAATTTTATGGAACATCATCGTCGCAAAAAGGCTATAGTTTGGGAATTTAAAAAAAAAAAAAAATCATTTGTGAAGGATATTGTAAGGGATTTTGAAGAAAAAATATGGTGACATAAAACTATATTAAGGGAATTTGATGAATAATCAAGGGTGATAGCTATAGTATGGGAATTTTAAGAAAAATCATGGCTGGAGTCAGTAAGTGAAATTTATGAAAAATAAAGTTGAAGGTTATAGTAAGAGAATTTTAAGAAAAATTATGGCATAAGACTATAGTAAAGAAATTTTAAGAAAACTTATGGCATAAGACTAGAAAAGAATTTTAAAAAAAATTATGGCATAAGACTATAGTAAAGAAATTTTAAAAAAAATTATGGCATAAGACTATACTAAAGAATTTTAAGAAAAATTATGGCATAAGACTATAGTAAAGAAATTTTCAGAAAATTCATTTGGAAGAGGGTATAGTAAGGGATTATGAAGAAAAATATGACTGAAGACAATAGTCATGGCTAAAGGCTATATTGTAAGAATTTTAAGAAAAATCATGGCTAAAGGTCTTGGTTGAGGCTAAAGTAGGAGAATTTTAAAATAATTTATTCGTGAAGGCAATAGTATGGGATTGTTAAAAAAATTCATTCGTGAAGGCTATAGTAAGGGAGTTTTAAGAAAAATATGATTAAAAACTATAGTAAGGGAATTTGAAGAATAATCTTGGTTTAATGCAAAAGAAAGAGAATTTAAAGAAAATAAAGACATAAGGTCATAGTAAGGGAATATTAAAAAAAATCATGGCTATTGGGTAGAGTAAGGGAAATTTAAGAAAAATCATGGCTGAAGGTTATAGTTTGGGATTTTTACGAAAAATCATTGCTGAAAGCTATAACAAGGGATTCTTAAGAAAAACCATCGCAAAAGGCTATAGTAAGGGAATTGTAAAAAAAAAATTATTTTGTGAAGGATATATAGTAAGCGATTTTGAAGAAAAATATGGAGCCAGAAGACTATAGTATGGGAACTTGAAGAATAATCAAGGGTGAAAGCTGTAGTAAGGGAATTTGAACAAAATTCATGACGTAAGGCTATAGTAAGGGAATATTAAGAAAAAAAAATAAATACTGAGGGCAACTTTAAAAGAAATTTTAGAAAAATCAAGGTTGAAGATTATTAAAAAAGAATTTTAAGAAAAATTATGGCATAAGACTATAGTAAAAAGAAATTTTAAGAAAAATTATATGATAAGACTATAGTAAAGAAATTTTAAGAAAAATTATGGCATAAGACTATAGTGAAGAAATTTTAAGAAAACTTATGGCATAAGGCTATAGTAAAGAAATTTTAAGAAAATTCATTCGTAAAAGGGTATTGTAAGGGATTATGAAGAAAAATGTGACTAAAGACAATAGTGAGGGAATTTGAAAAAGAACCTTGGTTGAGAGTTATCGTAAGGGAATTTGAAGAAAATTAATGAACGGAATTTTAAAAAAATCATGGCTAAAGTCAATATTATAGGATTTTTGAAAAAATTCATTCGTGAAGGCAATGGAAAGGGACTTTTAAGAAAAATATGACTGAAAACTATAGTAAGGGACTTTGATGAATAATCTTGGTTGAATGCTAAAGAAACAGAATTTAAAGAGAACATTGACATAAGGCCATTGTATGGGAATATTAAAAATATCATGGTTATTGGCTAGAGTAAGGGAAATTTAAGAAAAATCATGGTTGAATGCTATAGTAAGGGATTATTAAGAAAAATCAAAGCTGAAGGCTTTAACATGGGAATTTTATGGAACATCGTCGCAAAAGGCTAAAGTTTGGGAATTTAAAAAAAAAATCATTTGTGAAGGATATTGTAAGGGATTTTGAAGAAAAATATGGTGACATAAAACTATATTAAGGGAATTTGATGAATAATCAAGGGTGATAGCTATGGTAGGGGAATTTTAAGAAAAATCATGGCTGGAGGCAGTAAGTGAAATTTATGAAAAATAAAGTTGAAGGTTATAGTAAGAGAATTTTAAGAAAAATTATGGCATAAGACTATTGTAAAGAAATTTTAAGAAAACTTATGGCATAAGACTAGAAAAGAATTTTAAAAAAAATTAAGGCATAAGACAATAGTAAAGAAATTTTAAAAAAAGTTATGGCATAAGACTATACTAAAGAATTTTAAGAAAAATTATGGCATAAGACTATAGTAAAGAAATTTTCAGAAAATTCATTTGGAAGAGGGTATAGTAAGGGATTATGAAGAAAAATATGATTGAAGACAATAGTCATGGCTAAAGGCTATATTGTAAGAATTTTAAGAAAAATCATGGCTAAAGGTCTTGGTTGAGGCTAAAGTAGGGGAATTTTAAAAGAATTTATTCGTGAAGACAATAGTATGGGATTGTTAAAAAAATTCATTCGTGAAGGCTATAGTAAGGGAGTTTTAAGAAAAATATGATTAAAACCTATAGTAAGGGAATTTGAAGAATAATCTTGGTTTAATGCAAAAGAAAGAGAATTTAAAGAAAATAAAGACATAAGGTCATAGTAAGGGAATTTTAAAAAATATCATGGCTATTGGGTAGAGTAAGGGAAATTTAAGAAAAATCATGGCTGAAGGTTATAGTTAGGGATTTTTACGAAAAATCATTGCTGAAAGCTATAACAAGGGATTCTTAAGAAAAACCATCGCAAAAGGCTATAGTAAGGTAATTGTAAAAAAAATTATTTGTGGAGGATATATAGTAAGCGATTTTGAAGAAAAATATGGAGCCAGAAGACTATAGTATGGGAACTTGAAGAATAATCAAGGGTGAAAGCTGTAGTAAGGGAATTTGAACAAACTTCATGACGTAAGGCTATAGTAAGGGAATATTAAGAAAAATAAATACTGAGGGCAACTTTAAAAGAAAATTTAAGAAAAATCAAGGTTGAAGATTATTGTAAAAAGAATTTTAAGAAAAATTATGGCATAAGACTATAGTAAAGAAATTTTAAGAAAAATTATATGTAAGACTATAGTAAAGAAATTTTAAGAAAAATTATGGCATAAGACTATAGTGAAGAAATTTTAAGAAAACTTATGGCATAAGGCTATAGTAAAGAAATTTTAAGAAAATTCATTTGTAAAAGGGTATTGTAAGGGATTATGAAGAAAAATGTGACTAAAGACAATAGTGAGGGAATTTGAAAAAGAACCTTGGTTGAGAGTTATCGTAAGGGAATTTGAAGAAAATTAATGAACGGAATTTTAAAAAAATCATGGCTAAAGTCAATATTATAGGATTTTTGAAAAAATTCATTCGTGAAGGCAATGGAAAGGGACTTTTAAGAAAAATATGACTGAAAACTATAGTAAGGGACTTTGATGAATAATCTTGGTTGAATGCTAAAGAAACAGAATTTAAAGAGAACATTGACATAAGGCCATTGTATGGGAATATTAAAAATATCATGGTTATTGGCTATAGTAAGGGAAATTTAAGAAAAATCATGGTTGAATGCTATAGTAAGGGATTATTAAGAAAAATCATAGCAGAAGGCTTTAACAAGGGAATTTTATGGAACATCGTCGCAAAAGGCCAGAGTTTGGGAATTTAAAAAAAAAATCATTTGTGAAGGATATTGTAAGGGATTTTGAAGAAAAATATGGTGACATAAAACTATATTAAGGGAATTTGATGAATAATCAAGGGTGATAGCTATAGTATGGGAATTTTAAGAAAAATCATGGCTGGAGTCAGTAAGTGAAATTTATGAAAAATAAAGTTGAAGGTTATAGTAAGAGAATTTTAAGAAAAATTATGGCATAAGACTATTGTAAAGAAATTTTAAGAAAACTTATGGCATAGGACTAGAAAAGAATTTTAAGAAAAATTATGGCATAAGACTATAGTAAAGAAATTTTAAAAAAAATTATGGCATAAGACTATACTAAAGAATTTTAAGAAAAATTATGGCATAAGACTATAGTAAAGAAATTTTCAGAAAATTCATTTGGAAGAGGGTATAGTAAGGGATTATGAAGAAAAATATGACTGAAGACATTAGTCATGGCTAAAGGCTATATTGTAAGAATTTTAAGAAAAATCATGGCTAAAGGTCTTGGTTGAGGCTAAAGTAGGAGAATTTTAAAAGAATTTATTCGTGAAGGCAATAGTATGGGATTGTTAAAAAAATTCATTCGTGAAGGCTATAGTAAGGGAGTTTTAAGAAAAATATGATTAAAAACTATAGTAAGGGAATTTGAAGAATAATCTTGGTTTAATGCAAAAGAAAGAGAATTTAAAGAATTAAAGACATAAGGTCATAGTAAGGCAATATTAAAAAAAATCATGGCTATTGGGTAGAGTAAGGGAAATTTAAGAAAAATCATGGCTGAAGGTTATAGTTTGGGATTTTTACGAAAAATCATTGCAGAAAGCTATAACAAGGGATTCTTAAGAAAAACCATCGCAAAAGGCTATAGTAAGGGAATTAAAAAAAAATTATTTGTGAAGGATACTTAGTAAGCGATTTTGAAGAAAAAAATATGGAGCCAGAAGACTATAGTATGGGAACTTGAAGAATAATCAAGGGTGAAAGCTGTAGTAAGGGAATTTGAACAAAATTCATGATGATAAAGGCTATAGTAAGGGAATATTAAGAAAAATAAATACTGAGGGCAACTTTAAAAAGAAATTTTAGAAAAATCAGGGTTGAAGATTATTGTAAAAGAATTTTAAGAAAAAATTATGGCATAAGACTATAGTAAAGAAATTTTAAGAAAAATTATGGCGTAAGACTATAGTAAAGAAATTTTAAGAAACATTATGGCATAAGACTATAGTGAAGAAATTTTAAGAAAACTTATGGCATAAGGCAATAGTAATGAAATTTTACGAAAATTCATTCGTAAAAGGGTATTGTAAGGGATTATGAAGAAAAATGTGACTAAAGACAATAGTGAGGGAATTTGAAAAAGAACCTTGGTTGAGAGTTATCGCAAGGGAATTTGAAGAAAATTAATGAACGGAATTTTAAAAAAATCATGGCTAAAGTCAATATTATCGGATTTTTGAAAAAATTCATTCGTGAAGGTTATGGAAAGGGACTTTTAAGAAAAATATGACTGAAAACTATAGTAAGGGACTTTGATGAATAATCTTGGTTGAATGCTAAAGAAACAGAATTTAAAGAGAACATTGACATAAGGCCATTGTATGGGAATATTAAAAATATCATGGTTATTGGCTAGAGTAAGGGAAATTTAAGAAAAATCATGGTTGAATGCTATAGTAAGGGATTATTAAGAAAAATCAAAGCTGAAGGCTTTAACAGGGGAATTTTATGGAACATCGTCGCAAAAGGCTATAGTTTGGGAATTTAAAAAAAAAATCATTTGTGAAGGATATTGTAAGGGATTTTGAAGAAAAATATGGTGACATAAAACTATATTAAGGGAATTTGATGAATAATCAAGGGTGATAGCTATGGTAGGGGAATTTTAAGAAAAATCATGGCTGGAGTAAGTGAAATTTATGAAAAATAAAGTTGAAGGTTATAGTAAGAGAATTTTAAGAAAAATTATGGCATAAGACTATAGTAAAGAAATTTTAAGAAAACTTATGGCATAAGACTTGAAAAGAATTTTAAGAAAAATTATGGCATAAGACTATAGTAAAGAAATTTTAAAAAAAATTATGGCATAAGACTATACAAAAGAATTTTAAGAAAAATTATGGCATAAGACTATAGTAAAGAAATTTTTCAGAAAATTCATTTGGAAGAGGGTATAGTAAGGGATTATGAAGAAAAATATGACTGAAGACATTAGTCATGGCTAAAGGCTATATTGTAAGAATTTTAAGAAAAATCATGGCTAAAGGTCTTGGTTGAGGCTAAAGTAGGAGAATTTTAAAATAATTTATTCGTGAAGGCAATAGTATGGGATTGTTAAAAAAAAAATTCATTTCGTGAAGGCTATAGTAAGGGAGTTTTAAGAAAAATATGATTAAAAAACTATAGTAAGGGAATTTGAAGAATAATCTTGGTTTAATGCAAAAGAAAGAGAATTTAAAGAAAATAAAGACATAAGGTCATAGTAAGGGAATATTAAAAAAAAAAATCATGGCTATTGGGTAGAGTAAGGGAAATTTAAGAAAAATCATGGCTGAAGGTTTTAGTTTGGGATTTTACGAAAAATCATTGCAGAAAGCTATTACAAGGGATTCTTAAGAAAACCATCATAAAAGGCTATAGTAAGGGAATTGTAAAAAAATTATTTGTGAAGGATATTTAGTAAGCGATTTTGAAGAAAAATATGGAGCCAGAAGACTATAGTATGGGAACTTGAAGAATAATCAAGGGTGAAAGCTGTAGTAAGGGAATTTGAACAAAATTCATGACGTAAGGCTATAGTAAGGGAATATTAAGAAAAAATAAATACTGAGGGCAACTTTAAAAGAAATTTTAGAAAAATCAAGGTTGAAGATTATTGTAAAAGAATTTTAAGAAAAAATTATGGCATAAGACTATTGTAAAGAAATTTTAAGAAAAATTATGAATGTAAGACTATAGTAAAGAAATTTTAAGAAAAATTATGGCATAAGACTATAGTGAAGAAATTTTAAGAAAACTTATGGCATAAGGCTAAAGTAAAGAAATTTTAAGAAAATTCATTCGTAAAAGGGTATTGTAAGGGATTATGAAGAAAAATGTGACTAAAGACAATAGTGAGGGAATTTGAAAAAGAACCTTGGTTGAGAGTTATCGTAAGGGAATTTGAAGAAAATTAATGAACGGAATTTTAAAAAAATCATGGCTAAAGTCAATATTATAGGATTTTTGAAAAAATTCATTCGTGAAGGCTATGGAAAGGGACTTTTAAGAAAAATATGACTGAAAACTATAGTAAGGGACTTTGATGAATAATCTTGGTTGAATGCTAAAGAAACATAATTTAAAGAGAACATTGACATAAGGCCATTGTATGGGAATATTAAAAATATCATGGTTATTGGCTAGAGTAAGGGAAATTTAAGAAAAATCATGGTTGAATGCTATAGTAAGGGATTATTAAGAAAAATCATTGCAGAAGGCTTTAACAAGGGAATTTTATGGAACATCGTCGCAAAAGGCTAGAGTTTGGGAATTTAAAAAAAAAATCATTTGTGAAGGATATTGTAAGGGATTTTGAAGAAAAATATGGTGACATAAAACTATATTAAGGGAATTTGATGAATAATCAAGGGTGATAGCTATAGTATGGGAATTTTAAGAAAAATCATGGCTGGAGTCAGTAAGTGAAATTTATGAAAAATAAAGTTGAAGGTTATAGTAAGAGAATTTTAAGAAAAATTATGGCATAAGACTATTGTAAAGAAATTTTAAGAAAACTTATGGCATAAGACTAGAAAAGAATTTTAAAAAAAATTAAGGCATAAGACAATAGTAAAGAAATTTTAAAAAAAGTTATGGCATAAGACTATACTAAAGAATTTTAAGAAAAATTATGGCATAAGACTATAGTAAAGAAATTTTCAGAAAATTCATTTGGAAGAGGGTATAGTAAGGGATTATGAAGAAAAATATGATTGAAGACAATAGTCATGGCTAAAGGCTATATTGTAAGAATTTTAAGAAAAATCATGGCTAAAGGTCTTGGTTGAGGCTAAAGTAGGGGAATTTTAAAAGAATTTATTCGTGAAGACAATAGTATGGGATTGTTAAAAAATTCATTAAGTGAAGGCTATAGTAAGGGAGTTTTAAGAAAAAAAATATGATTAAAACCTATAGTAAGGGAATTTGAAGAATAATCTTGGTTTAATGCAAAAGAAAGAGAATTTAAAGAAAATAAAGACATAAGGTCATAGTAAGGGAATTTAAAAAAAAAATATCATGGCTATTGGGTAGAGTAAGGGAAATTTAAGAAAAATCATGGCTGAAGGTTATAGTTAGGATTTTTTTACGAAAAATCATTGCTGAAAGCTATAACAAGGGATTCTTAAGAAAAACCATCATCATAAAAAGGCTATAGTAAGGTAATTGTAAAAAAAAATTATTTTTGTGGAGGATATATAGTAAGCGATTTTGAAGAAAAATATGGAGCCAGAAGACTATAGTATGGGAACTTGAAGAATAATCAAGGGTGAAAGCTGTAGTAAGGGAATTTGAACAAACTTCATGACGATAAAGGCTATATAGTAAGGGAATATTAAGAAAAATAAATACTGAGGGCAACTTTAAAAGAAATTTTAGAAAAATCAAGGTTGAAGATTATTGTAAAAGAATTTTAAGAAAAATTATGGCATAAGACTATTGTAAAAGAAATTTTAAGAAAAATTATGGCATGTAAGACTATAGTAAAGAAATTTTAAGAAAAATTATGGCATAAGACTATAGTGAAGAAATTTTAAGAAAACTTATGGCATAAGGCTATAGTAAAGAAATTTTAAGAAAATTCATTCGTAAAAGGGTATTGTAAGGGATTATGAAGAAAAATGTGACTAAAGACAATAGTGAGGGAATTTGAAAAAGAACCTTGGTTGAGAGTTATCGTAAGGGAATTTGAAGAAAATTAATGAACGGAATTTTAAAAAAATCATGGTTAAAGTCAATATTATAGTATTTTTGAAAAAATTCATTCGTGAAGGCAATGGAAAGGGACTTTTAAGAAAAATATGACTGAAAACTATAGTAAGGGACTTTGATGAATAATCTTGGTTCAATGCTAAAGAAACAGAATTTAAAGAGAACATTGACATAAGGCCATTGTATGGGAATATTAAAAATATCATGGTTATTGGCTAGAGAAAGGGAAATTTAAGAAAAATCATGGTTGAATGCTATAGTAAGGGATTATTAAGAAAAATCATTGCAGAAGGCTTTAACAAAGGAATTTTATGGAACATCGTCGCAAAAGGCTAGAGTTTGGGAATTTAAAAAAAAATCATTTGTGAAGGATATTGTAAGGGATTTTGAAGAAAAATATGGTGACATAAAACTATATTAAGGGAATTTGATGAATAATCAAGGGTGATAGCTATAGTATGGGAATTTTATGAAAAATCATGGCTGGAGTCAGTAAGTGAAATTTATGAAAAATAAAGTTGAAGGTTATAGTAAGAGAAATTTAAGAAAAATTATGGCAATAGACTATAGTAAAGAAATTTTAAGAAAACTTATGGCATAAGACTAGAAAAGAATTTTAAGAAAAATTATGGCATAAGACTATAGTAAAGAAATTTTAAAAAAAATTATGGCATAAGACTATACTAAAGAATTTTAAGAAAAATTATGGCATAAGACTATAATAAAGAAATTTTTCAGAAAATTCATTTGGAAGAGGGTATAGTAAGGGATTATGAAGAAAAATATGACTGAAGACAATAGTCATGGCTAAAGGCTATATTGTAAGAATTTTAAGAAAAATCATGGCTAAAGGTCTTGGTTGAGGCTAAAGTAGGGGAATTTTAAAAGAATTTATTAGTGTGAAGGCAATAGTGTGGGATTGTTAAAAAAATTCATTAAGTGAAGGCTATAGTAAGGGAGTTTTAAGAAAAATATGATTAAAAACTATAGTAAGGGAATTTGAAGAATAATCTTGGTTTAATGCAAAAGAAAGAGAATTTAAAGAAAATAAAGACATAAGGTCATAGTAAGGGAATATTAAAAAAAATCATGGCTATTGGGTAGAGTAAGGGAAATTTAAGAAAAATCAAGGCTGAAGGTTATAGTTAGGGATTTTTACGAAAAATCATTGCAGAAAGCTATAACAAGGGATTCTTAAGAAAAACCATCGCAAAAGGCTACAGAAAGGGAATTGTAAAAAAAATTATTTGTGAAGGATACTTTTTAGGCGATTTTGAAGAAAAATATGGAGCCAGAAGACTATAGTATGGGAACTTGAAGAATAATCAAGGGTGAAAGCTGTAGTAAGGGAATTTGAACCAAATTCATGACGTAAGGCTATAGTAAGGGAATATTAAGAAAAATAAATACTGAGGGCAACTTTAAAAGAAATTTTAGAAAAATCAAGGTTGAAGATTATTGTAAAAGAATTTTAAGAAAAATTATGGCATAAGACTATAGTAAAGAAATTTTAAGAAAAATTATGGCGTAAGACTATAGTAAAGAAATTTTAAGAAAAATTATGGCATAAGACTATAGTGAAGAAATTTTAAGAAAACTTATGGCATAAGGCTATAGTAAAGAAATTTTAAGAAAATTCATTCGTAAAAGGGTATTGTATGGGATTATGAAGAAAAATGTGACTAAAGACAATAGCGAGGGAATTTGAAAAAGAACCTTGGTTGAGAGTTATCGTAAGGGAATTTGAAGAAAATTAATGAAGGGAATTTTAAAAAAATCATGGCTAAAGTCAATATTATAGGAATTTTAAGAAAGAATAATGGTTGAAGGCTACAGTACAGGAATTTTAAAAAAATTTATGCACGAAGGCTATAGTAAGGGATTTTTGAAAAAATTCATTCGTGAAGGTTATGGAAAGGGACTTTTAAGAAAAATATGACTGAAAACTATAGTAAGGGACTTTGATGAATAATCTTGGTTGAATGCTAAAGAAACAGAATTTAAAGAGAACATTGACATAAGGCCATTGTATGGGAATATTAAAAATATCATGGTTATTGGCTAGAGTAAGGGAAATTTAAGAAAAATCATGGTTGAATGCTATAGTAAGGGATTATTAAGAAAAATCAAAGCTGAAGGCTTTAACAGGGGAATTTTATGGAACATCGTCGCAAAAGGCTATAGTTTGGGAATTTAAAAAAAAAATCATTTGTGAAGGATATTGTAAGGGATTTTGAAGAAAAATATGGTGACATAAAACTATATTAAGGGAATTTGATGAATAATCAAGGGTGATAGCTATGGTAGGGGAATTTTAAGAAAAATCATGGCTGGAGTAAGTGAAATTTATGAAAAATAAAGTTGAAGGTTATAGTAAGAGAATTTTAAGAAAAATTATGGCATAAGACTATAGTAAAGAAATTTTAAGAAAACTTATGGCATAAGACTTGAAAAGAATTTTAAGAAAAATTATGGCATAAGACTATAGTAAAGAAATTTTAAAAAAAATTATGGCATAAGACTATACTAAAGAATTTTAAGAAAAATTATGGCATAAGACTATAGTAAAGAAATTTTTCAGAAAATTCATTTGGAAGAGGGTATAGTAAGGGATTATGAAGAAAAATATGACTGAAGACATTAGTCATGGCTAAAGGCTATATTGTAAGAATTTTAAGAAAAATCATGGCTAAAGGTCTTGGTTGAGGCTAAAGTAGGAGAATTTTAAAATAATTTATTCGTGAAGGCAATAGTATGGGATTGTTAAAAAAATTCATTCGTGAAGGCTATAGTAAGGGAGTTTTAAGAAAAATATGATTAAAAACTATAGTAAGGGAATTTGAAGAATAATCTTGGTTTAATGCAAAAGAAAGAGAATTTAAAGAAAATAAAGACATAAGGTCATAGTAAGGGAATATTAAAAAAAATCATGGCTATTGGGTAGAGTAAGGGAAATTTAAGAAAAATCATGGCTGAAGGTTATAGTTTGGGATTTTTACGAAAAATCATTGCAGAAAGCTATTACAAGGGATTCTTAAGAAAAACCATCGCAAAAGGCTATAGTAAGGGAATTGTAAAAAAAATTATTTGTGAAGGATACTTAGTAAGCGATTTTGAAGAAAAATATGGAGCCAGAAGACTATAGTATGGGAACTTGAAGAATAATCAAGGGTGAAAGCTGTAGTAAGGGAATTTGAACAAAATTCATGACGTAAGGCTATAGTAAGGGAATATTAAGAAAAATAAATACTGAGGGCAACTTTAAAAGAAATTTTAGAAAAATCAAGGTTGAAGATTATTGTAAAAGAATTTTAAGAAAAATTATGGCATAAGACTATTGTAAAGAAATTTTAAGAAAAATTATGGCGTAAGACTATAGTAAAGAAATTTTAAGAAAAATTATGGCATAAGACTATAGTGAAGAAATTTTAAGAAAACTTATGGCATAAGGCTAAAGTAAAGAAATTTTAAGAAAATTCATTCGTAAAAGGGTATTGTAAGGGATTATGAAGAAAAATGTGACTAAAGACAATAGTGAGGGAATTTGAAAAAGAACCTTGGTTGAGAGTTATCGTAAGGGAATTTGAAGAAAATTAATGAACGGAATTTTAAAAAAATCATGGCTAAAGTCAATATTATAGGATTTTTGAAAAAATTCATTCGTGAAGGCTATGGAAAGGGACTTTTAAGAAAAATATGACTGAAAACTATAGTAAGGGACTTTGATGAATAATCTTGGTTGAATGCTAAAGAAACATAATTTAAAGAGAACATTGACATAAGGCCATTGTATGGGAATATTAAAAATATCATGGTTATTGGCTAGAGTAAGGGAAATTTAAGAAAAATCATGGTTGATGCTATAGTAAGGGATTATTAAGAAAAATCATTGCAGAAGGCTTTAACAAGGGAATTTTATGGAACATCGTCGCAAAAGGCTAGAGTTTGGGAATTTAAAAAAAAAATCATTTGTGAAGGATATTGTAAGGGATTTTGAAGAAAAATATGGTGACATAAAACTATATTAAGGGAATTTGATGAATAATCAAGGGTGATAGCTATAGTATGGGAATTTTAAGAAAAATCATGGCTGGAGTCAGTAAGTGAAATTTATGAAAAATAAAGTTGAAGGTTATAGTAAGAGAAATTTAAGAAAAATTATGGCAATAGACTATAGTAAAGAAATTTTAAGAAAACTTATGGCATAAGACTAGAAAAGAATTTTAAGAAAAATTATGGCATAAGACTATAGTAAAGAAATTTTAAAAAAATTATGGCATAAGACTATACTAAAGAATTTTAAGAAAAATTATGGCATAAGACTATAATAAAGAAATTTTTCAGAAAATTCATTTGGAAGAGGGTATAGTAAGGGATTATGAAGAAAAATATGACTGAAGACAATAGTCATGGCTAAAGGCTATATTGTAAGAATTTTAAGAAAAATCATGGCTAAAGGTCTTGGTGGAGGCTAAAGTAGGGGAATTTTAAAAGAATTTATTCGTGAAGGCAATAGTGTGGGATTGTTAAAAAAATTCATTCGTGAAGGCTATAGTAAGGGAGTTTTAAGAAAAATATGATTAAAAACTATAGTAAGGGAATTTGAAGAATAATCTTGGTTTAATGCAAAAGAAAGAGAATTTAAAGAAAATAAAGACATAAGGTCATAGTAAGGGAATATTAAAAAAAATCATGGCTATTGGGTAGAGTAAGGGAAATTTAAGAAAAATCAAGGCTGAAGGTTATAGTTAGGGATTTTTACGAAAAATCATTGCAGAAAGCTATAACAAGGGATTCTTAAGAAAAACCATCGCAAAAGGCTACAGAAAGGGAATTGTAAAAAAAATTATTTGTGAAGGATACTTTTTAGGCGATTTTGAAGAAAAATATGGAGCCAGAAGACTATAGTATGGGAACTTGAAGAATAATCAAGGGTGAAAGCTGTAGTAAGGGAATTTGAACCAAATTCATGACGTAAGGCTATAGTAAGGGAATATTAAGAAAAATAAATACTGAGGGCAACTTTAAAAGAAATTTTAGAAAAATCAAGGTTGAAGATTATTGTAAAAAGAATTTTAAGAAAAAATTATGGCATAAGACTATAGTAAAGAAATTTTAAGAAAAATTATGAATGTAAGACTATAGTAAAGAAATTTTAAGAAAAATTATGGCATAAGACTATAGTGAAGAAATTTTAAGAAAACTTATGGCATAAGGCTATAGTAAAGAAATTTTAAGAAAATTCATTAAGTAAAAAGGGTATTGTATGGGATTATGAAGAAAAATGTGACTAAAGACAATAGCGAGGGAATTTGAAAAAGAACCTTGGTTGAGAGTTATCGTAAGGGAATTTGAAGAAAATTAATGAAGGGAATTTTAAAAAAATCATGGCTAAAGTCAATATTATAGGAATTTTAAGAAAGAATAATGGTTGAAGGCTACAGTACAGGAATTTTAAAAAAATTTATGCACGAAGGCTATAGTAAGGGATTTTTGAAAAAATTCATTCGTGAAGGTTATGGAAAGGGACTTTTAAGAAAAATATGACTGAAAACTATAGTAAGGGACTTTGATGAATAATCTTGGTTGAATGCTAAAGAAACATAATTTAAAGAGAACATTGACATAAGGCCATTGTATGGGAATATTAAAAATATCATGGTTATTGGCTAGAGTAAGGAAAATTTAAGAAAAATCATGGTTGAATGCTATAGTAAGGGATTATTAAGAAAAATCATAGCTGAAGGCTTTAACAGGGGAATTTTATGGAACATCGTCGCAAAGGGCTATAGTTTGGGAATTTAAAAAAAAAATCATTTGTGAAGGATATTGTAAGGGATTTTGAAGAAAAATATGGTGACATAAAACTATATTAAGGGAATTTGATGAATAATCAAGGGTGATAGCTATAGTATGGGAATTTTAAGAAAAATCATGGCTGGAGTCAGTAAGTGAAATTTATGAAAAATAAAGTTGAAGGTTATAGTAAGAGAATTTTAAGAAAAATTATGGCATAAGACTATAGTAAAGAAATTTTAAGAAAACTTATGGCATAAGACTAGAAAAGAATTTTAAGAAAAATTATGGCATAAGACAATAGTAAAGAAATTTTAAAAAAAATTATGGCATAAGACTATGCTAAAGAATTTTAAGAAAAATTATGGCATAAGACTATAGTAAAGAAATTTTTAGAAAATTCATTTGGAAGAGGGTATAGTAAGGGATTATGAAGAAAAATATGACTGAAGACAATAGTCATGGCTAAAGGCTATATTATAAGAATTTTAAGAAAAATCATGGCTAAAGGTCTTGGTTGAGGCTAAAGTCAGGGAATTTTAAAAGAATTTATTCGTGAAGGCAATAGTATGGGATTGTTAAAAAATTTTATTCGTGAAGGCTATAGTAAGGGAGTTTTAAGAAAAATATGATTAAAAACTATAGTATGGGAATTTGAAGAATAATCTTGGTTTAATGCAAAAGAAAGAGAATTTAAAGAAAATAAAGATATAAGGTCATAGTAAGGGAATATTAAAAAAAATCATGGCTATTGGGTAGAGTAAGGGAAATTTAAGAAAAATCATGGCTGAAGGTTATAGTTAGGGATTTTTACGAAAAATCATTGCTGAAAGCTATAACAAGGGATTCTTAAGAAAAACCATCGCAAAAGGCTATAGTAAGGGAATTGAAAAAAAAATTATTTGTGAAGGATATATAGTAAGCGATTTTGAAGAAAAATATGGAGCCAGATGACTATAGTATGGGAACTTGAAGAATAATCAAGGGTGAAAGCTGTAGTAAGGGAATTTGAACAAAATTCATGACGTAAGGCTATTGTAAGGGAATTTTAAGAAAAACTATGGTTAAAGCCAATAGTAAGTGAAATTTATGAAAAATCAAGGTTGAAGATTATAGTAAGAGAATTTTAAGAAAAATTATGGCATAAGACTATAGTAAAAAAAATTTATGAAAATTCATTCATAAAAGGGTATTGTAAGGGATTATGAAGAAAAATATGACTGATGATAATAGTCTGGGAATTTGAAGAAGAATCTTAGTTGAGGGTTATTGCAAGGGAATTTGATGAAAATTAATGAACGGAATTTTTTGAAAAATCATGGCTAAAGGCTATATTATAGGAATTTTAAAAAAAAATATTTGAAGGCTATAGTAAGGGAATTTTAAAAAAATTTATACGTGAAGGCTATAGTAAGGGATTTAAAAAAAAAAAATTATTCGTGAAGGCTATAGTAAGTGATTTTTAAGATAAATATGATTGAAAACATTAGTAAGGGATTTGGAAGAATAATCTTGGTTGAATGCTAAAGAAAGAGAATTTAAAGAAAATAATGACACAAGGTCATAGTAACGGAATATTAAAAAAATCATGGCTGTTGTCTAGAGTAAGGGAAATTTAAAAAAAATCATGACTGAAGGTTATAGTAAGGGATATTTATGAAAAATCATGGTTGAAGGCTATAACAAGGGTTTTAAGAAAAACCATTGCAAAAGCCTATAATGAAGAAATTAAAAAAATTATTTGTGTAGACTATAGTAAGGGATTTTGAAGAAAAATATGGAAACAGAAGACTATAATAAGAGAATTTGAAGAATAATCAATGGTGAAGGTTGTAGGATTTTTAAAAAAAATCATGATATAAGGTTATAATTAGAGAATTTTATAAAAAATCATGGCTAAAGGCAATTGTTAAAAAAATTTAAGAAAAATCGTGGTTTATGGTTATAGTGAAAAAATTTAAAAAAAATTATGGCAGAAGATTATAGTATGGTAATTTTAAGAAAATTTATTCGTAAAGGGTATAGTAAGTATTATGAAGAATAATATGACTAAAGTCAATAGTATAGGAATTTGAAGAAGAATCTTGGTTGAAGGTTATTGTAAGGGAATTTGAAAAAATTAATGACTGAATATTTATATTTTTTTAAAATGGGGAATACAAACTCCCTAAATAAACTATTATGCTACGGTGGAGACAAAAATAACTCTCATGAGACCTTTAAGCAGCTGCTCAAGTTCCCCCACTAGTATTTTTTAATTATTAGTTAATTAATTATTAACCGTAAATTAATATATTAGACAGTTAACATCAATGGATCTATGAGTAGACATTTAGCCTTTTAAGTAGACACACCGACGACTCGATCCGGGCTCGGAAACCTTGGGCTACTCAAGTTCTCGAGTTGGGTTGGGTTAGGTTTAGTTTACAACCCAAGGGGTCGCACCAGTCGGAATTCCATTGGTTGTAGGATAGATAGCGCGGATCATTAATTGAAAACCTATTGGCTCAAACAGAAAAAAGATTGGCTTGCGTGGCGCACAGTCACCGTCCCCTCCACGTGGCAATACCCAATTGCCTTTTTGTCCACAAAAATCTCCGACGTGGTAATGGCGTGACGGGCCCCACGTGATTTCTCCTTCTCCAACGGCGTCTCGCGGATAGATTTTCGGATTTGGCGAACGAGATAAGACGGATAAGGACCGAATTCTCTCATTGGTCGATTCCTCACTCGAACAGATCCCGACCGTCAGTTCATTCCAATGCACCGCATCCGGCCGTCCGCCTCGTCCGCGAATCGGAACCACAGAGACTCGCCTCTCCCCTGCATGAAATACAAAGAGGGGAAGCCACTTCAGGCCACCACTTCCTTCCTCCTTCCCGCCGCCGGAGACGCCTCTTCGCCGCCGGAGATCGTAAAGAAAATGTCGACCGTCACGACTCAGGCTTCGGTGGCCGGATTCCGGCCGGTGGCTTCGAGGTCGAGATTTCTTCGTGGGTCCCCCGGGAAACTGACCAGAGCCTTGTCGCCGCTCCCCTCCACCGCCACCACCACTTCTTCTTCTTCTACTTCTTTAAAGGTCGTCGCCAAGAAAGGAGAATGGCTTCCCGGCTTGGCCTCTCCCTCTTACCTCAACGGCAGGTCAGTATAAACGAGCTCTTTTAACAAAATTTTATACACAATATTGGAATTTGAACTTTATATTAACTTCCTGCCATGGCCAATAGTCTGCCAGGTGACAATGGGTTCGATCCGCTGGGACTGGCGGAGGACCCGGAGAACCTGAAGTGGTTCGTGCAGGCGGAGCTCGTTAATGGGCGGTGGGCGATGTTGGGAGTGGCGGGGATGTTGATCCCGGAGGTCCTGACCCAGATCGGTCTGATCAATGTGCCCAAGTGGTACGATGCGGGGAAGGCGGAGTACTTCGCTTCCTCCTCCACACTCTTCGTCATCGAGTTCATCTTGTTCCACTACGTCGAGATTCGGAGATGGCAGGATATTAAGAACCCGGGGAGCGTGAACCAGGACCCCATCTTCAAGAATTACAGTCTTCCCCCTAATGAAGTCGGGTACCCGGGTGGGATCTTCAACCCTCTCAACTTCGCCCCCACCGTCGAAGCCAAGGAGAAGGAGCTCGCCAATGGTGAGTAATCAACAACTGGGTGCTCCTCTCCTTTTTTAATCTTTTTTTTTTTTTTTTCCTTCTTTCAGAGGATGGTCTTGAGATTGAATGTTTCTCTGTTGCAAATGTAACTTTACAGGGAGATTGGCGATGCTGGCGTTCCTGGGTTTCCTTGTCCAGCACAATGTGACGGGCAAGGGCCCCTTCGACAACCTCCTGCAGCACCTCTCCGACCCCTGGCACAACACCATCGTTCAAACGCTCAGCGGATGAAGTTTTTCTCCGGGCTCGACATCTGGGAGAAGGGAATGGGATCCTGTGTAATTCTTTTTCGATGTAACGACGAGGGAAACGAAAGCAAACAGGGGGAAATGAATATGTTTTCAACAGATGTACAGGGTACTAGAGAAGTAGAATCGTGTATTGTAATGTACCGTCGCCTGCTTCAATTTCTCCACTCCATTTTCTTTTACTCAGTCGCCTGCATCATAATTCATCCAGAAAAAAGGGGTTCTGCTAAAATCATAATGTTATCGTCAGATGAAAATAGAAGAAAACTGATTTCCTGAATCAGTTCTTATTCTTGCCAAAATACTGTGGTTGAGGTCAAAATACGGTGGCTACGGAAGATCTGGATCCACAAGAAACAGAAGGCTCTTTTTAAAAAATTGTGCATTCTCGGTTGTATTAATTTCATACATGGATCTTTATTTACACCTCGCACTATTAAGAGTTGTGAAAAGAACATGAGCTAATAATAAGAGAATCTAACCACAATGACCAACAAGTGAATGAGCCTGGTTATATGTTGTTTACAATAAAGGATGATCTGGAAATAACAAAATTTGCAGTATAATGCATCAAGGCACAGAATCCAATCAGGCATTCTTCACTGCTGTCTAAGCTCCTCTCTGTACATGTGGAATAATCACATTCATAGCTGCTGGGCTCGTAGTTGAAAGCCATCTCTACTACAACATCTGCCCAGACGAATAAAATTATATGACTAAAGCTTTTGGCGATTGAGGCCACCAAACTCTGTGAGATCTTTTAATGGATGATGACCCCCCAGCCTTATCAGTTTGGTTGCTGAACAGACAAATAGAAAAGAACCATGAGGCTAGAGATTTTTAGCTGAATATGTCTAATCGATAACCTCAATTTCAAAAAAAGCTATCAAATGTCCAAATCTTTGTCTGGATTTTCAGTAGTGACAAAAATGTTTGATCCATAATGTTTAATTCTATATGGGATTCCGGGAACTACAATTGCAAGGGAATTATGTGGACAGATGCTCTATTAATAACTTATAGAAGGCTAAACTCAGGACTAAAGAAACCAAAAAGCTACAAGAATAACAAAATACATTGTTCGGTATGCACCTTGGAACATTAATCATTTTTCACTTACTCCTAACAAGCACAACCGACCAGTTAGATATGAATGTGTTTGCTCTTAAAATAACTTCATTCAATTTTGTCCTCTGCAGGAAGGCCAATAATTTGATACAAATGAATGCCATGGATCATAGCACATGAAGACATGACATTTCTAGTTTCACCTTTTTTCCTTTTTCCCTGCTTTTTTTTTTTTTTTTTTTTTTTTTTTTTTTTTTTTTTTTTTGAGGAAACTGGCATATATATATAAGTACATAATAAACCCAATACCTCCAATGCCCTTAAGGAGAGTTGAACTCAAGACCTCTCATTATGACTCTTACATGTGACCACTGAGCGGTTGGTCAAGTTCACCTTGTTTTGCAGCTTTTCAAAAGCATAGTAAAAGGGAATAAGAATTCCAGCCAACTTATTGGGCTGTATTTATTTGGGAAGGGGGAGAAATGGAGCAGAAAGCAACTGCATGCAACATCTAGGGGTAAAATGGAGCAGAAAGCAACTGAATGTTACAGCTAGAGCTCATATAGAGGAAGTTCATGACTTCAATGAAGTAGACTAGTAAACATTGAGCTGATTAAAGGATTAAATTAAAATTAACTTTCTTCATTTATGAGGCTAAAATAGCAGATTGTTTTTCTTAGATTAACTAAGGTTCTCTCTTGTATGATGCAACCCTGAAAAACTAATTGTGACAAAAAATTGTGCGCTGCAAAAGCTCCACAGAAAACCACACATTCAGATGAGATGACAATATCACATATTGTTGGAACAGAGCAGCATTGCTGGGTGTAAAATAATTTTATGGATCAATGGTGGGCTCCATGGAACCCTAAGGAGTATGTGCAGGTAAAGCTTATAAAAAACATGCTCAAGAAAACTATTTGACGGATTCCTTGTTGGATTTTGATGATTCTCAAACAAATGATATTTGATATGCTTAATATACATCAGCAGCTTTTTTTATTTTTATTTTTATTTTTATTTTTATGGTGAGCTATCCAAATGTTTTAGATATGAATAAAGCAAAGAACATCACCTGCTGGAAAGTGTGCTCTTCAAACATAGGAACACCACAATGTCCAGATGTAGATGCCCAACTATGATGGTTTGCATCATACTCAGGCCTGGACTGCTCAAATCCACTGACATGATAATCCACACTTTGTTCATGTAACATGTCCCCTTCTGGCTTGAATTTTTTCTCGTCAATCAAATTAAGATTGTATGGCTCATATGGGAACTGGCCTCCAAGTTGCAGCCTCAAGCACTCATTTGGGTTCAGCTCATTCAGAGTTCCGCCTTCTTGCCCAGATGTGTCCATTTCAGTCTTGCCATTGTTAAAGTAACTCGAAAAACTCGGAACAGGGGCACTTGAGGAACACTCAATGTCCCTAATAACAGCCCAATCAAATTGCAAAATCAGATAGAAAATCACACTAAAAGCAATTGTGAGAGGAAAAAATATTTCCTCCAGTTGTAAAATCAATGTTTTCCAGAAAAACAAAGAAAAAAATGAGAGTGGTGGATCAAATGCTTGCTCTTAAAAGTTAAAATCTCAGTTATTTTCAACATTTGGAGCTTGCAAATATCTTATACCCTCTTCTTGGCAATAACAGAAAACAAATTGAGTTAGACAATTAACCTAAGACAGGCAGTTCATTAACATGCTCACCTGTGAGAAACTAAATTCGGGTTTTCTGTCATTAATATGGCTCGACCATCATTATTAGCAAGCCAAGACAATGTTTGTGCTTGTTGTTCACCTCCCATTGCTAATGGTAAATGCATGCCATTTTGAAACTGCGTAGTTAAAATCAGCGAATGTTTCAATTTACACTTTTTGCTGGATTCAGTAGCGTTGGTAACCAAAATTCATGCAAAAGTTAAACTGCGTGGTTTACCTGGCCACATTCTAAGGACATAAGTTGCTGCTTCTCAAAATTTACCTGCTAAGCACATTAGAATCAACTACCCAAAAGAGTTGAACAAGAGAAATCCTTCACAAACTAAGCAATTACTTAATGGTCAAAGTAATTGTAGAACTGTCAAACAACTATAAATTGACATCTTCAGAACAGCTATAGAAATTGGCAAGGGGGCATGACTCATTACATGACAACTTAAATTTCAATCACATAAACCCAGACGTAATTCAAAGTTCAAACACTGGGCTAGGTGGTTCAGGTCGTGTATCTAACTTGTATCCTGAGAAAGGAGATTATGCATATAATAATATCAGAGATTTTAAGTGATGAACCAAGGAAAAAAAAGGACCTCTATGGAGCACAAGCAAATAAGATAAAGCCTGATCAATTATATATACTCTAAACTCCACTATGTTTGAGTCCCTTGCGGACTATACTAACACAAAACTAGTTTCTGGAAAGTAAACACTTCATACAAGGTCAACATAAAAAGGATGACCAACAAACCACCATAACTATTATGAAGAACATACCTTATGAGTTTGTACCCGGTTAATTGAGTCTCTCAGAGTTTCTTCCATCAACCGAATTTGGTCTAAATTATTGATCTTTTCTGGATTAGAATAATAGCTGAAACGAAAAATAACATAACCAAACTTAACATTGTAATAAAATATGGAGACAAATATTAGTTATAGACCATAATGACATTATAACTTAACCATACCAATACTCACAACAAAACAATGTTATGAGCAATGAATGTACCACCTCAATTTTTTATGCATTTCTGCCACTTGAGCTTGCAATAGCCTTGACTGATTAGTCAATTCCTGCACAATGAAACAGTTTTTTATAAAAAATAAGATAAGCAAAAAAAATAAAAAATCAGATTTTCAGAAACAAAAATGACTAATTCAATTTAGCTCCAATAGCATGATGATGATCACCTCAACTGTTTGAGTCCTGTAAGAACAAAGAAAACATTTATCATGAGAATTCCAACATTTTTCATAAATATTCCAGCATATTTTAGTGAAAAGTTGATCATCTTTAGATTATCTAAGACATACCCAGTACCCAAAAAATCTTGAACATTAACGTCGTGGTCCAACTTCTTGAATGTCTTTTTCAGTGTCTATACCAAAAATATAAGAAATTTGAGGCATGGTTTGAATTATATTAGTAAATCACAAAGGAGGCCATCCAAGAGAAAAACTGGATTAACTAAGACTTACTTCAAGGCTCTCTAGCTTCCTGTACAAAATGACACAGAGGTTACTTAACCCACTAAAACTCCAATCTCAAATCACAAACCACGAGTTAAAAATTAAATAAAGTTCCATCTGACCTTTTTGCCCTCTCCTGTGGTGTTAATTGAGCAAACCTTGATATAACATCTTCAATATTGCTGGAACTTTACACAAAATAAAACCTTTTAGCAACAAGAAGTAAAGAAGAAGAAGAAACAGAAGAAGAAGAAAAAGAAAATACACTGACATCAATCAAGAATTCTTTTCCACATAGGCATGGATAGAAAATTTAATATATGTCTTCCAGTTGTGCTTTACTAAATATTACTTTTTTTACAGGGAATAACAATCTCACATACTTGAATGAAGAACATTTCTAGATTTTCATGCAAGCAAAACATATCTTTGTTCAAATGTTTTGCCAAATTGGATAGGAAGAACCTTTATTTCCCAGCAAGAGGGTATGGAGGGCTGCAAGAACTCAGAAGTTCAAGTCTGAACCTTGAGAAGGTTGTCATTCACTTTCGTTATTATTAAGTGTTACTGACAAGAGCTACCAAATCAATTCAACCCATTGTTTCAATTTCACTGTATAGAAAAAAGCACTTCAACAGATTAAATCATTGGAAGATGGAGTAAATGGATTTGACCTATTCCACAACCAGAACAAAATGGATAGATGAGCTACAAAGACTGATCTAGGGATGTAAAAGATACCAATAGTATTTCCTCTATCACAACAATTGAACTCTTTGCTGCAATTCATGAGCTAATCCCAGTAACTATAAGAAACTTTTCAGTACCTTCGTTCTCCAAGGCATAAACTCGGTTTCCCATTAGGTGAAAACATGAGAAGGGCAATGTCTATATCACATAGAATAGACAACTCCTTAGCCTTCTTCATAATTCCAGTCTTCCTTTTTGAGTATGTCACGCAACGATTATTTGAGCTCTCCAATTTCTTAATCTTTAGCTTCACCCTCCCCATCCTGGAAACTATAAATCATGAATCCTTCATCAATTTAAAACCGGCCAAATAGTTATGAAAAGAAAATTTACAAGGACAATCTCCAAAGTCCAACCAAAAACAATAATTCCCGAAAGCAATAACGAGTTGAGATAGTAAAAGTGGGAAAGGAGAAAACCAAGGTTGATAAGAGGAAGAAGCAGAAAAAAGGAACCTTATACGTAAAAAGTAAAGAGATTTGCATAAATTAAAAAAAAAATCAAATTTAAACAATACGAACAATACCTGATACCCAAAAGCGTCCGAATTCAGGCCTCTCCCAGATGCTATTCGTATAGGAGAATATGATAGAAAACAGTGAGAACACACGAAGAGCAGAGAAACGCTTCAACGTGCGACCTTCAGAAGCTGATACAGGGAAATAGAGAAAACCGCGGAGAAGAGAGAAAAGAGAAGAAACGCTCAAAGGACAGTTGCATTCACTTCTCTTTCCAAACGAATGGATCCCAGAGGAAGACGGGGAGAATGGTTGATGGAGGGAGAGGCACGGGACGCGGTAAAAAGGAGAAGAGGGGTAGGCAGAAAAAACAGAAACACCGACGAAGCTAAAACCTTCGAGAGAAGTGAATTATCAAGGAATCAAATGGGAAGCACGAGCACCACTCCGAAGTCGAGGTACGTAGATAGGGATAACAGGCAAGGCTGCAAAATCGGTCTCTAAAACGCGCGGGAGAATCGGGAAGCGTCCGGGATTTAGAAAACGAACCTCCAATTTTTTCTAAAACAAGAAAAGGAAAATATATATACAAATATATATATATATATATATATATGTACATCGGATTAAAGGAGGTTCCCGCCGCGAGATTCCAACGAGCCCTGCGTAATGAACAAATCATTCGAGCCCGGCATGGGCGCAACCATGAAATCTCCTCTTTCTCAGGGTCTCACTCCGAAACTCCAATACGCGTATCGGGTTCTCCGAAGCCGAAACACTCGTTTTCCTGGCCTCCTCTTTTAACCGCCACCATGAATCCTTCCCGATCAAACTCCACCCCTTCTCATATAAATTAACTTTAAATTGATATATAAAATGTCATATTTAATAACATAAAAGAATTTTTTTTATTTTGTTAATGTTAACTATAAATTTATGCAAAAACGTTTATATAATTGAATTAATTGTTTTTAATATAATATTTTTAATCTGTAACTATCATTGAAAAATTAAAACATTATTCACTCTTAAGTAAAAAATAATGATAATTTCAGGTTCATTATATGTTTAATTTCATGCTTTTAACTTTTTATTCATATATTTTTATTTAGCATATTAGATAAAATTAAAGATTTTTTAGAAAAGTTATGAGACACAAAAGCCAGCCTTATCCGGCGCGGGAAGAGAAGAGAAACACAGAGACGGCAGAGACCACCCTGCGATTGTGATCGTCTCTTGCCGCGGTGGTTTCCTCGATGCACTCCATCGGTCTGAGATGATAACCCACTTCCAGTTTTCCCTCCAAACCCCATTCTCAGGAGACCCCCAACCGCGGAAGCAGACCCTTAATCTCGACGGCTTCATCCCTCTGAAAACCGTCACTCCGTCGTCCTCCTTCCCCCATCCCAGCGCCGACTCCGGCCTCCGCTTCCGCCAGAAGCTCCTCTATCTCGAACGTCTCAATGTCGACTCCGCCAAGGCCCTCGAGAAGAACCCTAATTTCCGCTCCACCCCCCTCGAGTCCGTCGTTTCCGTCGAAAAGTGTCTTCTGCACTTCGGCATCGAACGTTCCGACATGGGTCGGATCTTCGGGATGCTCCCGCAGCTCCTGACCGCCGACCCCGCCTCCGACCTTCATCCGGTTTTTGACTTTCTGCTTACTGAAGTTCAGATTCCGTTTTCGGATATTCGGAGATCCATCACTCGGTGCCCGAGGATACTCATCTCCAGCGTGCCTGATCAGCTTCGCCCCACGCTCTTTTTCTTGCGAAGATTGGGCTTCGTCGGGCCCCATAAAATCACTTGCCAGACGACGCTCCTCCTAGTTTCCAGCGTGGAGGGTACGCTGATGCCCAAGCTCGAGTACTTGCGGAGTTTGGGATTTTCTTATACCGACACCGTGAAAATGGTCCTCAGGTCGCCTGGCTTGTTGACGTTCAGTATAGACAAGAATTTCAGACCCAAAGTTGATTATTTCTTAAATGAAATGAAAGGCGATTTGGAAGAATTGAAGAAGTTTCCTCAATATTTTTCGTTTAGCTTGGAGCGGAAGATAAAGCCGAGACATCGGCTACTAGTGGAGCATGGGCTCTCTTTGAGACTCCCCGACATGCTGAAGGTTAGTGATGGAGAGTTTAATGATAGAATAGTTGAGATGCGGTTGAGGTTGGTCGATGAGAAGTTCTCTTTGTGATGTCTACTGCCTTATTTAAAGGTGGACTATTACTAAGCGCTCATCTTTCTAAGTTTTGGTTAGTACTCTTGTATATGCCATTAGTTTGACAGTATATTACCTCAAACTTGTGATGTAATTTGGCCAAGAAGATGGAGAAGAAAGTATCACATCAAGTGGAGAAAGGAACAAGATGAACTTGAACAAACATATGTGGTTTGAGAAATCATTGTAGAGCTGCTGCTGATGACTCGGTGTATGGACATTTAAAATTTCTACTTCCTCTGTTGTACAATAATGTATTCCCATCTAGTCGTTGAGCAACTAAGTCATTCTTGTTTTTTATTCTTTTCTCTCGAATGAAGTTGCAGCAGATAAGGGCAATTAAGTGGCTTCAATCCATTTGCAAGTTTAGTAACATTTGTTTTTGTGATCTTGTAAGTAGCTGAGGAAAATATTCAATGTAAATGCTGCCAAAGGCTTCTTGCAATTGACTTTTGGCTCGATTACTTAATCATATTTCATGTGGATGACTTAGCAGTGAAGGTTGTGGCTCAGTGGATTCAAACTCTGCTGAATGAAATGTCAAAGATATTACTCTGAATATAAAAAAGTAACAAGGATGATGAAAAGGTTCATAATATTCCATTAATAATTGCAATTTGGTACCCTAGCAAGTCTATATGAAAGTTTACTCACCTTGAGTTTGAAATCTAAGTTCCGCCCTACTAAATTATGATTTTTTGTGGTAAATCTCTTAGTCAATGGCTTCTACTTGGTCTAGGCTAGCACTGTTATTGCTGTGTGAAAACTTGTTTGAAAAGAGTATATGTTGTAACACTATGTAGCTCTATGATTCTGTCGTAATAAAAAGTGAGTTCAGTTTTTCTTTTTCTTTTTTAATAAAAAAAAGGTCTAGGACTAGTTCCTTCCAAGGAATTTATTAGATGATGCCAAAAGAACAATGTTGTGTCATGATGATTGTGCCAACACTTTGTTCAGATGTTATGAGCGTTGACTTTTTGTTCACTATGACATGCATAATGAACTAGTCCCTTCTTGTTATCCTCGGAATCGGATTCATGTGTACAACGTCTTTTGTGTTTGCTGGAGTCTTATGTAATTCTCTATATATTGGATTTTCTTTGAATCTAGTCCTAGTTATCCATGACTGCAGAAAAAAGTATTCTATTTTTGTTTCGATTTCAGCAATCTGAGAGAACTTGTAGTCAAGCTATCGTTCTTGGTGACTAGGGTCTGTGAATTGCCTAGGTTTTTATTCTAATTCAATGCTGAATTCTTCCTCAGGTCTGAGTTACTCTGTTATGGAATTTAATCATAGTTTTATCAGCATTTATATTTGATGACTCGCTAAGAAAGACTGTGCATATGAAGGTAGGAATATTTTGGTATAATTTTTGTGTATGCTTCATGTTTTACCACTGGAATTTGAAATCCAGATTGTAGTTTTTCGTAACTGTTGTTAGATGAAGCATTCAACTAGTTATTCCTGAAATCTAAACTACTGTGCTGCATTAGCAATCTCCTTTTCTGTGTGATAGCATTGGTCATGCTAGACTTATTTTGTCATTGTCTTAGAAAGATGAAGTTGTGTTGGAATTAACATGTAAGATTCTATGGCATAATTTTATGGGAGGTAAAATAGTGTTCAGTCTCTTCCAAGTTCAGAGATAGAATTTTGGTTTTCTTGAAAGAAATTTGTGACTTGGTTAGGAAGCTTTTTTCCCTTTGATCTTCCCCTTAGTGGTTGCTGTTTTCCTATGTTATGTTCTTACTCCACAATTCTTGCTTAAACCCATCCCCAGTAAAAACCCGACCTCGTCGACACCCCTGCCGGTCACACTATCCCTTCTCTAGTACCCCGTCCATCCCCCTTTCCTCCCTCAAATACTGCATCCTATCACCTTGTCCCTACCCCATTTTCCAACTCTCATCCCCAACCCGTCCCTGAACCAACCTATCGGTTACTCACTATTTTCCAAACTCTTTACAAAATATATAGTGGGTGTTCTTTTCCTCAGGTCAGGTTGGGTTTGGGTTTGAGAAAACCTGAAACAAGCTGAAAAGCAAATTTGGGTTTTCTACCCTGCCCTGTCCCTAACCTGCAGGGACAAAACCTCACCCATCCCTGTAATTTTCGGGTTGGGATGGGTCGGTTAACCTTGAAACCCTACAAGATGTCCATCCGTATAGCTGATGATAATGCTTTTGAACTTTTAGTGCTTGGGAGAAAAGAAGTGCTTAATGAAGACATGAAGGTTCCTGGAGAAGGCCCTTAGCTTACTCCTGAGAGAACATGATGACCTGAAAAAGCAGATAAATTGAGAATACCAGAAGAAAGGAGACAGAAGGCACGAATAAGTTATGTAACCTCTTTGCATGAGGTTGATAATAGTGAGGCATCGCCTTGGAATAAAGCAACTATTGCCATCTAAAATGAAATTTGTGTGGAGTTGGTGTGGCTTAGCTGTCTTTTCTTCTTATTTCCAGAGAAGCTGGCACCTATGGTTCCTGCTATTCACTTTTTTCATTTATTTTATCTTTGTGCTATACCATGGTGTGGAACCCAAGGGTTAACTGAATTTGAAAAAGAACAATTGCAATTGGTTTTTCTGAAGTGGTCGCTCTCCAAAAGAAAGATTCATAAGCTCAGGATTTCTGGTGCATCAAGTGGTTTTACTTTGTGTAGTTGTCCGATAACTCTCCGCTAATAACTGGCTCCGTTCAATTATCTTTCTGTGATATCTTTTTGCTGGTCAGCTTGGAAACCTGAGACTCTGATTCACTAACAAACTTGTGATGCTAAAACTGTTTACTTTTTAGTATGATTGAGATACTCTCTAATGTCTTTGCTTGGATTCTACTTGAGAGGGATGTACATCTAGCTGGTTTGTGTTGCACCCATCTTCTTCCAATAAATTGACAATGATCATTATTTAGGAATTTGGACACCAGTTTCTGGATGAGACAACTGTCGCAAAATTTCCCTTTTCACTCCTGTGAAATAAAAAATGTGTCAAGGTGCAGGTGCAACATTCAAGTTGCATTGAGGTGGTTTTGGCTGGTTCGTAGGTGTGTTTGTGTTTGTGATTCATCGCCTGGAGCTTCTGCAGAGTTGGATCCCATTCTTGTGTATTTTCTTATATCATCATGTGGTGGTTACTCTTTTGTATTTTACTTTCCATCACTGGAATCTTGTGGGTACTGTACTGTGAGGCATGCTAGGTAGTTTACCTTTCCTTTTTTTTTTTAAAAAAAAAAAGTTTTAGTGTTTTTTCGACGTGACCGATGGAGAGATCTTCATAGAGGAAGACAAGCTTCTTATCCTACTGGTGATTGGTCATGACCTCCTTTCCCTTATTTCTTGACGTGAGTGATGAAATGCCCCATTGAGGAGGGAAGACAAGCTCCTTACGAGGAAAACTGTTTATTTCAACTGCTTAATATCTTCTTGGATTTGACAACCATGGTTGAATGTTGGTCTTTCATCTCTTGTGAAACACCGCATCTGCAGCAACTATGAATTTCGTTGTACCACACCGACACCCCAGTGGATGCCAAATCAACTGTACTTACAGTGTTGTTAGTTTTATTCAATGCAATCTTTTCCGGCTTGGGTAGACGCAACTCTTGTTTTTTTTTTCAAATTTCATTGCTATGCATCATTGATGAGTTCAATTAACTGCCCCTCTGATCTATTGTTCACTTTGTCAAAGAACCCAGAGCTGCTAACCTTTTGTGTTGCAAAATTGTTAAAACTGGGTTGATTCGAACCTAGTTCCTCTGGGTTTACTAAGCCATCTCATATATATACATATATATATATATATATGTAAAAACAGTGGAAGAAAGAAAGGAAGCTGCAATTAGTTTCTCTGGTTTTTTAACTTTCTTTTGAGGTCTTTTCAGTGGAGGGAGCGCGCTGCGCACGAGTGGGGTAAATACTGGATGGAACTCATGGAAGCCATTATTATATAACCTCGATTCAGTGCCTGACTAGTAGCTTTCCTCAAAAGTGGGACAGATTCTGAGCTCGTGGGATGTCCAGCTTTTTTATCTGTACGGTTTTCGCATGGCGTGATCACAGCATCACTGTCCAGGAACAGCAATTGCACTGGCCACTAGCCATGGGTTCCGTTTCTATGAAGCAATTCAGCGTTGGGTTTCCTCAGCCTATCTATTTTTATGTTTCTTGAGCTAAGCAGGCAGAAAACATACGATGGGCTGCTTTCCATCGTAGTTCGAGAAATGGTCCCAGTAAAGTTTTTGCAAGTATCTGAGAAGTGATTTAAGAGGCACCGTACTCACCTTAGGCAAAAAGCCTGGTTAAGGAAGATACGGAAACAATGAACAGTCTGACCCACTTCTCCTTCTTCATCTGTCTGACTCTATTGAAGTCTGGTAACTCAAACACGGGTAAATGAGAGTTTGGTAAATGATTGAGGACATAGAGACCACCTTACCTCTGATAAGAATTTAAAATTAAGAAAATTAGTTTTTCAAGGGATTGCCATCTTTGCAGGACTGGTCGGTCTCTTCAGCTCCTGTGCTGCAAGCTGTAGATAAAGAGTTTAATTTAAAACTTGAGACTTGTGGAGGGGTGACTTTCCCCATTTCCGGAACCTGACAAAGTGATGGGAGCGACAAATGTTTGGATGGTAAGAAACAAGAAACAAACCAGAGAGCGGCCTGCAAGTCTGTACCTTGTAAGGGTAGGCTAATCGCATAAATTAGCTACGAAAAAAAAGAATGCCCATTCTTCTCGAAAATGGGCAGTGGGTGGATTTGATTTGAGTCGAGTGAGGGGGACTGATTGGACAAACTGTCAGGTGCTACGCTCTCAGAGATTCTCTAACGAAGCTTGTTGTGACAAAGGAACAAATCAAAGTAGCAGTGAGTGAGGCCTCACTCACTGCTGAAATCTATTTCTTTTTCTGTTGGAGTTCCTGCGTGGTGCGGTGGTCTGATTTGGTCGGTTCTGATTCAGACGATCTTCTCCTCTTCTATTTACTTGTGGGTTCGGTGAAAAAAGGGTACTTTTCTTCTCATTTCCTTTCAGTCATTTTCGGTTCATAATCGTTACGAAATTTTTTTTCCTCTTCCCAAACTCAGTCCCAAATTCCCATTCCTTATCCGAATTCTGAAAGTCCTTTCGGGTTACGTGTTTCGGTCATCCCTGATACCCCATCAGAATTTACTCATTCAATCCACACAAAAGTCAGTTTCGTTTTTTAATGACCCTGTTCTGAGTCTTCAGACTCGCTCTGCCCATCGATATACGCTGCTCCAGCGGCTTAAATGGAACTACTTTTCTTCTGCAACACTTCCGTCAAATGCATTAACTCATTCTGACCTCTCTTAATTGAAATGCCTCTACTTTTTCATTCCGTAGTACCTGGTATGTACAAGATTGTCTTTTGTAATCTTATCACGAAAAGGGATTGATACCATGAACAACCGCGGTCCTCCTGGTAATCAGCTAAAACTATTGTAGACAATCAGCTTAAGTGTATTGTAGCGTAGACAAACAGGGGTCCTCCATCTCTGTTTTCCTTGAACATTATTCTGAAATGGATCCCATTTTTACTGTTCCATTTTCCAAAGGCGTTGGATAACTTAGATTCATTCCACCTCTCTCTCTCCCTCTCTCTCTGTCTCTCTCTGTAGAGCTGCCCCATGTCTTGTCAAATGGGTCCTTTCTCTCTTCATTTCCTCTGTTTCTCACCTATCTTCCGGCTTCCTGTCTGGCCCGAATCTGGAACGGTTTGAGTGGTGTGAATACAGGGTAAAACTAGGAAGGTGTTGGCGGAATCCCTCGTCCAAGTCGTGGAGTTGGTCATGTCTGGCATTCGAAAAGATGGAAGGAAGAAGAAGTGGGTCCTTCCTATTTACTCAGCTCTGCAGAAAGGACCTGATTCCTGAAGGAAGTGCTGGACCTGACTTGTCTCAGGAATACAACTGTGGGGATGACACACGTGGACTCAAAAAAGTCTGAAACAACATGGACGACGAGCTCCCCAAGTTTCCAACTTCCTTGTGGCTGTAAACCTCCTCTGTATCATCGTCTCCTCCCCAATTAATGCAACGAAATCTCTACAAAATCAAACTTGTCCTCCTCCTCTCTTCCCCTGTCTCTTTTCTTTGTCTTCTGCTACCAATACGTGTTATAGGCTATAGCTGTGATATACGTACTGCCGTTATCTGCTACTGCAACTCTGTCTCACTTTGTCCTCTCTCTCTCTCTCTCTCTGAACGCCTAGGCTTACTCTCCTCATTCATCATTCAGACACTTTTTGTGTATTATGATTCCATTTATGACCTTTTTATCTTCTGGAAGACATGCAAGTTTACATCGTCCAGCCATGAAAAAGAAAAAGATGATTCAGCGGAGTCAGTGTCTGGTTTATTAGACTGTACCCGACTCCTTTAGCTAGCTAAAAGAGAGGGTTCAACCATTGCCCGCGTCTGGGATTACTAGCTTTATGCAATATATGGTAGCCGTGCAAAGCTGCTTTACAGAGTCCATTATCAACAACTGCCAAAACTGAAATCGCTGCACTATCTGATTATTGATTTATTGTTCAAACTCTTATGTCACATTTGCACAATGCTTGGACTGTTTAGACGCGGTTTGACTGTGAATGAATACCCAACCCTTGTCCGTGAACCACCCCCGTTCAACACCTCTTCAGCTGCAATTAAATAACGGGGGTCCTCCTTTCCTTAAGTCCTTATGTACACCCACACATACAAGCCAATAAAAGTGAGAGTCCATGGACTTTTCTGAAAAACCTTTTTTGGTTTCAGCTCCCTGTTCCCACCCACCAACCAAGTCAAGGGATATTTATAAACGTTAATTTGTATCTGATAATTCCGTTGCTTTTGGAACCTCTCTCCCCTAGTAAAACTCTGTATTACTGGTATATGGATCACTGGCCAGTTCTACAGAAAGCAAGGGGTGTGGAGCATTTACAGATTACTATAACAGAGAAGCCTGGCATTATGTCAACTTGTGCACCCTCCTCAGTGAATGGTTTGCAAAATAGCTGATACACATCTTGTGAGTTCAGGGAAGATGAAGACAAGAGTTGCCTGCTGAGGCAGACAGAAACCCTAGAAAGAGCAGGAGGATGCACAGTGCACTGATAGCCAACTATTAGAATTGTTCCCTTATCTGGCAACATGTGCCTCTTTGCCAATTACTTCTCTTGCTAAATTCTCACTTATTAAGGGGTAGTGAATCACTTTCCAAATCCAGGTCTGTTGAGGACAGCTACTCTTTAGAGTACACAACTTCATCACTATTTCTTAGGAATACAAATTACACAATTCTCTTTATTTCCTTGTACCTCTGTCCAGCTGAAACATTACCATAACATGAAAAGAAAAGACAAAAAAAAAAAAAAAAAAAAAAAACACCATCATTATATTTTGAGGAAAATGTTAGTCTGTTTATTATGTCTACTTAACTGCAGTAGAATAAATAGTATTTATTCCCAGTCTCTTTTAATGGACTCTGCTGCTTATGAATACCAGCCTATCATATATAGCAGCACCAGGAGACGTGGTATATACTCTATACCCATCTAAATGTGAAATACCTACCTGGGTTTTATACTTCATTTAAGACATCTCTGTTTAAATATGAGAATACCTGGCTACATGTATTTGAGGTATCTCTTCGCGGGGCCATCTTTTCTGGGAGAAACATGAAGGAGCCCTCTTTGGCTATAGAAGCAAGTAGAATTGGTAGGTGAGAGTTGATATTATTTCTTTGGTGTACATAGAATAGCTGGGTGATGTAATCTGTATGGTTGGGGTATGTATCACATGTGCAGGGCCTAGGAGAAGGGGCCAAATAAAGCAATTAATTTTTATTTTATGTTTGTGACTGAAATTCTACAGTGTCTGTTTTCTATGTTTGCTTTCATCTTACAGCTTTCTTCTTTTTCCGTTTTTCACTCCATCTGGGAGGTTAGGCTTTTGTCTTGTATTGAGGAGTTGAGGAGTCCTTATTCCCAATTTCAACAGTAGTGTCAGGGAGACATCAACCATTATTGTAAACCGCCACAAAATCCTTCTCAAGTGGTTCCAAGGGGACAAGCCCAACAGAATGGCATGGGGCAAATCTCCTTCATGATCTGCTGGTTCAGTCTTTTGCTCTCCCTTCATTAGCAACACATGAGTGGCTTTGGAGACACACCCACACCCACATACAAATCTCAAGAGATGTTGCTGCCCAAGATTAATTTCTCCTCCCAAAGATACCTTTCTTTTAGTTACCTAACCGAATAGCTTCAGTTTCTTATATTTTCAGTTCATGTTGGCCATTGTAGGAAACCTTAACTTGCATAACTTCTGATCATTAGGAATCTCTAAAGCATATATCTTTCCGAAATAAGAATCATTTATGGTTCTAAGACAAATCTGCAGTTTGTCCAGATGATCACTCATTTGACTATAAGACAGGTTTTCCATCAAGTATGTTTGAGATGGAATTTTTCTCTACATACAGTGGGGGATGAAGTGGGTGAACTTGAAAACAGAATTAATGTATAAGTGATGGACACTGATGATATGATAGCTATCAGGTCAGGTGTCAATAACTAACAAATGCATGAGATTGTTATAATATGTGTAAGAAGGTCTTCTACATTCACTGGATAATGGCATCAAAAGAGGAAAGAGAGGAGACCCTTGTGGCCACCACCTGCAACTGGTAGCCCCACGTGCCAGTGATGGGTGGGGATTGATAGGAAGAGAGAGAGAGAAAGAGAGAGAGAGAGAGAGAGAGAGAGAGAGAGAGATTGTTATAATTTGTGTAGGATGGTCTTCTACATTCACTGGATAATGGCATCGAAAGAGGAAAGAGAGGAGACCCTTGTGACCACCACTTGCAACTGGTAGCCCCACGTGCCAGTGATGGTGGGGATTGATAGAAAGAGAGAGAGCTCATGAGAGAGAGAGAGAGAGCTCATGAGAGAGAGAAAGAGAGAGAGCTCATGAGAGAGAAAGAGAGAGAGAGCTCATGAGAGAGAGAAAGAGAGAGAGCTCATGAGAGAGAAGGAGAGAGAGATCATGAGTGAGAGAGAGAGGTCATGAGAGAGATAGGCCTCATCATGAGAGAGAGAGAGAGCTCATCAGAGAGAGAGAGAGCTCATCAGAGAGAGAGAGCTCATCAGAGAGAGAGAGTTCATGAGAGAGATCACGAGAGCTCATGAGAGAGAGATCATGAGAGAGCTCATGAGAGAGAGATCATGAGAGAGCTCATGAGAGAGAGCTCATGAGAGAGAGATCATGAGAGAGAGAGATCATGAGAGAGCTCATGAGAGAGAGCTCATGAGAGAGAGAGATCATGAGAGAGCTCATGAGAGAGAGAGAGAGAGTTGCTGTTTTGGTCAGATATGAAGATTGCATGATAAAAGCAAAGATATTCTCTGTTATTTTTGCACTTGGCTGCCCAGACACGATTTTCCTCTCTTTCCTTTCTTTGATTGGTCTGTAGAGTTGGAGACCGAAGGAGGTCTTGTCTTTGCGTCACAAAAACCAGGTGGTCGTTGGTGACCAGTGGTGACCTCTAATAATATTCCATTAGCATTATATAATAACTGATCCTCTTCACCTCTTTTGGCTTCTCCATCCAAGCAAACTTCTCAGAAGAAAAAAACCCAATTGCAGTATCCTTTCTGGGTTGGCTCCGAAAGCTTCAAATCTGTTGTGAAGTCATGTATGTTTTGATTCGTTTGTTTGTCCAACATTAGCAGCATAAACTCTTAACTGATGTATAGGGGCCAAGCCAACACCCCCTTCCAAGGCTCTTAAACAGTGCAAGTAGTAACCACCTAATTAAGAACCTTGCAAGCCATTATTCTCTTTCTTTCATATGGACGTGCGATTGACGATCAGCATGACTTTGACGCGAAAAATAAAAAATGCTCATCAGTACCTGCAATATTAAGACATTTCCCAAGATTGTTCATTCGGCCTAGCTAGTTTATACATCATACCGGTGCTTGTACAGTCGCAATCGCTTTAATTTCTCCTCAGAATAACAAACCATATATACTATATTGCAGGGCAAATTAATTTGTTTCATTTTGAAGAGGAGGTATTTAAATACTGGTCTAAAAAAGTGGGTTGAACTTTTACTAGTCATTCAAGGTCTGCTCTTCTGGAGACGTTCATAGTCATCTATAGGCTATATATAGCCCCCAGTATGAAGTATGAAGTCCTGTATACAGAAATTTATAAATGCTCCTTGCATCATCTAATTACACTTAAATGCTGATCAAGGAGTGTTGTCACTTTGGTCACAGGAGGAGCAAAGAGACACCCATGAATAGACAGTAAAGCGAAGTACGAAAGTGTTTTCTTACAGTTGATGTCAAATCCCACAGAGAAAGAATTGAAATGGGTTTTCTTGCCAACAGAACTACAGTGCGTCTTTCTAATTCTCAGAAGTTAAGATCCCCATGTGCATGCGTCTTGCTAGGAAGATGTACAGCAGTGGACCGAGTACGTAAGGGGGGGGGATTGGTACAGTGATGCCTCTCAACTGGAACAGCATTTGAATTTGGAACAGCTCTGAATTTAAAAACCAAGATTAATGTCTGAATGATATTTTTACTCGTATTAAATATTTTGGGTCGTTTAGTTAGGTTATATTCCATAACAAGGCAATTTCAATTTTCAAAGTGCTTGACTGCACCATTCCAGTTTCTTTGCCTGCCAGGATAGTACATTCCTGTTGCCTGTGACATCATTTAATGAAACGTCTGCAACAGGGTTAGTCAGAAGGAGATATGATATTAAAACTCTACAACTCTGTTAGCTTTTCATGAAAAAGAAAAACAACTGTGCAGCTGGAACTTGGGGAATTAGTTGGGAGTCTCTGAAATGAGATTATGAAAATCCAGTCCAGTCCCGGAGGATGTGATTTCTATTTGTGGGAAGATAAAGGGTGACTTTGGTGAGTTTCTCCAGGTCTGCTTCTTAGGAGTTGCAGTGCAGACAGCCTATTTTTTATTCTCATTCGAGTCAGTCTTCTTCAATAAGGCTGCTTTATTTTTCATTTCTGGGCATTTGAGAGAAGAACACTAGCTGTTTCAGAATGAAACTTCTACTCTTCCATGTGCGAGAGAATTGAACTCCAGTAAATCATTCTAAGGCCTTGATATATCGAAGAACAAAAGCATGGAGAGAAAAAAACTCGATGGATATGAATATATGATTTGATTATGTAATAAGCTGATGATAAATGGGGCGTCTGATTTTATTTTGGTCAGTTGATTCAGACGATACAATAATCTGTAGTGTAGATATCATTCTCGTTATGGCTTTCTTGTTGGGTCTTCTTCAGGTGTGTTAAACTGAAACCCAGGTTAACATCTTATGCCATAAAAAGGAAAGAAAGGGACTGAGGAGAGAAGGGCATCCTGTGAGAGGTGGGAGTCTACTAGTTCCTTCCTTGAAAGGAAACCTGGGTAGGTCTGTGAGGACTGGAGCAAACAGGTGCACAGCGGTGGTTTTTGTCAAAATGAGAGGGATGGCCGAAGCTGAGAGAAGACAGAGCTCACACGTGTGATGAATTGACCTCTCCGGGTGTGAGAGATGAGGTATATATTATGAGAATTGGGAGGAGGTTAAAAGAGAAAAAAAGAAAAAAGAAGAGAGAGAGAGAGAGAGAGAGAACTGCTTAAATATTTTAGAGTCAGGGTTCAGTCAGCTGGAATCAGGATGGTGAGGTTGAAGTCTCTCTCTGAGAGTGAAAGAGAGAGAGTGAGGGAGACAATCAGAGAGAAAGAGAGGGAAAGAGAGCAAATTAATGAGTGAAGGAGAGAGAGAGAGAGAGAGAGAGAGAGAGCAAACGAGACAAAGTAAGAGAGAGGAAGAGAGGGAGGGAGAGAGGAAGAGAGGGAGGGAGAGAGGAAGAGATAACAGGAGGGAAAGAGGAAGAGGAAGAAAGAGAAGAGAAAGGAGAGAGAAGAGAGAGAGAAATGAGAGAGAGAGAGAAGAGAGAAGAGAGAAAGAGAGAAGAGAAATGAGAGAGTCAAAAAAAGAGAAAGCAAAGAGAGAGAGAGAAAGAGAAGAAATAAAGAGAGAGAGAGAACAAAAAAGAGAGAGAGAGAGAGAGAAAAAATGAGAGAGAGAACAAAGAGAGAGAGCAAAGAGAGAGAGAGAGAGAGAGAGAGAGCAAATGAGAGAGAGAGAGAGAGAGAGAGCAAATGAGAGAGAGAGAGAGAGCAAATGAGAGAGAGAAGCCGTGTGGGTTTCTGTTAAGACACTTTTCCCATTTCAAGTTGTTATTTTCGGACCCTTCTCCTCTGTCTACATATTTCTGCAGCTCCTCCTCCTTACCTTTCTGGGCCTCTCTCTCTCTCTCTCTCTCTCTCTCATTTCTCTCTGTCATCTCTCTCTTTCCTCTCTCTCTCTCTATATCTCTCTCTCCTTGAGCAATGAAGATGACCTAGCAACAGTACGACAGCTCCTCCTTTCCCTCCTAGACATTTAAGACATATCCATCTAGTATAATAGAACCACCTCTCCCCAAGACCCTCCGTTCCGGCCAGAGGAGTTAACAACAGTTCACCAATGGGTGTTTTTGCCGATATTGGTTCTCTCTCCATCCACCCTTGCTATGGAACAGAAGCCGCCGCAAACGCTGCTTCAGGAGAGAGCTCTGAGAAACATAAAGGACCTCGCTGGGCCTATCCCTTTATGTCCTCCTGCGCCAACGACCCCGGCGAGGTGGCTGACGGCAAAGCCTCCGATTCAAGCGACGGTATAATAGGAGAGAGCAGCGCCGTGGAGCCCATCATCAACCCAAACGAAGAAAACAATCACACAGAGATCAGCAAGGAGCTGCAAGCCGATAGTACTACTACTGGGCAGTCCAGGCTCTGTGCCAGAGGCCATTGGAGACCTGCCGAAGACACCAAGCTTAAAGAGCTCGTCGCTCTTTACGGTCCCCAGAACTGGAACCTCATAGCCGAGAAGCTGGAAGGCAGATCAGGTACACGTAACAGAGCTATAACTATAAGCTTCCTCTGTTTCCCTCGCCCTTCAACTTACTCTGTTTTTATCTCACACCCTGTTCCCCTTGATCGATCGATGTTGCATTTTTGTGAATTAAGGTAAGAGCTGCAGATTGAGGTGGTTCAACCAGTTAGACCCCAGGATCAACAGGAGAGCTTTCACGGAAGAAGAAGAGGAGAGGCTAATGGCCGCTCACCGTCTCTATGGCAACAAATGGGCGATGATAGCTCGGCTTTTCCCGGGGAGAACTGACAATGCGGTGAAGAACCATTGGCATGTGATAATGGCGAGGAAGTATAGAGAGCAGTCGAGTGCTTACAGGAGGAGGAAACTGAGTCAGGCCGTGCAGAAGAGGCTGGACGAGGGTGGAGGTTTTGGGGGATGCACAGATATTACAGACGGTAGTCACAGTACTGCTGCAGCTTCAATGGAACCCCTTCGCCTCAACGTCTCCAATCTCTCTGATCATCACTTCCCATTTGTCAATTACACGGCCAATAGTAATATTAATGCTGCACACCATGACTCGGTCGTTTCAGGCTTCAGAAATTTATTCTTTGCTTCTACAACCACAAGGCTTCCTTCCAGTACTGGTGGGTCTTTTGCGGAGGAGCAGACACCTTTTAATTTTCTTTCTGGTCTGTCCTTCCCTCCCTCTTTTTTTTCTCTTATATCTATTATACACTCCTCAATCTTATGGATTTCTGTGCTCCCTCCCTCTTATATACTGGTTTTTTTTCTTTTTTCTTTACTCCATTTCATTTACTCTCTCTATCTTCTCCTTGCCATTTTTTTTAAGTATGAGCAGACCCTTGTATGCCTGCTGCATGCACCAGTACTGCACCATGGATTTTATATCTTTGATGTTTTTGGTTTTCATGTTTTAGTTATCATGCTATATATACATCCTCGCTTGGAAAAACTTTTGGGGTGTTTCCTTAATCCAAGCAGTCAAATAAGACAAGTTTCAAACTTCTTCTGAATACTGTAACTGCACAGTACCTTAATTTCTTCTGAGGTTTATAATATTATTTTCATTTTTGTTTTCAGATTGATTACAGTCTGATAATGGGCACATCTGTGGTTGGTTTTTTATTGGTGTTGCAGGTCCCAAGATTCAAGACCAGTCGAGCTTTTATGGCCACAACAGTCCATGGGATAGGCCAAGAGACGAAATGTATCGTCTACCTCCTCCGCCGTTGCTGCTGCCAATGCAACAGTCGAGCGACTCATCTCCCTCTTATTTCTCTGACTTCATCACTCCGTCGACATCCCAAGCTTCAGTCTCTGAACCGTCGGCCTCATCGTCGGTGGCTGCGGCAGAACGCAGATCGGCCAACACCACCCGTTTTGAACCAAACAATATCTCACCTCCGTTTATAGATTTTCTTGGAGTTGGAGCAACGTGAAATTGATCAAAGGGAAAAAGAGCCTGAGAGATTTTTCATTCTAACACGGAGATTTTCATGAATCCATAACACACTACCTGAAATCGGACTTGCTGTAATAAGATAAAGAAAAGATAGCCTGGCTGCCCATTGTAGGTTGCAGAAACATCCACAAAAAATCCAAAGAGTTCTACCTCTCAAGTCTCCCTTCCATGTAACCCACTTAAAAGTTAAAACGGGTAGGAGTGATGAGATCCTGACGAAGTTACTGGTTCACATCTCATGTCATTTCTTTCTATTCCTCTCTCTCTCTCTCTCACTCACTCACTCAGTTTCTCTCTCTCTCATTTTGTCTCTCTTCTCTCTCATTTGCTCTCTCTCTCTCTCTCTCTCTCTCTCTCTCTCTCTCATTTGCTCTCTCTCTCTCTCTCTCTCTCTCTCTCTCACATTTGCTCTCTCTCTCTCTCTCTCTCTCTCTCTCTCTCACACACATTTGCTCTCTCTCTCTCTCTCTCTCTCTCATTTTCTCTCTTCCTCTCATTTCCTCGTTTTTCTATTCCTCATTCGTTTTGTATAATATATGCGTTTTTTCTCGTTTTTTTCTCTTAATTTGAAAAAAAATTTCTTTGGAAATATTTTTCTCTCATTTCCTTTTTTCTCGTTTTCCTCATAATTTCTCTCTCATTTCTTTCTCATTTCTCTCTCATTTCCTCTCTCATTTCTCTCTCATTTCTCTCTCATTTCTCTCTCTCTTTCCTCTCTCATTTCTCTTTCTCTCTTTTCTCTCTCTCATTTGCTCTCTCATATGCTCTCCCTCTCATTTGCTCTCTCTCTCATTTGCTCTCTTTCTCTCATTTGCTCTCTCTCACTCATTTGCTCTCTCTCTCTCTCTCATTAGCTCTCACAAGAACCTCCTAAACTAATCGAGCTTAAACGTGATCTCATCTCACTCAGGTCTCCAGACCCAGCAGTGAGGTCTCCTAATTTTTCCTACGAAAGCACTTTAGGGCCAGCTTCAAAACTGAAAACTTCACGCTCCCAGATCTCTGTTAAGAACCAACAGTTATCCTTCTCTTCCACATCGACCACAGATCCTCTGTTTAGAGAGGAAGCTCAGGGTTTAAGCTCAATACTTAAAAAGTCCGATTCAGCCACTCCAAGACCAATAAATTCAATTCAATTCAATTTCGGGTGTCATAATTCGTATTTAAAACGATCAACATACGAAACCGGCTTCCATCCATGATGATAAATGCTTATACAGTACTGTATCAAAGGCGTAACAAGTAGAAGATGTTATTTATTCCCAGGCAATTCCGTCCTAGTCCTTCTTCTCTTCGTATTGTGCAAAGGTTTCTCGTCTCTGAAATTTAAGCGTCTTCATCATGAATTCACTCTCTTTGTCCCTGATTCTTGACATCCAGCGTACATACTATCAGCTTAATGGATGCATACAGTATATATGATTCAATTCTCCGTAGAGAGATCTGGATTGGGTTTCATTCAAGTAAAAGGTACATTTCTTGTCTCGGAATTTCTTGTACAGGAACTCTGGATTTTCAGGAAGTTAACGCTGTCTCTGTGAAATAAGTTCTTGGGAGGAACGCGCGGGAACCCATTACTGCCACATTTATTCGTTCTTCTTCAATGGATCCAAACTCAGAATCCGGTACGAGACGGGGAGGAATTCTCCACTTCTCCACTTCTCCAGACACAGCTAGGAATTGGATTAAGTTCTCCACTAAAGGGGAAGGAGGAATTCTAAATTACAATACATTGGTTTGTCTCTTACAATCGACATACTTATATAGGGTAATACTCGGAGACACCGATTCATAGAAGAAACAGAGGAGTTTTGGAATGGCTGCTCTTCAGATTATTTTTTATCATGGCTGCTGCAATTCTCAGGATTACAAATTGCAATTTCAATGCTAAATACCAAATTTTGCATAAGAGCAAACAAATGCCAGCCAATTATTATGGCGAAACAGTGCCACCGGGCAGAACAAGTCGGACGTGATCACGATTGTTGCAGCAGAGGTTCGAGTTCTTGACGCTGGAATTCCAACGCTTCCTCCAGCTCCAGCTTTGTTAGCAGCACCGCAGAGTTGGGAAACTCTGTGTTGCGGTGACTGTTTTCAATGTCGGAGGGCGCTTGTCTCATCGAGAAATGGGTCTCCAGGGCAGCAATCGTTTTGGCTATGAAAGTGGACCTGGTGGGCAGGTAGTTCTTCATTGCGCAAAGAAATTCTTTATGGTTCCTCGCCTGAAATGAAAGTTCTAACCATGTTAGAAGCAAGTAAGAAAAATTTCTGCATTTGATCATTGATTCAACTAGCACAAATTATCTGATTCGGCTTGCATTTCTTGCAATTTGTAAGAACAGCTAGCTTGAAAGTTGCTCAGTGGAAGGCCTCAGAGAGAACCCCAAGTAATGGCCTTCAAATTCTGAAAATGTTGATTTTGAACGCATACCCGTCTGTACTCTGGTCTTCTTCTCGGCATCCTCAAGTAGGTCATGTTCCTGACGTCGTAATCCCACAAGAACGAAGTGTGATGCAGCCACCGATCTTTGGTTATGGATTGAGCGTTACCCCCAAACTTGAGGTCGCCGAAAACATAATCTAAGAACGACAGAATTGCGTAGATTATGTGTATGTCACAAATGTGGTTCATCTTCTTCTGAATAACGAGTTTCTGCATCACTCACCATTTTCGCGGAGACGAAAATCAGCCGTTCCTTCAAAAGCTTTACCGTATAGCTCACCAGTCCAAGACATTATAGAACGGGGATATGGCTGTAGATCAGGAACTGCATCTTTGCCGCAGATTAGGGTCACAAAAATGGTGCCTTCATCGACTATAACCGTGCCTCCTCCGCTAAACCTTCTGATGACGGGGATACCTTCTCGTAGAACGGACTCGATTTCGATGAGTTCAGAAGGATTCCTGATACACTTAAAAATCAATTTTTCACAGTTATTGAGTGCAAAGAGAGAGAAGGGGAAACTGTAGAGTAGCTCAACAACGTTAAAAAATCGGATATTTATAGACAGAAACGAGTACCCAGAAGTGCCCATGACAATGGCGGGAGGATTAATGCCTTGGTTGATGATGCACCAATTCTCCGTAGACGTTCGGAGGAGTCTCTGTTCCAAGTGGAGCTGTTGCATGATTGGAGTCGATTTGAGTTTCAAAAGATTCATGACTGGCAAGGCGACGTCTTTGGCCGTTCGAAAGATCGTCATCCCGATCGTTATCGCATCAAAAAAATGATCTTTGCGACTTCAGGGAGTGATCGCCGCTGCCGCGGTGAGCAAAGCTTAGGTATTCTTGTACAACCTGCCGGGCTGCGCACAGAAACGAGGACGCCTCAGAAGTCCGAACCAGTAATCGAGAATCGAGGCCGTTGATTTTGCCTATTGTGATGGAGAACATGGGACCCACTCACGTAATATCTTTCGTACTTTTGAGCGCAAAACCAGGACGGGGACGACAGGATCACTTGCCCGTTTCCCGTCGTGTTTTTTAATAGCTACATACCGAATTCCTGGGTTTCTGCGAGCTGGAAAGCTCAAGTTCTACAGAACTGAGAAACCTTGGGGGCTCAATGCGAGTTGGAGACTTTGCTGTACATGTCCGGTCTCTACTGACTTCTTCAGCCAGAAGCTCCAGAGCAAGTAAGAATTTCGCTACTGACAATAGTGCTAAACTTTGTCAAGCTGTACATGGTGACTTGATTAAAAAAAACCAGAGCAGCTCTACAACCAAAGCGAACTCTCTTATTAATTTCTATGTGAAATCGGGTCAAGTTGCTTCAGCCACCCAGTTGTTTAATGAAATGCCTGAAAGAAACTTGGTTTCTTGGAGCACACTTATTGCCGGGTATTTTCATAACGGGCTCTCTTTGGAGGCTCTGGCATTGTTTGAATTGATGAATAATGGTTCTCACTCATTGCCCAATGAATATGTATTTTCGACGGTTATCTCATCCTGTGCAGATGCTTGTGCTTTAGAGGCGGGTAAGCAGTGCCATGCTTATGTTATGAAATTTGGTTTTATTTTTCATTCTTATGTTGGAAATGCACTTATCAACATGTACTCGAGATGTTCAGATATGGAAAGTGCTTTGGATGTTTTTAAGGGTATTGAAAAAATGGATAGATTTTCATATAATTTGCTGCTATCTGGGTTTTCAGATCAAGGGAACTTAAAGAAGGCATTGGAAGTTTTGGATAAGATGGTAGATGAGTCAGTCGAGTGGGACCCTGTTACATATGCCAATGCGTTTGGTCTTTGTGCTAGATTGAAATATTTGAATTTGGGTTTGCAAATTCATGGTCAAATTTTGACAAGAAATATAGAATTGGATGAGTATGTTGGTAGTGCTGTTGTAGATATGTATGGTAAATGCGGAAACATTACAAGTGCTAGAAATGTCTTTGACGGATTATTATACCGGAACGTGGTCTCCTGGACAACAATGATGACTGTATATGCTCAGTGTGGATACTTTGAAGAGTCCTTAAATTTATATTTGGAAATGGAATCAACTGGTGTTAGGCCCAATGAGCTCACTTGTGTCATCACATTAAATTCTTGTGCTAGTCTTTCTACACTAAGACATGGAGATCTATTAAATGCCCATTTCCTTAAGTTAGGTTTTGCTGCACGTTTGGTGGTTGGAAATGCTTTAATTAATATGTATTCGAAATGTGGTAGCATTGAAGATGCATATCAGATATTTTTGATTATGCCATATCACGATATTGTTTCGTGGAATTCAATGATCTGTGGTTTTTCCCATCATGGCCTTGGTGTTAAGGCCCTACAACTCTTTCACCAAATGCCCATGCCATTTGAAAGACCCAATTATGTAACATTTGTTGGTGTATTATCTTCTTGTGCTCATCTTGGTCTAGTAGATGATGGTTTCTACTATCTAAATCATTTGATGAAAGAGATGGGAATTACGCCTGGTGTGGAGCACTATACTTGCATGATAGGACTCTTGAGCCGATCAGGGCAACTTAATGCTGCTGAGGAGTTAATGAGATCTTCACTTGTTCAATGGGATGTTGTGGCATGGAGAACCCTACTTAGTGCTTGTCAAGTTCATCGAAATATTGGTCTAGGAAGAAAAGTGGCTAAAATCATCCTTGAGTTAGATCCTAATGATGTAGGCACACATATTCTGTTATCCAATATGTATGCTAAAGCCAGGAGGTGGGATGCGGTTGCAAAGATTCGAACCTTGATGAGAGGTAAAGAGATCAAGAAGGAACCGGGGGTTAGCTGGATTCAAGTGAGAAATCACACCCATGTGTTTGTTTCTGAAGATAGGAACCACCCTCAGTCAACTCACATCTACAAAAAACTTGCAGAACTAATTGCAGAAATTAAACTTGCAGGATATGTCCCTGATTTTGGCAATACTCTGCATGACGTAGAGGATGAACAGAAGGCAGAGAGTCTATTGTATCACAGTGAGAAGCTAGCAATTACTTTTGGGCTTATAAACCTTCCTTCAGGAGCACCAGTGCATGTCATCAAGAACCTTCGAATATGTGAGGATTGCCATACTGCTGCAAAGCTGATTTCAGGTGTTACTAGAAGAAAGATAATCATTAGAGATGTGAATCGGTATCATTGCTTTGAAGGGTGTTTATGCTCTTGTGGTGATTATTGGTGACTGTGAAAAGCATTCTCTTTCACATGAAAGCCTCTTATGGATTTCATTTTGCTCCTGGAGTTCGTTGGGTCTATTAATGTAAGCACCTTGTACTTTCTTCTAGTTCTGTTGGTTTTTGAATCACTAATCACTCTTCCTCAAGACCATAGTCCTAGACCTTACGTTGTTAGATGTCATGAATTGACTTCCTGGCATATGAAGGAACTTCATTTCTTCTGAGAAATCCTTACTCCTTAAATGTCATTTGCACCACCTTCTATTGAAAGGTGTCACTGCTCTGCCAAGCAGTCCCAGTTGATTGCGACTTCCAAAAATTAAGCAGCCTACTGACCTTGCTAGCAGCTACATTTCAATTTTCAGATTGTGTAAATTCTTATCTAGTTACCAAGCTACATATTCATATTGTCATTTATTTTGCTTCAGAGTCCACATCTACTGTCAATGGTGATCTTCAGATCCATATATAAGGAGATATAAGTGGACTTCAGGGGTGTCGGTGCTTGTCTTACATACTTCACTGCTTCATTGATTAAGCAAATGCATCTGACCAGGAATTGTCTATCACCCGCAATGTTACTTTTAATATGAAGCTCCTCGGAGGTAATTTCACACTTCATAATAAGTTTGTGGATAAAAGGCATTACCCTGCCAGAAATTTGTTGAACCACATAGCACTTCATAAGAAAGATGATAGTTCTTTCTCTTTTGCCTTTATGAGTTTTTTGTTCTCCATTTTATATGATATGGCATTTCAGTAACTAGCATCATGTAGACCAATAATTATCAGTTTAAAGATTTATTGAACTTTCCTGGGTATTGCTGAGTACTACAATATTGGATCTGTGACTCATCTCAGGAGACTTGGACGTGTCTGCACTACTTCAACCTTGTTTGCCTCATAATCCATGCTTGAAACTAAGCTGATAATAATCCATTGTTAAATTAGAAAACTAGTCATTACTCAATGGTTCCACCTGTGGAACTGCCTTCACACATATACTAGCAGTCCTCTGGGTGAATGATATAATCAGGCTAACTCTGCTCTGCTATATTTCAAGTTCTTGTATAGTACCTCTACAAGACATTCATTGCAATACCATGGTACAGTCCAACACATGAATGCTTTTATTGCTACGTGACTTATGAAACTGCTATACCATTCGTCCCTGCAAAAAGTGTATTGTTCGTGAACAAAAGCAAGCAAGATAGTTACAGAGCAATCTTGGCTGCAGTGCCCTACCTGTCTGAGATCAAACCAAGTATAAAATTGGCTGCTGCAGCTTGAAAATAAAAATCATGAATCATATGAAAGACGTCAACAGCATTAAACCTGTTGGATATGTAATCGTTTGATCTCAATTGACATTGTCACTCAAACAAGCAGAATTTTCACTTACCTGTGGAATCCACCGGTTGCCAAGCCATTGAATCAGCTTGCAATTTTTATTGTCGTTGGATATTTAGTTTATTTCTGCAATAGCCCGTATGGATGAGTGTCTCAGCAAATAGTTGGTTAAGAAAGTTTTCTAGTTCGGGGATCATTTTGTCTGCTCCTTTTGTTTCAATATTTCGTTCCTTTCTTCCAGCAATTTCGTTCCACCCCTCCCCATCCTCTGTTTGTTTTTTTTTCTTCTTTTTTTTTTTTTTTTCTTTCCACTGAATCTCTTGCACAAAAAAATTATTTATTTATTCCTTCAGAATCAGGGCCACAAAAATATGAGTCTGAATGCATAGTAAATGTTGATAGTTTTCAGTTCAATCCACTTACAGTCATTTATACGACTCCAACCATGGAAAAATAATATATCATGTAGTACACATAAGGAGGCTCATGTTCATAATTTTCAACTGTATTCATAAAATTAGTCAAAGTTAGAGAAGATGTCAAAGGTTCAGTTGTCTCTTTTTCTTTTGGGTAACATATCTCTGTGTACAGATGATCGAAGAAAAAAGATGAGGGACGAAAAAGGACTCAAGAATCAGCAGAAGCTTTTCTCCATGAATTTCACGAACTCATTGAAGTCCATCCTCCCGTCTCCGTTCTCATCGAACGCTCTGATCATCTGCTCACAGGCATCAATACTTGACCCTTGCGTGAAACCCAAACAAGAGAGAACTCTCTGCAAATCCCTTGCGTCAATGAATTCATCTTTGTTATGGTCAAACACAGTGAATGCCTCCTTCACCTCTTCGAAGCTAGGTTCCTTCTCTTCGAACAGGAGAGAGAACTCCCGAGAACCCAACAAATCCTGAAGCTTCTCCTCTTCGGGACTGCAAAAAACACCGAGTCTCTCCATCACCATCCTCACATCTACGCTGCCGAGTCCGAGTACATCTTCCCTGTCTTCAACGCAGCACTCCTGCCCGGGCTCCGTCTTCAACCTGTCATCGTTTTCACAATTCTGGGTCCTCTCGTCGAGGCAGCAAATGTTGAGCTTGGACAGTAAAGAAGAGAGAAACTCGTAGCAGAAGTTCTCACAGACCCAGCTCAGAATTCTCTCGATCAATAGCAATCCAACAAAGAAAGACTGTGAACGTGTATTTCTCGATCTCTTCTCCATAATTAGACGACGAGCTTCCTCTCCGAAAGACCTGGAAGACGAAAATTGATGAGAAGTTAGTAGCAGGGAGGTGGGTATTTAAAACAAGGGAGGATGAAGGGTATTTGAAGGCATCAAAAGCCAATTCAACGAGGACGCGCAGCAGCCTGCAGAGAAAGTGTGATAATTCTTTAATCTTTGGAAGAACCCGAGAAAGACATCCCTCAAAAGAATGGAAAGAGTCCTTGGAATTTAACAAATGGGAGGGAAGCTTCGTAAGGACTGCGTCAGGAGGGGGTGAAGACTGAAGAGCCGTCCTCGGTAATGACCAATGGAATCTGTTACGAAATTACACGGAGAAAGAAAGAAAAAGAAAAAGACGAGCCAGAGAGGCACCGAGGAGCCGGGCAGGCCCCTCCTTTTTTCTGTCCTCTTCTGATTGACTCAAAATAGCACGATTTCGTGGAAAAGAAGAAGAAAACAGAGTGAAACTCCCTCGATATTTCCTGGAGAAAAACATTCATACTAGACGTCTAGACCCGAGAAGATGATCGACCCTTTACTAGTTTAATGTGTTATTCTGGGGTTTTTCTTTGATTTGACCTCGATGCCATGATCACTTTGTCTAACCTTCTTGAACTAACTCCGTTAGAACCAACTATTGAACCAAGTCGTCTAATCTAACCATTTTATTGAATCAAAAGACATCTTCTTTACCTAGTGCAAGATTACAAACGTGTTCAAGGTTGCAGATTTTTTCCTGAAAGTTTTAATTCTCTCCTTTTTTTATCTCATTTTTCTCTCTCTCCCTTAATAAATCGTTATCCTCTACTATTGTTCATGTTTTGGCTTAAAGATAATATCAGAGTTTCCAACATTTGTATAAGGTTTTACTTTGGTGACAAATGACAATAGGAAGGAAGGGAATTCCAAGAAAGATCAAAATAGAAAGCAATAATAAAAATATTTTTTAAAAAATCTAAAGAGAAGACTAGAGTAAAGAACTTTAGGAAAAATATAATTAGAAAGCTATAGTGAGGGAATTTGAAAAAAAAATCTCGAGAGTTTGAACAAAAATCAAGATAGAAGGCTAAGTAAGGGAATTTGAATGAAAACCTCCATAGAAGGCTTTAATAAGGGAATTTGAAGAAATATCTCGATAGAATACCATAGTAAAGGGATTTGAAGAAAAATATTTATTAGAATCTATAGGAAGGGAATTTTAACAAAAAATTTAATATTAAGCTATAGTATGAGAATTTGAAGAAAAATTTCTATAGAATGCTATTGTAAAGAAATTTGAGAAAAAAATTTAGCATGAGGCTATATTAAGGGAATTTAAAAAAAATTACGATAAAAGGTTATAGCAATGGAATTTGGAAAATTTTTAATAGGATGGTATAATAAGGGATTTGAATAAAATCTCAATATAAGGTTATAGCAAGAGAATTTAAAGAAAATCTCAATATAAGGTTATAACAAGGGAATTTGAAGAAAATTCTAATATAAGGTTATAGCAAGGGAATTTGAAGAAAAATCTTGATAGAAGCTATGATAATGGATTTTTAAAAAATATATATCTATATAAGACTATTGTAGAAGAATTTTAATAATATCAAAACAGAAAGCTATAATAAAGGAATTTGAAGAAAATATTGACAAAAGGTTATAATAAGGGAATTTGAAGAAAAAATCTCGATAAGAGGCTATAATAAAGGATTTTTTTAAAAAAATCTTTGATAAAAGGCTATTGTAAGAGAATTTGAATAATATTAAAACATAAAGCAATAATAAGTGAATTTTGAGAAAAATCTCGAAGGAATGCTATAATAAGAGAATTTGAAGAAAAATGTAGGATAGAAGGTTTATAGTAAGGGGATTTGAAAAATAATCTCTACAAAAGACTATTGTAAAAGAATTTGAAAAAAATCTCAATAAAAATCTAAGGTATGGAAATTTTAAAAATAATCTAAATAGGAAACTATAGCGAGGGAATTTAAAGAAAAACCTCAATAAAAGATTAAGTAATCCCGATTATTACTAACAAATAGACTAATCAAAGTAATTGGTTCATCGAAAATTTGCCGATCCGCGAAGAGGCGCTACCGAGAGAGTAACTCGATTTATAACATAAAATTTGTATTACGATTTGTATTTGAATGTTAGGAATGCGAGTACAATCTTCTAGTCTTCATCTGATTCGATCGTGTAAATTGATGAAGTTTCGGCTTCTGGCGAGTTGACGTCGAAATTCGAGTTTCAGAGCGAGTGTGCACGAACGATGATGGCTTTGTCGGTCGGACAAAAGTATTTGTGTTCCGCGTGTATCGAGTGGTTGACGTTGCCAGTGAACGTGTAGAGTTGTTCCAGTTTGAACTGGTGAACTCCGACAAACTGCGAGTTGTTTGAACTCCTTCAACTCGAGTGAGCTTCTGTGTGTGAGATTATTTCTCGACAACAGATTTTTCGAAGCCCTTCGCCAGAATGCTTCTGCTTATTTGTAGCTATTTCTGTCTATTTGTAGCCATTTCTGTCTATTTGTTGGGGGTCAATCCTTGGAATAGAAATCATGATCCCCTTTTTGCTGCTTCTGTTGAGATGGGAGGAAGACTTGGGCGCTCTTCCTTTTCGAGGATTGTCGGTGGTTTTCTGGTTTCTTCAGTTGGCTTGGTCATATAGATGCTAAAGTGGTATGTAAGGTGTCTGACTGTTGAGTAGCGATGACTCGATGAGTTGTTGCTGGCTGTTATGACGACGGTATTGATGATGCGGCGAAACGAATGGATCCAGTGATGGGCTGTGAGAGGTGACTTTGAAAATCGGTGGAGCAGATCCATGAGGCGAAACGAATGGATCCGATGATGGGCTGTGAGAGATGACTTTGAAAATCGGTGGAGCAGATTCATGATGATTGACCGATGGACTGGTGGGCGTTTGGGCTCACCATACTTGGGCTACATATATAGAAACTTCTATGAGTAAGAATATCATCCAAAAAAAATAAGTTAATAAATAAATAAATAATTAAAACAAAAGGAAATAGAAATAAAATCTAAATAAAAAATTTCGAAAGAAGGTAATGAAATATAAAAGGCCATTGAGTCAAAGGGGTCTTTGGTGGAGGTCAGACTTAATTAAACCGACCATTGGTGGGATTTTATAAAACAGATTTCGTTGATATTTCAAGCATTCCTCACGAAGAAAATCCATGTCAGATTCGAGCAAAGGCAGGCAACTGCTTTGGACTTCCTCACTGGAAGTTTAAAACGCTTCTGCGTTTGCTGCCACAGCTGCATCTGAAATCTGACAAAATGAAATCGCTCCCGGCCACACCACTCGGAAGTCGGAAGTGCTGCAAGCCGATTTAGCTCCGAATCAAGAGCCCTATCATTTGCTTCCTTGCTCTGAATCCGCGTTCCTTGGTTGACGGCGTAGATTTTGCTTTTCCAGGTTCGTTTTATAACGCCACGTAATCACGCACGCCCGACTCACGTCGAAGGAGCGAAAAAGACGCAGAATTGCTTGACAATCCCATGACATTTTGATGGATATGAAGAGGTTTAGGAAACAGTTATCTCAGTCAACGTCTGCAGATCCTGAAAATGAGGGTCTTTCTCGAGCTGCGGAGAGGAAATCTGGTCTAAGCATGTCTAAACTGATTGGTGTTTTGGCTGCTTGTCTAATGCTTTTGCCAATCCTGCTGACTGTTTCGGTGCTTTCTCAAAGTCCACCATCAAATCGAATTCGTAATGTGGCGGAAAGATTAGATGTGCAAGTGAAAGCTGGGCAAGGTACTTCTTTTGTTGGTTTCCGTGAAACCTTTATAAAGTTGCGGGGAGTCTATTAGGTTTGTTTACGAACCGGCAGTTCTTCTGATTTGATTGAGTTATTTCTAACTGCTACGACCTATGAATCAGATCAGATACGTGGCGTTGCTTCCGGAAGACCTTTAGAAGATAAACAAGGTACTCCTTCGTTTAGGACGTAATTTTCTCTTCCATTTCATGATCTATTTGTATAAGTGGCTGCTTGTTCCACATTTACTAATTATCAATAACCGCTCTTGTCAGTACGAATGCCCATCGATGCATACTCTATTGAATTTCATAGACATCTTGCAAATTCGAAAACTTGAAGAGTTGTTGCCAATCTAACTCCTCCCCTTCCCTTCTCTTTTCTCTTCTGCCTCTTTCCTTTTCTCCTTTTTCTCTTGGTATTTCCTATGTAGCTCTTTGATCTATTACATATTCCTTTCTTAACACAAATTATGTGCTATAACAGTATTAGCCTATACAGATATTGTTTGAAGTCAAGTGTCATGTGATTTTATCTGTTCGTTTGTTGTAATTACTAGAATATCTGGTCTAAATAACAATTTCCCTCATTCAGCTGATCTGCCAGTGGACAAACTGCTTGATGGCCTACTTGCGGTTGGTTTTGATGAAAACTCTTGCCTTAGCAGATATCAGTCTGTATTGTTTCGCAAGGCATCTCCACATAAACCTTCAAAATATCTCTTGGAAAAGCTACGCAAATACGAAATGCTTCATAAAAAATGTGGTCCAAATACTGAATCTTACAGTAAGACCCTGGAGCAGCTCAAGAATGGTCAGAACAGTGGGAGCACAGACTGCAACTACATAGTTTGGATAGCTTTCAGTGGTTTGGGGAACAGGATAGTAACACTTGCTTCTGTATTTTTATATGCTCTTCTTACAGAGAAAGTGTTACTTATTGACAGAGGAACTGACATGGCTCATCTCTTCTGTGAACCCTTTCCCGAGAGTTCATGGCTGCTACCAATGGATTTTCCTCTCATTGATCAGTTTAAGAGCTTTGATATTAAATCTCCAAAGAGTTTCGGAAACATGCTGAAAAATGACATCCTTGATGATTCAATGAGTAATGTCTCAGTAAAACCGCTGCCTGTATTTTCTTATCTCCATCTCGCTCATGATTATGGTGATTATGATAAACTTTTCTTCTGCGAGCAGGATCAATTACTACTACAAAGAATTCCATGGCTGATTCTGAGATCAGATAACTACTTTGTTCCATCCCTCTTTCTCATTCCTATGTTTGAACAAGAACTAGCAAAACTCTTTCCTCAGAAAGACACAGTTTTCCACCATCTGGGTCGGTATCTTTTCCATCCCTCCAACCCTGTATGGGGCTTAATTACCAGGTATTATCAAGCTTATTTGGCCAAAGCAGATGAGCGGATAGGTGTGCAAATCAGAGTATTTGAAGTTGAAAGTGGCCCATTCCAGCATGTTCTGGACCAGATCCTTGGATGTTCCCTGCATGAGAAACTGCTTCCGGGAGTGACTTCCCAAGTACCTGAAATGAATATAATAGGGAACGCCAAAACAAAAGCTGTTCTTTTGACCTCCTTGAGTCCTGGGTATTATGAGAAGATAAGGGACATGTATTGGGAACAACCAACTGTAAATGGAGAAATTATCAGTGTATTCCAGCCAAGTTATGAAGGATATCAGCAGACTGGGAAGCAGATGCACAACATGAAAGCATGGGCAGAAATGTATCTTTTAAGCTTAACTGATACACTAATTACTAGCCCATGGTCAACTTTTGGGTATGTCGCCCAGGGCCTTGCAGGCCTAAAGCCATGGATTATGTTCAAGCCAGAGAATCGAACGACACCAGATCCCCCCTGTCGTAGATCCATGTCTATGGAACCTTGTTTCCATGCACCTCCCTTCTATGACTGCAAAGCTAAGAAAGGCATTGACACAGGGGAACTCGTTCCTCATGTGCGGCATTGTGAAGACATGAGCTGGGGCCTGAAGGTGGTTGATCGTAGTGAGTGGTAAGTGTGTATCAACTTATGTTTGTTTGTTTTAAGTAGTTGTGAGTTACAACTAGCTCTAGAGTCGTTGCATAATTTAATTTATCAGGGATGAAGCTCTTTGAAGCTTTAAAGCTGGTCGCAGAGGTGTATAGTACTCGGAATGTTTAGATAAAAGCTTCTTTTGCCAATTTTATTTTGAGCAAACTTACTTTATAAATCGAAGGTAGGATATGACATTGCGTACAAATGATTGGTGCCTGCATAGCACGTTCCTTTGAAAGTAAACCCTGAACGAAGAATTAAATAGGGATATTACTCAGTGCTCTGCTAATGTTAAACTCAGGCTTCAGAGGGCGAGGGATGTTTTTCAAGTGATTTTGTCAAAATATTAGTTCCTACCATAATGAAAGGATCCTGTGTCTTTCTCAAATAAACGTTCCATGGGATTTCTCGCGTGGAAATAAAGGTATCGATGGGAACATATTCTTAAACATTTCGACCCTTGTGTTATGGCGGATTTGTCTGGAATTTGAAACGAGGTGAGTGGGATTTTCAGTCATGCTGTGTCAGACTAGTCCCTCCAACCTGCCCTAGGTCCAGCTTTGCGTTCAGCATGAGACTAACATGCCCAGGTTTTGAAGAGCTTCGGTCAGTTCCAGTGCTGCAGGATACTAGCTGAAATTGAGTAGGTTATTATCCAGCAGATGCAAATTTCATGCTAATGTTATTATCCAGCAGAAGTACGCATTGAAAAATGTTGGATTCAGAAAATGCCCAACGGCATGTAAAAAATTATTTTTTCTTCAGAGCAAGTTAGCTATGTACAAGCAGCATCTACGAGTCTTTTTCCCACTCCTAACAGAATTCGCAATACGTCAGGTAACAAATATCCTAAGCAGAATTCACAAGGTGTCAGGTAATAATACATAGATGGCAACATTTCTACTTCACAGGGTCAAGTGACACATCATGAACTATCTTTCACGGGCCAGATCAATACATATTGCAGATCATCTTGAAATCGGACAAAGTAGGAATGAGACATGGACTATGGTCCTTTCATACTAATCTCTTTATTTTTTTTAAGGTTTGTAGAGAAAGGCCAATGCATTTTCATCTTGGATGACTGAAAAGGTGAGTCGGTGATCCCGATCAGTTTTTCCTCCCTTCACATAAGATTACGTGGTAGCCATGCCTGCAGATTTGCACCCAGAAACTCATTACAAACCGATGAAGAAAAGTGGAATTCATTAAAAAAGAAAAGAGAAATGTGAAGTTCAATAGTACTGGGAATATGGGAAGTCAAGGATGTAAGTCATTAAATAAAACCAGTAAGGATTGGTGTTACAAATGTTCTGCCATAGGAGCATGTCCTTAAAACATAAACACAACTAAATGTATAGCTGCCACACCAAAGTTTGTAAGATGTGACAGGGAAGAGATTCTATTGAGCAAGACCTATTGTATAACTTGTAAAAAAAAAAAGGGAACTGAAGGTGACAATTAGGGACAAGAGTACGAGGCTGGTCTTTAAAGCAAAAGTACTGCTTTAATCAGGTTATCGAGCAGACCAAAATTAATTAACAAAACTCAACATTTAAAATCCATTGAGAGACAGAAGAATCAACTAAATAGATATACTACAATGCCAAACAGTAAAAGATTTCGAATGCATGTATGACCATTTTTTTTTTCTTTCTAAAAAGCTTCCGCTATCCCTTTCTCTCCTTCTCTTCCTGTTCTCTTCTTTCCCCTTGACCTGGTCTTGACCTCCACTTTTTATCCCCTATTTATGCTGAGCTGTCAAGTCACACTGGTTAGCAGTTTAACAGCCAGACTAGGCCAGTGAGCTTTTTCTTTCCACCACGTACCTTTGTGTCTAGCCCAAAACCTGCCTAGGTTCAAGCTAAAGCAGTTCAACCACCTAGGCTAGTCCAGCTTCTATGACAGATTTTAATGAAATAATTACATTGGCAATCCAAAGAGAAGAAAGTTTTGAGAAAGTTGAGGGTACGGGGAATCAGGCAATTAAAAATTTAAATTGAGACAAATAATTCATCAAAGTACATTGCAATAATAGTAAATCATGATCCAAACCAGTCTCTAATATATGCAAATACTGAGGATCCTAAATTTGGCATGATTTACACAAACAAATTCATCAAAGTACATTACAATGAAAACTTAATCACAAACATTTTTTGGGAAAAATGGTGAATGGGAAAACATCTTGAAAAATAGATGATTGGAATACGTACGTTGATTTGAAAGGTGCACTAGTAGCACCAATAGATGTGCTAAATGCAACATCTTGAAATGGACCTGCCATCTTTCCACGAGGAAACCATCCAAGATCTCCACCTTTTTTGCCCGATGGACACTCTGAATATTCTGCAGCAAGCTGAAACAATGAATGCAAAATCCTCGTAAGCTACTACACAAATCCCTTAGAAGGAAGCACTTTTTTGCTTAAGATGTGGCCCCAAGGTCATCAGAACTCAGGTGTTCTTCTTGTAGCAAAAAACCCCAAATAAACTCTTTCTATATATTTCACAACATATAACTTGAGATCATTTAACTCCAGCTTCACACATAGAAAACCTACCTATCTAATTTAGAATATGATGATAGGGTCAGGATACTCCTGCCTTCCAAAATTAAAAAGGTCTCCTGAACTCAACCAGGCTTTATTCGGTAAAGCATTTTTCATAAAGAACTTCACTATAGTGCAGCAATTTAATAAAATATTGCAAATGCATCATCAAGTAACCACTTTCAATTGACTGGAGTCTTATCTTAGATCTGTTCAAACTAAAACAGTTTAGTGAAATTCTTATGACAAAATCTAGTGGCACTAAAGAGTGTCAGAGGAAATCAGCATGTTTGACCAATGGTTCAGATACTTGCCTTAGCAAACTCAGCTGGAGGAACCTTGTCACCATTGCTTAGCCAACCATCTTGCAACTTCTTGTATGCTTCATTAATTTTCCCTTGCTTCTCACATAAGATATGCCTCGCTGAAGCAAAATCCTTGTCAACACAAAATCCGTGTATTCTAGTTTGTAGGTTAAGACGACAGGCTTTGACAACTTCATTCAGGACAAAACTATAGCTATTCTTTCAAGTAAGGCATATGCATATGACATGGAATCTTTATGCCATGTTTAAGGTTAGTTTGATATTGGAACATAATGTAAAAAAACACTGTGCTCTGCATTGTACTCAATCTGATGTGTAACATTCCTTTGTCCAATTTATACTCCAAAACTGGGAGGAGGTTTGAGATATCTTCACTAAAGATGAAATGAAACAGCTTATCTATCAAAACCTTAGACCAAACCGATTTCCAAAAAAAAAAAAAAAAAAAAAAAAAAAACTTACACCTAACCTATTTCTAAAAAAAAAGCACTTAGACCAAACAATGAAGGTGAACAGTTATCTGCCTGTTAACAGAATACCACAGAAACAAGAAAAAGAAAAGAGTAACCACTGGAAAAAAAAGTGAGAGCACAACGGAAATTATTTAAGAAATCAATATGAAATAGTCAACGACAATACTTGTCATATTCATACAACTAAACATTTCAGTTCTAAGCTCATATTTTGAGAAAAATATAAATAAATATCCTTTATAATGCTTTAAGTACTTCCCAACGTGTTCAATCCAAAGTTTCCCAAGTACTGTATGTGTATGAGTGGGTATACGTGAATACTGTCAAGTTTACCTTCTGCTAGGTCCTAAAATAAATGAATGCTACAAAGTTATTTCAGGTATAATTTTTGGAGTAACAAATTTAATGAAAAAAAAATAAAGAGGACGAAAATGAGGATTAATGTTATTTCAGGTATAGCTTTTTGAGTAACGGAGAGTTATTAATAAAAAGATAAAGAGAACGAAAATGAGGAGTAGATTGACCTTTCACATAGGTGCAAGTACCAAGACCGTCCGCAGCCTTCCCACCTTTACCTTTACCTTTGGAAGCATTCTCATCGCCACCACCACCGGACTGTTTTCCTTTACCCTTCCCTGATGACTCTTTGGCCTTGGAGTCCTTCCCCATGACCTCACGTAGCTAAAGCCCCTAAACATTAAAAATTCAACTTTCGGTTATTACACCTATTTTGCAGTCCCCGACATCAAATGCAACGAAAATGCAGTTCATTTCCAAATAATGTGACGTTTCTCGAGCCATAAACTCAAAACTCTAAACAAAAAGTAGATTTTTCACGTGCGGGTACTGCACATAACGAAATCAAGGAACAAACATATCATCAACAATCACTGAGGGTAAACGAAAAGAATCCAGCTAAAAGAAGAACTCGTAGAATCCGACAATGTAAGACTAGCGGCACGATTGCAAACAAAAACCAAACGTACCCAACGCAAGAGTTCGGCTTATGCAAGCTCTAGATGTTATGCTGCTTCCGGTTAAACAAAATCGCACTAAAAAAAGAGACATACAAATTCTCTTAAAAGGAACATATATTCAAACAAAAAAAAATTGCGAGCAACAGATTGGTCCATGACGGAAACATAGACTCTCGCCTGAATTGAACCATAGAACAGGGAACGCAGGGAACAATCGTATTTGATTACATGGGAAAATAAGATAGAACTACCTGACGAAAACAGAGATAAAGTCGTGAAAGAACAGGAGCTGCGGAAGAGAGATTAATTTCATACCTAGGTGATACTGACCAAACAGCCGGCGACGACGACCGAGTGACCGAGAACTGTGCCCCCTAATCTTAAAGACAAGAAACAAATTACGCGAGTAACAGCTGGGCCGGCTCAATCTGGGCCTCATTTATTGGATGTGCAGTAGTTAATGAGTTATGCCCGAATTGGGTTAATGGGCCTGAAATTGAATTTTCTTGTTTTTTTAATATTCAAAACAATTCTTCTAATCCGAAATAACAAGCCATTTATATTTTTTAATTTATGAGATACAAATTGTTTCACAGTAGCCAATCCTATTCATGTTCCTAACAAGTCATGTAACTTATGACCACCCTTTAAGGGATTGGATCTAAATACTATAATTGAAATTAAAATATTACATTTCGAAGACAAAATATTACAGTTAGGGTCAAATATGTAACCAAACTTTAGCAAATCTGGATCTTTTTTACGTTCCAGCATCAAAATTAAGGCCTAAATGCTGCATTTAGGCCTTAATTTTGACTGATAACAGCATGTCCGAACCCCACCTAATACAACCAGTAAGCTAGAATCAGCTTCTTTTTCTCTTTAGCATTTTGGTTGCGGTGACTTGGTAGCCTTCTTCTTTACTCTTCCTCTTCGTTTCTCTCTTTTTTTTTTCTTTTTTCCTCTTTTTGGGTGTGTTTCGTGCTCTAATAAGAAAGAACAATGGCTTTGGACACTTCTCACTTAGATGTCCGGCAAAACAAAGATCAACAACAGTAGAAAAGGCAAAAGAAAAAAAAAGAAAAAAAGAGAAACCTTCTCACGTTCCTCAGCGGTATCAGATATCGAGTGCTCTTCAAGTTAACGAGGGTAAGTTCTTCAAACCCCTATTTAACTGTTGGACATATCAGCCACCGCTCCAGAGAATTCAACGTGCGTCCCACACGCCACGCCCCTATCGGCTATCGACACTCGACGCTTACCTCAATTCTCGGCTCAATCCTTTCCGTTCCGCCTCCTCCGGCTGGCGTCGTTGACGCCGGAGAAAAGATATCAGAAATGGCGGCGGTGGCGGCCTCCCGGAGCTTCACCCTCCCGGCGTCTCCCTCTTCGTTTCCGCTCATCCACAGATCAAGAGTGGCGACTGCCCTTTTTCATCTCAACCCCACCTTTCCTCCCCTCCGCTCCTTCACGCGAACCCGTCATGACTGCGATTTCCTCTCCCGCTGCTCCACTAAACCAGATATTCATAGTGACAACAGCATGGTTCCCAAAGATTCTCACTTGGGTGCTTCTCCCTCCGCGATCAAGACGGAATCGGATACCACACAACGGGTCCAGTCGCCCGACACGCCTTCCTCATCGCGCGGCGCCGCCCCCGCGGCCGGGTCTTCCTATAGAGGCCTGGTATTCGATCTTGGCCCCGAACACGCCTGGGATTCTCGGGAAATTGGGTCGCCCGTCGTGAAACGCTTCCTCAGCGACGAGGAGGAGAGGTGGTACATGTGGTACCACGGGCGTTCCGCAGGAGAGACCGATTCGGATTCGATCGGATTGGCGGTTTCCGGCAACGGGGTGCACTGGGAGAGAGGGTCCGGACTCGCCCAATCCGGCGCTGACGCCGGGATTGTCTTCCGATGTGGCCGAGATTGGTGGGTTTTCGACACCCACGGCGTCCGCCCTTCTGACGTCCTCATCATGTCCAGTAACAAGGTTAGGGCTGCAACGGCCGTGTACTGGCTTTACTACACCGGCTACACCTCCGAAAAAGTTACCCTACCCGCCGGAGTAGACGACGACCCCGCTTCCGACGCCGCCGCCTTCGTGTCGCTACCAGGACTCGCCATCAGCCAAGACGGCCGGCACTGGGCGAGAATCGAAGGGGAGCATCACAGCGGTGCTCTCTTCGACGTGGGTGCCGAAGGAAGCTGGGATTCTCTCCTCATCGCAGCTCCCCGAGTCGTTTTCCACAGAACAGGGGATCTGCGGATGTACTACCATTCCCTGGATGTCAACACCGGGTGTATCAGTATCGGGATGGCAAGGTCTAGAGATGGGATTAGATGGATCAAGCTGGGCAAGATACTGGGCGGCGGGTCCGCCGGTTCATTCGATGAGGCCGGAGTCATGAACGGCCATGTCATGATGAAGAAAGACGGAAGATACCTGATGGCCTACGAAGGTGTCGCTGCAACCGGGGAGAGGAGTATTGGAGTTGCAGAGTCCGAAGACGGGCTCAAGGATTGGAGACGGTGTGGCGAAGGGCCGGTGCTGAGACCATCGCAGGAAGAAGTCGGTTGGGATAACAAGACAGTCGGTTCTCCCTGTTTGGTTCGGATGGATGGGAATGACGATGAATGGAGAATGTATTACAGAGGAACGGGGAAGAAGGGGAGTGGAATTGGATTGGCAGTCTCGGAAGGTAGTCAGATTCTAAGTTTTCAAAAGTGGACTGGCTTCTGTATATAAAGACATTATTATCTTACAGAACTAAGGAAGTTTCATTTCTTCTCACATCGGAGATCACCTCGTAGTCGTCGCAGAGAATCCTTCATGTTTTCTGCCTCCCGAACTTAGCTCAATACGTTCTTCAGTGTCGCCATCCCTGCCTCCAAAGCTCCACTCCATTCTCTACTATCTATGCCATATAGAAGATAAGCTTGATCAAGCACAGTTCATCGGAAAATTCCATAACACGTCAAGAGGAGGAAAATAACGAGTATCAATTTGTTAATGATAAATTCATACTATTCAATGTTGCAAATAAATAGTTTGAAAATGTTCAACTGCTCCCCCCATTGTAAGAACTATTGATTGTCAATCTGGGGGTTGCTCCCTCATCAAGGGAAAAACTTTTTGTGATTCTAAACCCTTCAAAATAACACTGGCAGGAAAATTGCTGCACCATATAGCAGATCTTGACTGCTAATTATCTTCGTTTTGTAGTCAGAATGCAACAATCTACTATATCTTGAATCTTTTACCAGAGGACAAGCTTATCCTCCAGCTTCTGAATATATCCTCATGGCCGCTTGTTTTCTTCCTCCGAAGTAAACATCTTCATCCATTTCAAACAGCAACAGCTAATCGGAATCAGATCCGCTTGATAGCAACTGACGAGCATCTTTTGGTTCAACATCAGTGATGGACTGAGGCCTCTCATGGATCGAAGGTACTGGGCGGCGATGACGTTTATTGGCTCCAGTTTTTGGCTGCAACATGGTGCATGAAAAATGATGGTAAGTTAACAAGAAATGCATTCTTTGATGGCACATAGCAAAGCTCAAATCCGTGGATAGACTCTCCATATAAGATACGCTGAAAGACTCTCCACATAAGATATGCTGAAAGACTCCACATAAGATATGCTGAAAGACTCTCCACATAAGAGACGCTGAAAGACTCTCCACATAAGATACGCTGAAAGACTCCACATAAGATACGCTACACAGGACATCCAGGAAAGCATCACATAAGAAAGAACAAATTACTGACCTTTTCAGTTGGCTGAGTTGAAGATTTCTGCATCCAAATAGTACCAAAAGAAATGCATGCTCCCAGCATCAAGGCTGGACCAATTCTTGGATCTCTCAGGTGATCGCTGATATCAGTAATAAGCTTCAGAATCCTATGCTTCATTCCTTTGCTTGTTGAAAGAATGTTATTAGCACCTTTTGACCAGACTGCCTCTTCATTCTCATCAATGAGTTCAGGAGTCTTCGAAGTCTGCGGCAGTACAAAGAATAGTTTAATACCCATGCATGATGCAAGCAAATAACAAAAGAATTCTTCTGTACCTTTCCTTTCCGTTTTCACAGAGCAAAGTTATAAGTCCAATAATAAAAAAAATAAAAAAAGGAGAACAGAGTCTAAATCAATGCTGAACCTAAGGAGGAAATTTTTGTTTAAAGAAAATCTTAAGCATGAAATAAAATAGAACATTTCTTCAGCTGAAAATAACTATGTTTAGAAAAATGATACATACAAAGTAGGGAAGGTCCCTAGAATCTCCATCCTTAATAATCTGTGATATCCACCGAATTATCTGCGAAGTTATAGATAGATTAGACAAGAAAATCTACTAAAAGAACTGATACATACATAAATTAATTTCTCCTATTTTTCTTAACAGATGTTCAAAGCACATGATCACATAACTCTTTTTACCAAACCCAGTGCATCTCCTTAAAGCGTACATCAGAAAGAATCAATAAAGAGAATAAGCCTTGGATGTGAAAACCATTACTAAGCAATTGTTTATGTACCTCTGGAGTATTCATTGACCCATTATACTTAGCCACAAGCTGCGATGCAAGATTAGCATCCTCCTCTTGATACGAGTCCCATATACTTTTGGTTTTATTTGCTAGTTCACCAACTTTAGTGGGATCTCTTTTGTAGCGCACAATAAATACTCGAGGAGTATCACTAAGATCTCCATATCTCCGAGGTCCACAGGTTTCAAAGCTGTCTTCAGAGTTGAGGTAGAAAAAGCAATACTTCTGGACTCAGTGAAGGTAGTGTTAGGTCATACCGAACAATTCTAATAATATGCTGCATACTTTGCAAAAAATGCAGCATAAAGATAATATAGCAACTTCCTCAAAAAACTTGGGAGTAAAATGAATTCACCTTCCTCAAAAAAAAAAGATAATATAGCAACTTGCCTTTTGGGCCTCCCCATCTACCCATGCAAAAGTCAATCGCTGTTGTTTGAATGTGTCAGCAGCTAATGACAGAAGAGAAGAACTATCCTCATTAGCTGCTGCATTTATACCAACATTTACTAATTTGTCCTGGACCCTGCGTATGGTCTATAGAAAATTCAGCTGAACGTTATTGAGAAAAATCTGAACTCACACATACAACACTCAATATTTGATGGCGTGGATGCTACAAAGTTATCAAAGATTTTGGCAGCTAGCATTAAGTTAATCAACAGACAATTCCTAAAAGTAGAAATGAACATAGACTAGGCAAGAGTCTTACTTCACGTATTTTATTTAACTCAAAGCCTGGCCTCCCTACAACGATCACACAGTACCAGGTAACTGTATCATTTCCTGCACGAGAATAGCCTCGTGCATCACAACCCAGCTCCATGGATGTCAAACGCCTCAATTGGGGAAGCTCTGGAAAGCAAAAACGTGAGAATGCATGTTACAAGCTTCTTTTATATAAATATTATGATGATAACTGTCCCACCGTGCTCTCCTCCCTCTCCCCCTCTCCCTTCCCCCCACCCCAACCCACCCAAAATCCCCATCTCCAGATGTCAGATGCACAACAGCCGAGTAATGTTACGGACTTCATTCTGAAGTGAATCCTAAACTACCTTTATCTCTAGTTGCCATGAAAGAATTTGAAGCCACTGTATTACTTGAAAGTTCCAAAAAATGTTACTGATAAGCCACTGACCTTGCTGCTTGTGCAGCTCCATAACTTCAGAGAACCATGAACTATTGAAGGTTCCTGAAATAGAAATTCAAAACTTCAGCTATAACATCCAAATGAAACAACATATTCCAGAAGAGTCTGCATCAAGGAATGGAGAGAGAAACATGCCATGGTAGACTACAGGTTTTACGCCAGGATCCTTTACAAACACAATAGCAGGAGCAGATTCCACCTCAAACCTGTCAAAATGAAGAAAAGGAATGCTTCAATTGCATGAGACATCAGTTGAAGATTACAAACACCCGCAAGGCCAAGCATACTTTACAGTCTAGCAACCTTTCTCAGAACCACTAGCTGACATAAATTGCTTTGGTTCCAGTATAAATTGTTATAACGACCTATATTGTGTTTGAAAGCATGCCTACTAGTACGTACGTGTTCCACCAGAGAGAAGACTCCTCTTCTTGCCATAGAACAAAAGCAAAGGAGGCATAAGACCTATAATCTCTGGCAGCTTGACTCAAGAATGGAGGAGCACGCTCCCCGCTTTTGGAGAAGATGATCACTTTAACCTATCAATAAAATAATTAGGGCGCAACAAGTATGGTTAAATAAAGCTCGATGGTTAGGGAAAAAAAGTGATATGCACAGGTTTGTGAAAAGGTATATTCTTAAAATCACTTTTATATGGGGTAATTAAGTTTAATATAGGGAAAAAAAGTGATATGGACAGGTTTGTGAAAAGGTATATTCTTAAAATCACTTTTATATGGGGTAATTAAGTTTAATATAGAGAGAAGACTAGTGCTATTAAAGAATAGAGATACACATCTTCATCAATAAAGGCATCCTAGTTCAAGTACAACTGAGCAAAACAAGATGAATCACAAACACTAGAATTGCAAGATTTAATTAGGAGATGTACCTTATGGGGTCCACTCTTAGCAATGAACCTTGGACCCTGCAAATTTGAAACATAGTTTCATGACATTCTCCACATAAAAAAATAGAAATTAAAAAGAAAAAAAAAACACAGACAAGAAGTAATGCAAATGAAATTCGAATCCGGGTAGTACAAAAAGGAAAGGAAAAGAACAACTCAAAGTGTAAGGAAGGAAAATAACACAAACTGTCATTCAAACAGGACATTCATCAACGTCATCTAAAGAAAACCAACTTCCTGACATACGATGGCATGCATCTCAATAAAGACAGCCCAATCATCTAGGTGACTGCCCAGCCTAATAGATCAAATAAATAAAATACTGAGTACATTAGATTATTATTAGAAATTTGCACCTGTTTATATAATTTGTAACTTAATTTAGAAAAATTACAGAATTGTCCTTAATAAAATTACAAACACAAGCTTCAATGTTATATCAAAGAACAACTCTTTTCACATAGTAATGCTTTTAAAATCCAATATGAACTTACTATAAAATAAATCCCAAGCACCAGAGCAAGTAAAAACAGGAGAGAGTTTTTAAACCAGTATGAAACCGGACCAAGTTCAATTTCTATACACCAATTAGACCCCAGCAACAATTTGGCACCATACCTAGCTTCTCTTTAAGCACTCTCCGCTCGACTTTGTAAGAACTCTTACTTTGGCACCATCTAACCTATCCATGGGTTTTACTCTCCTGATTCAAACAACAATGTAATTATGCCTCCAACATCAAACATTAAGTGCACCCAACTAGAACAATTTGGACACGGCCTAAACCAATCCCATAAACAAGATTGGGTCTCACACACCACTGAGAAAACAACATCTGGAGTCTTTTTAATCATCATAAAAACAAGAAAGGGTTTTTCCAACTTTTAAAAAGTTCACTCCTACCTAGACTAGAACCGCTCAAGTTTCTGTTTAAGACGAACATGCATCACAGATTTCGTAACATCTAGCAGATTTGCCAGACCCCAGGGAGAAGAAGCATCAAACCACTAGAACCAACAAATTCAGTCTATGTACAGCAGATTGACAGATTTCCAGCATTTGACCATTAAATTAATCAGACCAATCTGGTACATCTTGCTAAAGAGTGACTATTGACGGACACATGATAGATGTTTTCGTCCTGAAAGGAGTGCCAAATCTACCTACTTACATGACTTTACATATACTGCTTATTCAAAGGACTGAACAGAACGAAACTACTTACCCAATTAGTCATTCAGGTAGTTTTACCCACTTGCCCATTATAGTTACTAACTTTACCTGATTAATCAATTGCCCAATTATATGTAAGCAATTCCGTAAATTTTTATTCGAGTACATGCTGTTTGAGACAAACTCATTCAAGTGACATGCTCCAATTGACAAACTCATTCAGAATGACAAAACCTTTTAGCTTTTGTATTTGTGACAATGTGATATTTTTATATTTTTATTGTTCTACAAATTTTTAAATTGCTATTTTTAGAAAAATTTATTTGTTCTTATTTTTCCTATTATTACCCAATCATCCATTCTATCACTTAATACGTAGATATATAAACCATACACGGAACATCTTATTACATAGACAGACAATATACTGCTTATATAGATGAAACAGTAGATGGAATAGCATGTTACATTCTCTTTATATAACCTCAGAATCCTAACTCCAGATTGACAGTTTTGGCTTTTGTGTTCTAAGCTAAGCAAACTTATGGTACACTCCTCTGCAGAAGTTCATGTGAAATTGCCGATGAGAAAATTTCAAATGCACATCCACTGTGAGTTACAGTTTATTAAACCTGCACAAGATTGGCATAAACCTAGTTTCAAATAACATATGAAACTGTTTCTCAAAACGTATGAAAGCAATACATTACCTCGAATAAAAACCAGTCAAAAGCTCCCATAGCTTATCAAAAATCAATTAACATGTTATAGAAAAAAAAAACGAGGAATCTTAAAAGATCACACAAAGCACAGTAAGACATAAAATACCAATGTATCTTTTGTGTAGTAGAAAATGCGAGGTAGGCCAAGTATGTCAGTTGCAGCCCAATCAACAACAGCATCAACCCATAGATCCCCTTGGTACCTATGACCCGATTTTTAACACGAAAGAAAATGAAAACAGGTTTATAACATGTTTAGAATTAAGTCTATATTCCGTAGATGCCGCACCAATAAAAACTTACCTGACAATACAATGAGAGCTCCTACAACCTGGAGGTAGTGCAACAATAGAAGGCAGGCCTGATCCATCATGATGGCATATTCTATCAGAAACATTGAGGCATGCTACTCAACAGAAAACTACTTGAAAAGACTACAGGCAAATAATAAAAGAGCAGTGGCATGTAAGAGATGGATAAATTCTCTTACCCATATTATTGTAGACTAACCCACCTATCATAGATAACAATACTAAAATATCAAAAGCTTTAATATACCAAAGTTGTTGTTTCCAGTAAAGAATGAGTAGAGTCACTACAGTTTTCAAGCCCGAAGTTTTCATATTGACATTATGAAAACATGGACAAAAAGATGAAGAACAAATTCTAAAATGTACGCATACCAAGAACCTCAGAGCACCAAAATACTATTTTCAGAGGTCACTCTCTTAGAGTGATGAGGTACTATTTATTTATTTGCAGCATCTGCAGATAAAAATGAAAGCATTACCATTTCGAAAGAAAGGTTGCCCTGTCTTTCTCCGCTCTGCAAAAAAAGCAGCAAGCTGAAGTTCGCCAAGTTCTGTTGCACTAGTCCTAGCGACTCCATCCAATAAACTAACTGCATGTACCAAAAAGCCACTTAATTATATATGTACAAGATAAGAAGATTCACATACTCCTTATAACAAAAGGTGAAAAAGAAAATGCATCCAACCGAAACAACTAAAAGCAATTATGCTGACACCTTTCAAGATCAAGAATAGGCCACTTCAGTGAATCATGATCTAACTCTAGCTTGTTGACATTAATATGGATGAATCCTCTCTTAATTTTTAAGAACAACTATCACTCTATTGAGAAAAAAAAGCTTGAAATAAATATGCTGCAACAGAGAATACAAGCTTTCAAAATAAAAGTTGAAGTAAGAGCAATTAGCTTAGGGGCACCGAGGGCCAACATAAGAGATCAGATCTAAAATCACCTTCCTTTGCAAGGTTAGTGGAAAATGTGCCGGTGATATCAAGGAGCTCTAAACCAAACAATGACCCATAAATGGCCGCAATTTTAGCTCCACTTTAGATATAACGACCAGCTAGGCTGCGAAAGCAAGAGAGACCTGCCTAGAGTTGTCCCTTATGACCCCACCAATCCCTACTGGGCCTTGGTTTCCACATGAAGAATCACCAAATTGAGTTTGGTCTAACCTACTGTTTGGGCTTCCCTTCTTCCACAATTGGAAGCATGCAGGAAGAGAATAACATGACTTTTGGTAGAAGCCTCAAATGACATAGCTTGGGAAAAGTAGGGGTATCCCTAATGCGCTAGTGGACCACAGGAGGATTTTTTTTTTTTTTAAAAAAAGCAAATACAAACTCCTTTATACAAATTTAACCTCCAATGCTGTGGAGATCTGAACCCAAGACCTCCCACAGCAATAACTCCCAAGGGACCACTGAGCTACTGCCCAAGTTCCACAGGAGGATATTATGAATTTTTTTTTCAATAGTTCATCCTACATAACTGCCCTTGCCATCAAAAGTGCAGGAACTTCTCCTGCACCATAAATGCCATGGAACTGCAACTAAAGAACAATACCCAAGGGACACCTTAGCAACAGGACCAATATACTTGTATAGTTCCTAGTCAGGGACCAAAATTAAGTCAAATACTACTTGGCAAATCAAATAGCACTTACCAACTCTCCTCCAACTATTGAGAAATTGAGTGCATTGAGCGCTGCCAGATGAGTAAACCTGGGCAAGTGCCAAATGGGCCATCAGATAAAATTGGCTTTAATCGTCACAACATGGATACAGAAAAAGGAGAAAAGGACAAAGGTAGCAACACTAAACATCAAAAGAAAACATTTCTTTTAATCTGAAAAATTGACATCCATATTGCAACTCAAATATGGCATTATCAGTAGTTGATCTGGATACCTGAACTATCCATGTTACAGTACTGTTCTTAGTAGATTTGAGGTCTTCAACAGAGAAAGAACTCAAGGCATAATCTGCAGGGTCTAAGAAAAAAAATGTATGCATCAGTTGCCATAAAACTATCACATCATACATAAACCCGGTGTGCAGCAATAATAATGTAAAATTGAACTAACCAGAAGAAGATGCATTTAATAATGGGATAGTAAGTTCTGAAAAGCTTCCTTTCTTAAATTGAGCTATCATATTTTCAAGGATATGCTGCACCAAAAAAGCAAAGCTGCATGGTTAGATAAGACAGAATGGCCAAACACAGAAGAGAAAACAAAAAAGTGCTACAAATACAATCTGCCTTTGCTGAGAAATGTAATCTGCCATGGGATAGAATGCATATCGAGCAAATCAAGGTTTAGACTAACCAGGTTCTCCTTTTCAACAACACCAAAAAACAAATAAATAAATAAATAAATAAAAATCTTACCAGGTTCTCATCTGTACCAAATGCATCATAATCCCGTTTCCATAGTGGATTAGTTAGTAGTTCAAATGCATAGCGAATCTGCAGAGTTCCGAAATAAGCAGAAAGAAAATAAGTTGAACCGATGATAGATTCTAATCCTAAATAAGCATCATAAGTTAAAATAAATCAGTATTTTTCAGCAATCTCAATACATTCTCATCCTGAATCATACAACCATCGTCCTCGGGTCCAATCGTGGTTTTTGTTTGCGTTTCTCCCTCCTGTTTTGTTGTCTATGGAAGAGGGGATCGTTTTTCTTCTCCCTGACTTTTGCGTAAGTCTTCTTTCAAACTCACTTATGTAGTTGTAACTACTGCTGTGAATATTTTGCATCTTTTATTTAATATGAAGACAAAAAAAAATCTATTGTAAAGGTGCTGCTGGAAGACTTTCAATTTGTGTCCATCCCAGTGAATATGGCTTTGTTTCAATAAATATGCAAGGTCATCAAGGACTGTAGCAGTGAAAGTAGCGCATACAAATTTTGCATATCCTCCCCCCTCCCTGTGCACGCGATGAACTCAGGACCCATTGGACCACATGGGTTCATTGTAGTCAATCGGGAAAACCCGGAAAGGTCTAGAGTCTTCTACATTTCCAGGTTTCACCTCACCTAGACCCAGACAAAACTCCATATATGAATTTATCAGGGTTTTATAACAGAACTTAAAAAAGAAATAATACTGACCTTAACAAAATCATATGTGAGAGGAATCTCCACATTTGTGTTCCTGGAAAATTTCACAATGTGTCATACAAGAAGATCAGAGTACATTTTTACAGTAAAATTTTAATCAAATGATTGCCCAAGGGAGCCATGCATGTGAAATATTGGACTAGATACGGAAGGTTGATGATTGGAAAGCGAAATTGGAAACAGAGATTGGAAACAGATGCAACATCCAAAAGAAGCTCTGACCACACTCTTGGTACTACTGAGTATTCCAGAAATTTGTGAAGTAAATAACAATAACGATACTCCAACAGTTGTAAGAATTTTCATAAGCTACAATAAACCCAACTTCTTCCAAATCGTTTTGGAAGACATTGGTAAAAGCATTTTAATAAAAAACCTAATTTTTAGTATCGTCAGGCATATTCTAAAATATGTAAATTCAAGGGCTGTGAAATTCAACGACCATGGAAAACGTAAGTCAACACTCATAGTAGACATGCCACACTGGAAAGATGCTGAATCACATCAGACAAGGCGCGATATCTGAATGAGTTCAAAAAAGGTGCAAACTCTATCAATTTCAGATTTTCAGTAATTAGACAAAGCTATCCTCGAATAAATAAAAATAAACAAAATATATATATATATATATATCTAACCAAAAGACGAAAGCAGCAAGCTTCATATAATAGAGACAAACCATTTCTCCGTCAGCTTCTCGTACGCTTCCGTGACTTCCTGAATGGAACTAAACTGCCGGACACCGAGAACTGAACAATGAAAAATCCACGCGGAGGCAAAGAATTAGACGACAGTGCGACTGTTTGCATTTTAAAGAAGTAGAAGAAGATGTTTACGGCAATCATAAGGATCAACGGAGACGAGATAGAGACAAACCGTCGTAATGAGAAGGAGGAAAAGTGGACGGGACGACGATCAGCTGAAAGATAATGGATAGCGAAAAGAGAGTCAGGGGAAGGGCGTATCGCTTCAGAAGGGGAAGCCAGGCGGCCATGTTTGGAATCCAAATGCAGAACCCTACGAGAAAGGGAAAGAAGGCAGCTCCCCTTCGTTCATAAAGACGACGAGCCGCGAGAGACGAAACTCGTTCCAATTCCGGCCGTCTCCCGCGTAAACTCTCGTCCGTTTCTTCTCTTATTCGAAGCTACAAAACCGGAACGGAAAGCGTCACCGCCGCGACTCTCCGCTCTCGAGTCCAGTCCGCTTAAGCAAACATAGGAATCGCGCACGAGGCCCAACCGTGACTTCTTAAATGGGCCTAGAATAAATTGGCTGAACCTATGGACCCCCCTCATGTTCAAGGCTTTTTTGAGTTTTTAAGGGGGCGTTTAGCATAGCTCTACAAAAGCTCCTCTTTTGTGAGAAAAATCCTTCTTAATAAACCTCCTTTAATCGTTAATCTCTATTTGAAACAGGAGTTTTTAGTTCTTAAATGAAGGTTTTCCAAAATAGGAGTCTTTCAAAGAGATATCTCCAATAGTCCTTTACCAAATAAAGTCCTTTATATATATAGGAATATATATTATAAAGACAATACAAATTTTAACCATTCTAATAATTTATATATGAGAGTTCACTTATTTTAAATAATTTTTTTTATATATATATATATATATATATAAGGGCGGCTACCCTACATGTGCGTGTAAGAAATTATTTCCTACATGTACGTGTAGTAAACAATTTCTTACACGTATTTTTTTTTAAAGAAAGAATTGAAAATATTTTTATAAAAATAAATTTTACTTTATTCACTTTTATAAAATACCCCTCACATTTATGACAATATTTTTTTTTTTCTTTAAAAGTAAGTGTAGAAAAAAATTTTCTACAGTAAGTGTAGTAGATCTTTTCTCTCTCTTCTCTTTCTCTTCTCTCTCTTCTCTCTCTCTCTATATATATATATATGAATATATATATGAAATATTAGTTTATTTTAGACTTTTAATGATTATTAATTTGTTTACGCATGAGTAAAATTAAGAGAAAAAATGGCCATGCCGTACGTAGCTAGCTAGAATTACTTTAACGCGCGTGTAATATATAGAGTACTAGCTAGGGGATAAATAATATTGAACAGAAGAGCTTTTAATTTAGACATGCATGCATGCATTCTGGTCCAGGCCAACTCGATCGTCACTTTATATATAGTCGTCCTATCTATCTATATATATATATATATATATATATATATATATATAGAGAGAGAGAGAGAGAGAGAGAGAGAGAGAGAGAGAGAGAGAGAGAGAGAGAGAGAGAGAGAGAGAGAGAGAGAGAGAGAGAGAGAGAGAGAGAGAGAGAGAGAGAGAGAGAGAGAGAGAGAGAGAGAGAGAGAGAGAGAGAGAGAGAGAGAGAGAGAGAGAGAGAGAGAGAGAGAGAGAGAGATCTCCTCCTGCGCATGCATCCATAGAATTTTATTGTCAGACGGGTTTAATTTATTTTAACCATTTCTATCTCGGTTATAGTACTACGTACGTACTCGACGGTGCACCATTTTCACAAATGAGACCAAAATGGCTTGTGACCATAATCCATAAACGACTAATCAAATAGACCAGCAGAGGCCGGGACCATAAATTATTTTTAGGGTTTTGATCATTTTTCCTAATGAAAGAGACCAAGATGGGCTAGCTAGCTTTGACGAAGTGTGATATTACATTCACTAATTCCAAGGGTACGCACGTACGTTATTAATTAAGTAGCTGGACTCAGATAAAAATGGGGTTGTAATAAATAGAAGCAATAAAATGTTGATTTTTGGTAGTATTTGGTTTAGTGTAAGGTCAAAAGGAGTTGTTGGTAGTTGCATCTGTGATAATTATTCGAAAGTCTTGTGAGAGGTAAATTAAATACATTAGTACCTCAAGATAGAGCAAGGTTATATATATATATATATATATAAGAAAAGATCTCCTATACGTAAGAGTAGGAAACTTTTTTCTACAAGCACTTTTTAAAGTTGAAAAGTGATGTCGTAAATGTGAGGGGTATTTTTATAAAAGTGTATATATGAACATAGACAAATTAAATCAATTGCTGCAGATTAACTAGTCTGGCTGAGTTTTCTTATCAGGTTCTGAAGACCATAATATTGCAAAAACTTAACCCCTCCATCTGATCGACCTAGCTAGCTATCAAATTAATGGCGAGATCTGATACGATTTTCGGCCCCGGATCTTCATTTAAACTCCAAATTAAAGCGTATCTCTTATCTATTTATCGACCCATGCATATATTATATATAATATACACCCTTTTAATTTTCTCTTTTTCTGCTAGCTTTTCCTTTTTTCCAATTTATGTGGGTATCTGATCTTACTTGGGTATATATCGCAGGAACATTGAATAATAGTATACGTGTTGGTAAGAATCAAAGGTAGCTTTTTAAAGTAGAAATAAATGCGGGGGGTTTTATAGGATAGGACTTTTAACGGGTTCTTCTCATCTTCTGCAACTATGAAATACTCTCTCCACCTCCGACTCTCCTCGACAGCCATTAAATGATCTGAAAAGGACTCGTAACGCTTACGAGTTACATACATACAGAGGATCAATCCTCCCTCTCTCTCTCTCTCTCTCTCTCTCGCTCTCTCCCCATTTAAAGCTTCTTAATTCATATATATTGCTTCTCATATATATGCATTCTCCAATCTCCACTATATATATATATACATATATCTACTCTTCCAGAATCCAATTTTTACCGGCACTGCACATATACGTACACGTCTCTGATTCCTCTTTTGACGTTCCAGATGGGTTTCTTTTTTTTTTTTTTTTTTTTTTTTTTTTTTGTATGTTCTGTTCGTCTGTGGGTTATACACTTATACTTCTACCAACCTATGGAAGCATGGTCAGTCTTCTGAAGCAGCAGCGAGCACTGTACGTACTGAAATATTAAAAAGAAGCAGAAGAAGAAAGAAATATATTTATAATTAATTTATCTTCTCATGGCCTGGGATTGGCCACATTTCCCCCCCATGCATGAGAAATTCAAATGACTCGATCGCTTTTACATTAATGATATATCCCCGGCCGACCGAAAGATATAAATGTGAGCAGTTTATGGGACTGCTCCATCTTTGCTAGCTGCTGCTACTGTTGGTGCACCTTAATTAAAACTTAGATTAAGATTTAGAATTTTGAACATGCACGAGATTCAGCAGAGAAGAAGAAGGGGGCCTCCAGATGTATATATGTATATATGAAGCGCTAGCATTCATGTAGATGGCCCCATGACGGGACTCATGGATTCCCGTTTGGTCAAATGCATGTTTAATGTCTTTTAATTGCATTGCATCATTTGTACGTCTCATAAATGCTCTTTTATACCATGAGTAATAACCCCATGTGCATACATCCATCCATCCATGATCCATCCATGTTTTCCCAATTCACCCGCCTCACTGTCCCACACCCACTCTCACTACTGATCTCTAACATGCAAATCCCTTACTTATTATTCAAATTCCCTCGTTTTCTGTCATTTTTTCTACAAAATTCCTTACTATAGCCTTAAAGAATAAATTTTCCTTAAAATTCCCTTATTATAGCCTTTAGGTATGATTTTTCTTAAAATTTTCTTATTATAGCATCCAACCATGATTTTTCTTAAAATTCTCATACTATAACCTTTAGCCATGATTTTTATTAAAATTCTCTTACTATAACCTTCAATCATTAATTTTTCTCAAATTCCCTTACAATAGACTTCAGTCGTGATTTTTCTTTAAATTTCTTTACAATGACATTCGACCATATTTTTATTCAAAATTCTTTAATATATCCTTCACGAATGAATTATCTTAAAATTCCCTCACTATAGCATTTACTCATAATTATTCTTCAAATTCCTTTACTACATCCTCCAACCATAATTTTTCTTAAATTTCCCATACTATAGCCATCAGCCATGATATTTCTTAAATTTCTGTTACTATAGCCTTATGTCATGAATTTTCTTCAAATTCCCTTGCTTTAGCCTTAATCCAACGTTATTCTTCAAATACCCTTACTATAGTCTTTAGTCATATTTTTTTCAAAATCATTTAATATAGCCTTCACGAATGAATCTTTTATAAATTCCCCTACTATAGACTTCAACCACGATTCTTACTTTAACCTTCAACCATGATTTTTATTAAATTTCCCTTACTATATAATTTTGTCATGTTTTTTCTTAAAATTCAGTTATTATAGCCTTATGTCAGGAATTTTCTTCGAATTCCATTTCTATAGCCTTCAGCTAAGATTATTCTTCAAATTCACTTATTATAGTCTTCAACCATTTTTTCCTACAAAATCCCTTATTATAACCTTCACGAATGAATTTTTTTAAAATTCCCTTACTGCCTTCAGCCTTGATTTTTCTTAAAATTCCCTTACTATTGCCTTTAGTCATGATTTTTCATAAATTTCCTTACTATAGCCTTCAATCATGATTTTTCTTAAATTTCCATTACTATGGCCTTCTGCCATGATTTTTTAAAAATTTCTCTTACTATAATGTTATGTGATGAATTTTCTTCAAGTTCTCTTACAACAACATTCAATCAAGATTATTCTTCAAATTCATTTGCTATAGTATTCTGTCATATTTTTCTTCAAAATCCCTTAGTACAACCTTCACGAATGATTTTTTATTAAATTTTTATACTATAGCTTTCAACCATGATTTTTCCGAAAATTTCCTTACTATAACCTTCAACCATAATTTTTTTAAAATTTTCCTTACTATAACCTCCAACTATGATTTTTCTTAGATTTCCCTTACTATTACATTCAACGATGTTTTTTCTTAAAATTTTCTTACAGAAAGCCTTCAGTCAAATTCACTTACTATAGCCTTCAACCAAGATTCTTCTTCAAATTCATTTCTATTGCCTTCAGTCATATTTTATATAATCCCTTACTCTAGCCTTCACGAATGAATTTTCTTAAAATTTCCTAACTATAGCCTTTACCGATGATTTTTCTTAAAATTTCCTTACTATAAATTTCGACCATGATCTTTCTTAAAATTCCTTTACTGTAGACTTATATCAAGAATTCTCTTCATATTCCCGTACTATAGACTTATATCAAGAATTCTCTTCATAGTCCCTTACTATAGCCTTTACCCAAGATTATTATTCAAATTCCCTTAATATAGTCTTTTGTCATATTTTTCTTCAAAATCCCTTACTAGTCTTCAAGAATGAATTTTATTAAAAATTCTTTACTATAGCCTTTTGCGATAATTTTTCTTAAAATTCCCTTACTATAGCATTCAGTCATGATTTTTCTTAAAACTCCCTTACGCCTTCAACCATGATTTTTCTTAAAATTCTCATACTATAACCTTTAGCCATGATTTTTCTCAAAAGTCACTTACTATAACCTTAAGTCATTAATTTTTCTCTAATTCCCTTACCCATTCTCGCTACTGATCTCTAAAATGCAAATGAACTAATTAATTAATTAACCTCATTGAAGACTAAACTACGTATGTTTAATTCCAATTAATCTCATTGAAAAATAAACTATGTAATTTTGAATTTCAGTTAATGGAGTGGGGTTAATTACCTATATTTGATAATTGATCATATGCTTCTGTAATTAATTTACGTACCTATAATATATTTCAAATTAATTAATTTCTGCATATATATAATACTATATATCATAATGATTATTTATGCCCATTTTTCCATTGATTAAATTTTAAATTGATTTAAATATATAGTTCGAATAAATATAATTTATTGCCTAAAAATACAGAATTAATAGAGTGTATGTACTGAGGTAACTACTAAGATAATAAGTTGCTCCTTCGTTTATATATATATATATCAAGAACGACTAATGCTTGGTATTGCATGCTTCCGCGTACTGTATAAGGACTACTGATGCTAGCTTTTGCATTTTTTTCTGGTGTACGTGCATGCATATATTTTTAACAAATATGTGTATATATATATATGGTTTTCATTTAATTAATGCACTGCTTGAAACCCGCCATTATTGGAAAGTCTTATAAAGTCAAAAGTGTTTCATCACCATTTCATTAGCCATTAGCAAAAGGATGGGGACTGCTTACCTTAGCTACGTACCTCTCTCTCTCTGTCTCTCTCTCTCTCTCTCTCTCATTTTTTCTCTCTCTCCCCCTATAAAACTACTTAATTGTTTCATTTAATGTTCCTCTGTCATGGCTGATGAGGGTCTTTTGAATTTATGATGCGCGCTAAAGAGTCCGAGTTTGGTGGCTGCTTCTGCTCATCACATTAATTAGCCCAATCCAGAAATTGAGTGCAATATGGCTGCATGCAGTAGAGATATATATATAGCTAGAGATGTGATCAGTAATTAAATCGATCAACTTATGTAGTTTGAATGAATGCAGTTTGATCAGTATATATAAGCTACCTCAAGCTGATCATGACCAGAGTTTTTTTTTTTTTTTTTTTTTTTTTTTTTTAAATTCTGGCTGCTGATCGATCAAATAATAAGCTAGTAGCTAGACAGAGACTGAAAAATCGATCTTAATTTATCATTTTGAATTACAATTAATTAATTAATTTCAGTAATACGTACCATTGCATTTATTTATATATGTTTAATTAATAATTAAAACATGGGTGAATCTGAGGGCGAGGAGTTGACGAGGTTGAGTATGTTGTTCCAGTAACTCTTTCCCTCGTCGTCGTGTCCGTCCACGTCGCCGGGGTCTTCTTCCCCGCCGCCGCCACGGCCGGCCTCGTCCCCTTGATCCGGAGAGGAAGAGGAGTGATGAATGGGACGATGCTGCTCATCATCATCCTCGTGTGAGTTATCCTGGAGTAGCAAATCCGTGAATCCCTCCATGAAACCAGCCCCCGGTAGTACTGCTGCCATGGGTGCCTCCTCCGACTGGAAAATCAAGTCGTGAAGCCTCAGACTCCCCACGGCCCCCTTCGTATCCTCCTCCCCCCGATCGTTGTGATCTTCGTGGCCGCCGCCGGGATCGGAGTTGTCGATGAATAGTTCGATGGTGGCGGTGGGGATAGTAGTGCTGCTGCTGTTAGTAGTACTCATCATCATGTTCTCCGAAAAGCTCAGAGTCGAAGTCGGGGATTCGAGATCATGATTAGCGTTGTTATTAGTAGTACTGTTTGGCGCCGACTTGGTCGTGGTGGTGGTGGTGGTGGGCTGGTGGTGGTGCAGCGGCGGCGGGGGCCACGAGGAGGAGGTCGTGGTAGTGGTGGTGGAGGAGGAGGAGGAAGCGTGGTGGTGGTCGGAGATGAGGAGGTGGTGGTGCGCTGCCGTGGAAGATGATCGGAGCTTGGATTCGCGTACGAGCCTGGCTTCGGCCTCGAGGCGTGCGCTCTCCCACTGTGCCATGTGGCTGAGGTTGGCGGCGGTCTTGGCGGCGTGGCCGTCGACGAGGGTGCCCAGGGCGTCCGTCTTCGGCTTGTGCGTCACCGGGTCGATCCCCATCTTCGTCAGCCGCTTCTTCAGGTGCGTGTTCCAGTAGTTCTTTATCTCGTTGTCCGTTCGCTTCGGCAAATGCGTCGCGATTGCCGACCACCTGTGTGTACAGTACCACATCATATACACATACATGAATATGCATGAATCAAGCTCATCGTCATCATCATCAATCATCAGACCATACTCTTACATACATTCATAGAAACACAGTGTTCATGATCAAGAACCCTAGTCACTAAGATCATAAACATGCAAACTGCTGCTACTAATCAGAATCAGATACCCCTAAACCCTAAACCCTAACTGAAAAGCCACCAAAAATTGTCTTTATGTCTTTACCAGGACCACTAGTTGAAGCAAAAGCAAGAAGGCAAAAAAAAAAAACAAAATAATAATAATAAAAAAAAGAACTCATTAATGTGAGTGAGAGCAAAATAGGAGTTGGTTTCCTTAATTGGATGATTCCATAAAGATTAAACTTACGGGGAGCGCGGGGTAAATTAATGGAGGATGAAAAGAAGGAAAAAGTAGAAGATGAATGCCGCCTGATCTGAAAACTGCTAAATTAAGGACCGGAGAAAAGAAGAAGAAAAAGAAGAAATTAAGGAGGCAGAGCGATTCACTTTGAGAATTTATTTCCCCCCTCTCAGAAGATAGGGACAAGGCACTGGACAATTCAGTACTGTATTCTGCAACTCCTCCATCTCACAGGCCCTTCCCACCACCACGGAAGAATCAATTTAATTATATGTATATATATTATTATTATTATTTCTAACAAATTAAACGTGGAAAAATGTTATATATATATATATATATATATATATATATATAGAGAGAGAGAGAGAGAGAGAGAGAGAGAGAGAGAGGGAGAGAGAGAGTAAGAGGAAAGATCTCTTACACTTAAGTGTAGGTAAAAATTTCATACACTCAAATTTAAAGAATAAATGATGGGTATTTTTCTAAATGTGGGAGGTATATATATATATATATGTTAAAGACTGGGTACTAATGTTTATAATGTTGAATAGTGATCAGTAGCTAGTGGTGATCAGGGATCACATTCTTTAGAAGTAAAAAGAATGCATATGACAGAATTTGATCAATATATATATTCATCAACTCCACTTTCAGTGTTTTTGTGTGTGTGTCTCTCTCTCTCTCTCTCTCTAGATCCCCCCCTACTTGTCTATACATATATATGATCTCTCTCACTATTTCTCTTTGTTTGTTTTCAGTTTTTCATCTTTATAGAAGAGGTATATCTAGCTAAGGATTTAATCAGAAACTACATCATGCATGATCAAGAAACATATATTGAAAAGAGACAAATTAACATATGTAAATGTATTCATGAAGTATTATTCCTAAAAACTGCCATAGTTCACTGGAAATTAAGTAATTAATTAAGCTGGAAGAAAACGAAGAGTAATTAACCTGCAAATTTCTAAAAATGAAGCAATATTTACAGAGAGGTATATATATATGTACCTGTTCCCCAGAAGAGCATGTAGTTGAATGATGGTCTGTTCTTCCTGTAAACTGAATTTCCCTCTCTTGATATCGGGTCTCAGATAGTTAGTCCACCTCAACCTGCAACTCTTCCCGCACCTCTGAAGCCCTGAAATTTTATGCTCACCCCACATCAAAGAAAGAAAAAACACGGAAGAAAGAAGAAGAAAGAAGAAACTAAAGAGTAGTGTTGTATATTATATATATATATATATATACCTGCTTTGGAAGGCAAGGCTCGCCAGCTACCGTGGCCGTGCTGCTCGATGTAAGCGAGAAGCTTCTGGTCTTCTTCCGGCGTCCACGGCCCTTTCTTCAACCCAACCTTGTCGCAGCACGGAGATCGCCCCATTTGCAGACTCGATCTCGATCGACACGGAGCCGAGCGAAGGAAGGTTTAAGAAATATTGTGACGAGTACGTACGTACCCTCTTCTTAATTAATTTATAATGGCATATACGAACGAGGAAGAAGGGAGACGACGACGCAGATTAATTTTCAGAAGAAGAGTACTGGAAGAGAAGAAGCACGGAAGAAAGAAGAGAAAAAGGAAGAGAGAGAAATAGTCGCGATGAGTAGTGAAGAATGGGAAAGGAGGAAGGAGACGAAGGATAAATAGGAGAAATGGCCGGGGGTATGTATGAATATGAATATGAATATGAATATGAATATGATACGAAAAGAAAGGTCAGCGTCATATATGGGGATAATAATGTAATAAATGCCCCTCCCTTCTTTTTACCCTTTTCTTTTAATAAAAAAAAAATAATTACATAATATAGATATATCTATAAATATACATTATACTTTTTTTTTTTTTTTTTTTGGGTTTTTCCCTCTCATGAGTCCCATCTCCCCTAATATTTGCCCTAATGTAATAAATGTAAAGGTTGCAACAATTACTTACATTTTCTCTTCAGTCTCTATCGGAGGGTGAGCGTTTCATTGGGATATCTACCATAATCGGAGAGACAAGAGGACGCATCCAGTATTATAAAGTGACGTAACAAAATTAATCAAACCCTAGATCTTAATTTTAAAAAAATATTAATTTTTTTTTTATTTTTTTATAGTAAAATGGATTTACACTTTCGAGTGGAGGGCACAAGAGGAGGGGGAGAAGACTCAGAAGAAGACTCTTTAGTGAGTGTTTACTCGTTAAAGGACAAAAAGGGGCCCGGTCATTAAAATAAAAGGGGTAAAAGGAAGGAAAAGAAGAAGAGGGTGACAAGGGTCAGGAAAGTAAAAAGGGTCCCACAGTGCAGCTTTATAAACGACATTGGGGTCTCACCTCCTAAATGCACTTCAGCCTCGCCAGCTCTCACCACGACTAGCTTGACCCAACTCATCACTTTTTTTTTTTTTTTTTTTTTTTTTTTTTTTTTTTTTAATAATAAATTTATATATTAAATAAATAAATTATTTATTTATTTATTTATTTGGGGTGGGGTAAGGGGCTCGCTTATAATTAATGTATCATCCTTCTCTCTTTATGGGGAGTATTATGAAGCCATAAATGCCAATTTTAATCGAACTTTTATGAAGGGGTTGTTTTCACAATTAATTAATCCAAGTTCTTAATCTCGTTTTATTAGTGACAAGGTAACCCAATTATGTAGTTTGTTGCAGAGTTCTTGTCTCTTGTAGTTATTTTTGCTCACAGTAGATAAGTTGTACACATCTGCTCGTCCCCTCATTGGAGTAAATTTTTATTTTTATTTTTTTATTTTATATTTTTTGCCAAAAATATATGCCCTTTGACTCGGGTTTTCTGAGCGTCATCTTAGAATTAGAGGCATTTATTAGTAGGGGCCCCATTTGGATTGCTACCTCTACTTCTGTCTCATGTTAGGACACTTTTTTTTTTTTTTTTTTTTTTTTTTTTTTTTTCTTTCTTAATATTTTCCTCTATGGTAAAAAATTTAAAATCCTTATATTTTATAAAAAAAAAAAAAAAAAAAAAGGCCAGTTGGGACTGACCGCTCTGTGAACAAAAAGCCACGTTTTGGAATTTTTTTGGTACTCTTTCAAAGAAGTAAAAACTCTTGTTTCAAATTATAGAGATTAATTTAAAAGGAAGTTTACCCAAACATAAATATTTTTGTAAGAACTATTTTTTTTCTCACAGAGAGGAGCAAATGCGCCCTAATCTCCAATAATCAGGAGAGACTTGAATGGGACCCACATCTAGGGTAGCAAATGACCATTCACCATCAATCATTAGAGAACCTTAAATGACGACTCTCCCTAGTAAATGGGTCCCATTCATTGATTCTCAAATAAACCATGCATATATTTACATAAAATTACATTATTTTTTAGGTATTAGAGCTAAGCAGTTATATACATCTCAAAAAGATATTAGGGCTAAGCAGTTATATTCATAGGCTGAGAGTGATGGGGACTAAAAAAAAGTTTGGAAAAACATGCAAATCAAGCTGAAAATTACAGAAAATCATAAGAAATCCATGCTGAAGATATCAGTATCAACTGGTCCAAATCCTAGCATGATTGATATGTAACTCAATTCAGCAGCAGCATTACAGGAGATGGTGACATGTACCAAGCTGAAGCAGTGAATATTTGAAGTTCCAATGAAGGCAATAACTTAACTATATGCCTAAATAGAAACTTATCAGTGTAGCTTAACCTAATCAAACCCACAAATCATTTTGAAAAGAGCTTGTTACCGTCCCCTATGTGGATGGGTCTTTAATTTAAGCTATTATAATTAGGATTCTCAAAACCGCTTTCAGCTCTCCATTAAATGTATTGGGTTTCAAAACAAATTTCTAGTCTGAGGAAAATGAGAACAGTTTTTCACCCATGTAATGGAAACAGAGGAGATGATATCTTAGAAACCGTATTGTTGGTACCTTCATGTCAGATTGGCTTGTTCAAAGTGGGATTTCCTGTTTCTGTGTGTTGAGCTGATCCTCCACTAACAGCTGATGTTTTACTGTTCTGAACTGGATTCAGCTGTTCTGAGATAAACTCGGATTCACCGGAGCCGATCGTCTGAGAGCCACTGAAGCAGAGAAGGAAGAATTGAACTTACTCTTTTACCAGGCCGGCGGTATTTCTTCACAGAGATCTTAAGTGGATCCAGAGGATTTAAGACAGACATTTATGGAATAAGGCAACTGGGCAGTTGATGACTCAATATCACTTGGAAACCAGGACAAAGTCAGAAACCATTTAAAAGGGGCAGTGGTCCTTTCTCCTAGCATCTCCAGCCTGAGACCCCAGCCTTTTGGCTTCTTGAAAGCTTCCATCAAAAGCCTAAATCAATTGTAGCTGGTTCATATTTGCCATGTAAATGCGCCAACAGGCGCTGTTCCTTTTCACAATTACAAATCCATGGTGGTCCTCTGATACAGCCCCACTCACACTTGCTTTCACTGGATGAACTGCAAGCTGACAAGATATAAGTTAATACAGAGAGAAGCTCATCAATGCAACATGTGAAGGAGGACCCTTCAAGCTGGTCTCGGTGATGTGTGCAGATCAAGAGCACTAGAGGTAGTATTGCTGTCTCATATCCAAATTTTGCTAGGGAGACAACAATTCAAAAGCCTGATTGGCTTTTATATTTTTTTATGCTTGTGGTCTTCAACTTTAGGCATTCAAGAGAATGATCCCAATCAGTGGGCAGTGGGAAAGGAGACTTCTTTCAGCTGTTCAAGGAGGAATTGCTTTCTCACTTAGACCTGCAAGTCCGAAGATGATGACTCCTAATTGAATAATGATCCCTTGGTCCTTGAATAATCACCTTCTCAGTTTAGAATGAACTTCCATAAGTAGCAAAGAGAGGTAACTTAGTGACCAGTTATTTGTTTTCAGAAGGCTTATTTCAGAGTTCACATTCACCCTGCGCTGCCAAGCTCTTTATCTGTCTTGTGTAGCACATACCTTCCAATAATGCTCTTTGCTCAATGTCAGGATGCATGGAGAAACTTCAAAAAACTTCGTCTCAGTGGTTTACTTGCCACAACAAAAGAGTAAAAACAGAAGCTTAGAACATTAACCTTTATGCAGGCAATCTGGTTCACCTTCCTTCACTCAAATTAACATCAACCTGCAGATATTGCTTTGATAAATGGCTGCACACTCTGAATAAATCCCCAATAGAAGGGAAGATTTTGGTTTTATTAGTATGTAGAAGAGAGAAAAAATGAACCAACAACTCCTTGCAGATCACTCTGGTTGTTTGATTAGTACGGTACAAAGCTTCCTTTATTTGACCTTCAATTAGAATGCCTTGTCCAGCAGCTACAAATATTCAAGAAGAAATATAGAGGGAAATGTAACTAGTTAAATTTTTTAAAAGGATGAAAGACCAGCTAAATATCGCAGTCTTTCATAAGAAACCCAGAATACAAACTGCCAAGGGCCAAGTCTAGCCCATGTTGGAAAGAACCCCTTCCACAATGCTGTTATGCCTTCTAACTTCACAGTCTTCAACAAGCAGTCATAAGAATTCCTGTAGAAGATTTTGGGGTCCTTGTCTGATGCTTGACTCATCATCCTTGTCTTCACCACATCCGCTGGACAGCTCAAAGTGGTTGCCGATAGGCCTGACATGATAGAAGCCAAGGTATGGGCATAGATATTATCATCACTCAACTGGTTTCGAATGATGAAACGCTTAGCTTGGTCATAGCAAGCCAACTCCCCCATGTTTACCAGAAATGCTCTTTGAACATTTGGGAAAACGCCTGTCCACAGTCCCTTGAGACCTTCAACTCTTATTATACTTGTCAAAGCATCAAATGCCCCTTTGTACCTTGGTGGTAGACCCTGGGCCACATGTCTACCATCTACTTGCATCCTCACTTTAACAAGATCAGCAGGACTAGCAACGACCTAGTGAAAAAGAAGACAAGGAAAAAAATTTCAGAGCAAAGTTACACAAGGGTGAGCAAATTTCATTAGGTTTTGACTCATGTACAAAAATTTTGACAGCTCAAAAAACCACCTTCCCCGTTCTCATGCTGTTAACGGGTTTGTGTACCATTGGGCTGTCGGTTGCAGAAGTGCCGTCCAGTGGAGATATGATGTGTTGAATGAAAACTAAAGAGTTTCTAATAGATCAATAGAATGAACTGATTACATGGTCCATTTGAGAGACCTTTCAGATTACGACTGAGCAATAAAATCCTAAAACTGACTTGGGGACTGAAATACTTTCCAAATTAATGTAACTTGTACTAGTCAGCAGTAAATCAGTGCTCAGTGAAACTTCAAAGTGATTTATGATTGAAGCCATAAGTGATACGAGTACTCTCATTATGTAAATCAAAAGAGAACAATGACACAAAAATGAAAAGGAAGTAATGCGACTGCCACAATTAAAATTGTTATAGTCATATAGTCAGACGCTTATTTCTTTTTAAAGCTAACACAGACTGATCAACTGAATTCAACAATCCTAGTGATAGATTTCAGATCATGGAAGTCGACAAGGTTCGTCATGGAGATCATCAGGTCAAGTACATAACTGCTTTAAAGCACCATAGTTTGAGTAAAGTTACGATTTTTTTTGTTCTTCCGCGGGATCAACAAGAAGATATAGTGCTAAAAGCGAGCAATTCAAATGGAGTCAGCCTTACAGAAACGTGTAATAACAACCTGCGCGATGACTCCGGAGAGACCACCGGCAATGGCCTTGCCGGAAACAGAACTATCAGACACAACCACGCGGAGATTCTCGTAGGTGACAATTCGAATGGGAGTGTAGAAGATATGGCGGAGAATGGCGGGAGCAAGCCCCTTGTACAGACCCAGTAGGCCTTCCGTGCTGTATATGCCGGAGACGACGCGGAAGGCACTGGTGGGTGCGCGCGAGTGTGGTTGGTTGAGGAGTTGGAGGCGGGTCTTGGTGATGTCGATCGGGAACGTGGCGGCCTCCGCCGCCATGGCGGATAACGATGTCAGAACCATCTTCACGGCGGTGCTTTCAGCTTTCCCGCCCCCTCCGCTCCTTCTTCCGTCCTTGCTCATTTGGTTCCCTCCCTGAGGAGCAGTTTCGCTTGGAGCGGGAAGAGAATAACGCATAGAGGACAATTTGTGTAACCAGACCGAAATGTTTTACTCTACACCTCTTACAGCTACGCTCGCGTGCCCATTACTGATATCTCCATCAATCACTCGTCTTTCTCGTTTGAATTTGCAAAATTGCAGGAGAAATCAGAAAAGGCAGAAACGCCAAAACAAGGAGGTTGAACAGATTTTTTCTCATGTGATGATTTATGTATTAACTCGTTCATGATCAATTTGATGACATATTGCATGGAATTCCACAACTGTTTGCAGGGCGTATTTGAAACATCTTAAACAAAAACCAATTGATTCTTTTGTACAATTATACACTATGATCTTCAAGGGATATAAGTCATACCCCCCTGTTTTCATCTCCTTTCAACTTGACTGGGGGAAACTTCTAAGTAGACACAGATGTGTAGATAAAACTCGGGATTCAACAAATTTGAGATCACCCAGGACAACGGCAAATCTAATCTGGGTTCGATTCCTTGTATGCGAATAAGCTTTACTCTTGACTTTGATGGTGAGCATTGTGGGGATTGTCTGTCGGATGTGAAGGCCACAGTATTGTTACCCATGCTGCTTACTTTCTCCAACTCACCACCCTGTGAATCACTTTCTGTGTACTGCTGCGGCACATCCTCCAGCAGCATATTTGACATCTGCTCATCAATTGAACTTTCATCCATAAAAACATCAGGCAACAGAACTTTGAGTGCATCATGTAATGTAAGGTACGTTCCTGCAGTCAATGTGATCGTCAATTGAAGTGCAAAAACAGATGTTATTTATTTCATCATAGATTATCACTGAAACAACAGACAACCATCATAAACTCCATTCATCTGACAATGTAAATAATTAATACTGTAAATCCTAGATAAATGTAACTCATTAGAAGCTGCCTTATTACTTTCATTATTGTTTATAAACCATATTGGAGCATGGAGACATGATAAGAGCTTTAAATCAACGAAGAATATCATTCAAAAGAATCAAAACAAACAATGATAAAACAACAATATCTGCAAATACTAAAACTTTCAGTGCAAATTTCTTCTTACTACAATAGCAATTTAGGGATAATAGCAATTTACGGTGATTCCTAAATCATATAATAAACCTACTTTATCTTCGCATTATGTTTTCAGAGTATCGCGCACACTCATCCCTATGTACAGTCCCAAACCCTTAGTAATAAACAAACTGATATTCTGTGTTGCAATCTTGGCCTACTTTTTTCACATTAAGATACGATACTTTTATATTGCACAGAAAGGCATGATTAACTTAGTCTGAAAAATTAAGTGACATGAGCTTCCTTACATCCATGGAATTTATAGAAGTTGAAAGAAATGCTTCCTAGAAACCGAAAGAAAACATAGAACTCATGTACAAGGACTGGAAAGGAATGAAATTTAACATTAGGCAGTGTATTTTGTTTGAAAACTAAAGTTACACTTGTTCCTCACCTTCATTATTGCGGATCTCAATAGGTTGGTTCAGATAAGAGATCTGATCCCAGCTATTGATTGCAGTTGCATCTGTCAAATCATCCAGATCCTCCTCTATACATCTTACATACAGCCGAACAGGAATTCTGCCTGACCAGAGCTTCAATTATAAGAAAAGGTCAGGCCTCACCATAACTTTTGAGTGAAATATAACATAAAATTTTTATTATAGTTAAAAACACAACCAGACAATGTCTTAAATCAAATTTTAGATTTGCATGCCAAAAATACCCTGTGACCTCCTGGTTTAACTGTAACAGATCCATTTTTTCCTTGAATATAGTCACAAAATGCCGCTGTCATGGCATATTCTCATGGTCATCCAACAAACTGGTTAACCTGCCGAATTCAAATCTTTGTTTGTGTCGAGCCATTTTAATACATCACCCATACATTAGTTGCATTTAGCATTTTCGGGGAGAGGATAGATAGAGGAAATGATACCTGCTCGGCTTGGTCCAACATTATCAGCATCACTAATCCCCTGAGTAGGCTGCATTAAGGAAGATTGGATCCTTGCTATATACTCCTCCATTGTTGTCCCAAGTTTGAGTTTAGATGAAATTCGACAATAGCCTTCCAATGCAGCTGCTGAAATACATGTTAGAAAAACCTAAAGAAACGAGGGAGCATAAATACTTTCTACCTCAAATTGAATACAACTAAAGTGTAGCAAATCTTTTCCCTTTTTTTTAAAGCTTTTCTTTTATAAAAAAAGGAAATAAGCTGCCTTTTCTGCAGTAAACAAAAATAGCAAAATACTCCAAACAGCAAACTAGATTTTTAATTGCAGCTTGCAGTTACCTTTGCCAACACATTTCCACAGTTCCACCTGGTCAGACTGGGACATGTTCATAACGTTCTTGCAGTTCCCATTTATTATATATGCCGCCTGTGTGCAAAAAAGTCTTCCAATTAGAAGCTGTGTGATGCTCCAAGAGGATCGTCTGAGAGGTAAATAATTATGATTTCTTCAAATGGATAATAAACAGTATTAAGTAAAAAAAAGGACAAAAAAAAAAAAAGATAACCAATGCAATTTCAAAGCTTAGATTGGATTAGTGAACGCAGCCAGGAAAAGACACATGTCACATATGAGCCCTTCAACAATAGGGGCCTCCTTGAGGAGGCCTTACGAAAAATGTCTCAAGAAAAGCTTAGCTAAGAGAGAGATTACGGGTTGGCTACAATTGCCATGAATCAGCCTATATGTGCACAACTCAGAAATTAGATTTGGCTGCCACAACAATAATGAAAAAGCTTAAACATGCAGCAACCGGAAGTTATGTTTAGTTATAGTTATAAAATAAATCTCTTAAAGGTAGATTTTCAATTGAGAAAAACAAGAAGCATGATACTTAATAATTCTCTTGCTAGTACATATAAGTTTATAAACTATATAAATAATATAATTGGTTAAAAACTACAAGTAGATCATGAATGTGTAGGACTGGGAAAGTTCCATATCACATAGTTAAAATCATAACTGACAAGAGAATATGGTTTTAATGTGTTACTGATTAGGTGAAGAGTTTGTTATATGCATAGGTCCACATTAAGTAGGTCTGTATAAAAGATATAAGTAGAAACAAACCATTGCCCGAATGAGCCGATCTTCAGAAGCCTTAGAACGGGATAAAAGAACCAGAGTCATGATAGTCACAGAAATCAATTCTAACCTCTTTCAAAGAATTGATGAAGCTCCACTTTATGCTATCTTCACCTTCACAAGGCGTCAAAATCTCCGAAGGGTATCCTCTAAAATGAACCTGCACCCTCTGTCTGTTAGTCAGATATTTCATGAAGGGAAACAGCAAAGTGAATTTCCAATTAGCAGGCACAGAATATATTACATCTAAGAAACCCTTCTGCTTGTCATATATTTAAATCGGCATGGGACATCCTCTATCAAAACTATGTCTAAATAAAACTACATTCTTTTAAGAGTCTAAAATCATCTTTTTTAGTATTACAATCAAAATATTTGAAATTAAAATTTGGTCATGCAGCAAAAAACATACTGTAATAGATTAGGTCTGGGTCATGACATAGAAATTGTAGTAAGAGATTAATGCCATCTTTTTATAATAAATGAGGTGCATTCGATACAAGATAACCCCATATTGAAGATAATCACGATTGATCCCCATAAATACAGGATGGTTATGGTCGTGAGACCAAAAAAAAAACTACTGGGACCACAGTGACATTCTATTTTAAGTAAAGAACTGCCTGCTCAAAGGAAGAAAGAAGTTATGCTGATTTACCAAACTCTATAACTCAAAAGACAGTCATCTCTTTCAGAAAGAATAATTTTTCTTTAGCTCCATAGCCTCAATGGCAGACACATAAACAATACACGATGAATGTACAACACAAACTGTAGCAAAAGCAAGAAAGCTGTTGAAAATCACAGCAACAGAACCACCAACCGTGAGGTTCCAAGGCCTTTCTGGTTCTGCGCAAAGAAGATCAAAGAGAACCCCAATTGGTATGTACCTGAAAAGCAGGTAGAGCTATTTGCTTAAATAATAATTCCACATTAATAAGGTCACTAATTAGACAACTACAAAATAAAATTCATGTCCTAGACAACAAGAAAAACTACTTTCTATCAGGAAAAATATCCTAAAGAAAAATAAATCCTGAATAATGAAACAAATATATTCCAATATGAACTAATCGAATGAATCAATTTTTTTTAAACCATGATAAGACAAGTTTTTTGTTATCAACAGAAATGTACCACTTCAGTGGCAGTCCTTTGTAGTCAAACCAGATTGTGTCCACACCAGGAGGAAGTGAGCTGTTAAAGTGAGGCTTCAACAGAGGAATCAATAATGGAAGGTACCCAAGCCGCGGACCCAGTACCTGTAATGAGCATTAGATTAAAGCTGTAATGTCACCAAAATTTCATGTGATAACATTGCTAAAACAATAATAACCAAAGTCCATTTTGAGAACAACAGCGACAACATATCGAGAATAAAATCATGACAAGCAAGAACAGCCATGGAAAAATAATCTTGTTCAAGCCTGATTATCTATAGAGAAGTAACCCTTCAAATCATAAGTGAATAGACCCACATAGACGTACATAAACCAATGAGTCACAAAAATATCTTATTTAGTTGAGAATTGAGGAAAAGGATTCCTAAGTGATTACGTCATTAGGAGATGAGTCTTGGACCAACTTCACTAACTTTCCAGATTCAGTACTAAGGTCCAATTCAAAATAAAACCACGAACAGAGTGATATTCTCGAACGCTCTCCAATGCCAGCAGCAATTAGTTATCTCGAGACATATAAAGAAGCAAAAAGATCATAACTGCAAACACAGGACGAAACATACGGAGCATCCAGAAAACAAAAACAATAAAACAACCGCACGCTGCGAAAAAGGAAAGAAATAAAAAGTGCAAGGTGAAGGCGAGGGAATGATGACCAGGAAGGGTGGAGGAGGAGTGAGGGTGGTAATTTCAGACTCATCGAGGTAGATCTGAAGAGGGACGGCAGCTCCCCAGACGAGCTTCTGAGCGTCTTTGTCGAGATCCATGAAGAGAAATTCGTATGGCCGAAGAGCGGGATCCTGCGGCGCCTCAATAATGTGAGTCTCTTCCGCTTCATCGGGTTTTAGCCCATTATATGATCTTCACCGAGTTACACGGACGGGAAGACCTTCCGCCTTCGGCTTCCTTCCTCTCGGACTCCGGCTAAGAGTCCTCCCACTCGATTTGCTGCATCGACAAGTCTGCCGTGGGAAAATTAAAATATAACCGAAACCCATGAAAACTTATACAGGTCCTTATATATAAAACTAATAAGATTTTAAATACTACTAAGTTTCACAAATTTGAAACTTTAATACTTTATATTTTTTTGATATTTTAATTAAAAAATAAAATAATACTGATTAGAGTGAACCGAGCCGAGTCAATAGAGCCCGGATCCGCTGCCAGCGTGGCCAAAGCCGGGTGAGCTTCTGGGCGCCCCTAAGCTCCGCACGGGCAATTCCTTGTCTTGGCGCCCCGTGATTCGCTTTGGCCACGCTTTATTTTAGCTCATAAATTCGGGCTCAAGTCAATAAGAACCAAATTGGCTTCCAATTCTGGTTTAACTGGGTTAGAAAAAAATATTTTTTTAATATAGTTTTGAACGAGCTCAAATTTGTTATGCCTTGGCTCTGCCACGGGTAGGACCCACCTGTACCCATGTGGGGCCCTCTGTCTGTGAGAGGCGGGCGGAGCCAAGCGCTCCGCCTGGGCGTAGCAAATTTGAGTTCGTTTTGAACTATGGAAGAAACAAAGTGGTAGCACATTTTAGAGTTGAGGTGTGGACCACGAGGAATATACTGCTAATTTATGAGATAAGGTGGTAGCACATTTTGGGCTTCAACCATTGATTGAACCCCAAATTATAAGGTATAATGAACCAATGGTCTAATCTACTGGGGTTTAACCAAAATCAGACATATTACAAGTTCGATGGCAGGTTAAACCTTATTAGTTGTATCTAACTATTCAAATCACAACCGTCCATCTAACGATAACACGAAGTAACGTACACGGAAGAAATAACAAGGCGAAGTGGAGAAAATTTTCTGTTCCCGTTTACCCAGTTTCTTCGATCAGATGCAGAGACTGTATCAAAAGTTATCTACTTTCCAGGCAAGAAATATTGGGAAATGGAGCGAAGACCGTCTTTTTGTTTTTTTTTGTTTTTTTCACCGTAATCTTGGCCGACTGCCCTGCATGGGTAAGAACTTACTTAGAAATTAGAATCCCCCAAAAAGAGACAAATCTCGTCCTTCTCTTTCATGCTTCGGCTTGTCTGATATTGGGGGCGAATCCAACTGCGACTGTTCTTCGTTCCAATCAGAGCGCGACAAGGAGAGAGAGAAAGAGAGAAATGGAGAGTTCTGGATTGGATTTGGGGCAGACCCAGGAACGGTTTCGTAGGAATTAGGTTCAGTATATATGTATATATGTGTGTGATAGCTGTTCCAGCCAGCTCTAGCTTCAATCAATCGCTCGCTCGTTTCTGTTCTATGCCTTGTTTGACGTATTTCGTAGGATTTATTTCGATGCTGTGGAGGGTTTTGCTTTCTGTGGCCGAAGCCGTGGCGGATCTCATGACGAACAGGCTCTGACGCTCCCGCGATTCTATCAGCTCAATTCTTCAAACATTTCTCGCTCTTTCGCCCTCGCTTCACATTTCAGAGTACCCATTTGGAAGCCGAGGGAGAGGCGTTCGAGAGACTTTCTGCAGGTGCGTGAGTGAGTGATCAATCCCTCTGTCTGTTACCCCCAATTGTTCTTCCTTGAATTAACTCATGTCGCCCTCGGAAGCATTACAATTTTCTTTCCACTCCGCCACACATGACGAGATTTCTACTACTCTGCAAAATCTTAATTCTCTCTGTTTTGCTGTTCTTCCCCGTTTTTCTTGGTTTTTCCCCAAAGAAGACAAATCTGGGTTCCCAATTAGAAAGAAAATGATCTGAAACAAAGAAACGGATTCATGTTTTTTTTTTTTTTTTTCTTTTTGGCGCCGCCTCGAAACAGTTCAGTTCCACATAAACTTTGTAAGTAATCACACGTTATCCTTTTTAATTCATAGATAAAATTAGGGATAAGTCCCCGGTTGCTTTCCGCCGTAGCACAAGACAAGCGAGAATAATTCACAGTCAAAATTCGATCAGTCTGTTCTTTATTATCTAAGTGCCTGGATTGACTGGCCAGAACAATAATATCATTGGGCTAGTACAGGCAGACCTGAAAGGGGGCGGAACTCGGAAGCCGCCGCTGATGACAAAACCGGGGGCCGAACAGCTCGGAGACGACTTGAAGACATCGGAAAATGGCAGGGGACTCGTCATCGCCGGCGGCGTTGCCCGGTTTCGGTGGCTACGTACGGTTCGACGACGAGGCGGCGGCGACAAGTGACGTGGGTCTCCCTCCCAATCTCGAGACGGACGAATCGGACGAGTGAAATCCAAAAGCTTATTATTCTCCGTTAATGGCGGGGGCATTAAGACAGATTCCCGTGTTCACCATTAATGGCGACCGATTCCGTTCTCTCGCGCCTTCAGCGGATCTAAAACCTACCCGCGAATTGAACGACGACAATTTCCATCTCGAATCTCGCTCGCTCTTCCAGTGGCCTCGATCTTCTGCAACTGGCTAACTATTTTGACCCAAATGTAATATTGTGACCCCCCAATTGTAGTATTTAGAAAATGTTCTAACAGTTTTTTTTTTTTTTTTTTTAATTTATCGGTAAAGTTGTATGTGCTATTAGATGAGAATTGAAAAAATACTGACACGTAAATTAATTAATATCAAAATACTGTACTATGGATGAATGTTGTGAAGTGGTCATAACATGGTTATAGTATGTTAACTAAGGTAACATATTGTCTAGATGCTTATAACATAGTTTTTCATTATAGACTAACATCTTATTTTGTAACTTATATACCATAGTTTTTTCACTAAAGACTAGCATCTTATTTTGTAACTTATAACATGATCGGATTGGGCAAGTTGATCATAGTTGAAATTTTCTCAGATAAGAATGGATTAATTATTCATTATCAATTAGTGTTTTAAAAATTAAATTGAACCGGTCCTACCCGGTTAAACCAGAATCGGAGGCTAATCTAGTTCTTATTGGCTCAGCCCGGTTCACTATAATCAGGATTATTTTTATTTTTTTAAAAAAAAAAATATTAAGAAAATATAATGTATAGGGCATAATATGCAATGGTTGAACCATTGGGCCAACCCTGGTTGGCACCAAAATCGGACATACTGCCGGTTTGATGGCCGGTTCGGTTTTTAAAACACTGTAATATCAATTACTAATACTAATTGGAGTATTAATTATTTATCATAATCTCATCACTAGTTTTTAGTATATTTTACTCTTTGGTATGGTCGAATCTTCGAAATAAAAGAAACAACCGTTACATGAGACAAAGGGCCTAAGTAAAAGCTTGTTCAAAGGCATTTATTTATTTTTATAAAGTTGGGAAGAGAAGGAGACCCAAGGATCACGATTTGGACCGTTACAGTCTTACAGACTCCTCCCGTTTGAAAAACCAGAATTTTAAAAAGCCCTCTTCACCGGAGTCTCTCTCTCTCTTTCAGTATTCTCGCTTCGTTTACAACCATGGAAGAGACGGTGGAGGAATTGCAGGCGCTCAGACACAGAGCTTCCGAGCTCCTTCTCATGGAAGAATGGAAAGCTTCCATAAATCTCTACGACCAATTTATCTCTATGTGTCGCTCGCGAGTTTCTACTGCTACTACCCACCCAGATCCCGACTCCGACGAGGTCGCCAAGACGAAAAGATCCCTCTGTTTGGCATTCTGCAATCGCGCGGAAGCGCAATTCCGGCTGGGGGAGTATTCCCACGCATTGGATGACTGCGAGCGAGGGTTGGAATTGGAGAGCGCCCATTTCAAGACCCTACTCTGCAAAGGTAAGATCTTGCTTCATCTCCATCGGTACTCGAGAGCCTTGGATTGCTTTAACCACGCTCTGGAGCTGCACAGATGTACCGGAAATTCCGGGCCCTTGAGCGAATTCATGGATCGCAGCAGGAAGCTGGAAGTCCAGTCGAGGACGGGCAATTTTGATCTGACAGAGTGGGTCTTGAGCGGGTTTCAGGGCAAAACCCCCGAGCTGGCCGAGTACATTGGGCCTGTGCAGATTAAGGAATCTGAGAATGGAGGTCGAGGGCTTTTCGCGACCAAGAACGTTGAAGCCGGAACCTTGCTCCTGGTCACCGAGGCGCTGGGCGTTGGAAGGGCAATACTGCCGGAAACAGGGGACGATTCCATCGGAAGTGCTCATTTGGCGATGTGGAAGGATTTCGTGGAGAAAATTCTCGACGCCTCCGCAAAATGCAAGAGAACCCTAGGTTTGATTTACGCGTTATCCACGGGAGAAGACGATCGGGATCTCGAAGTTCCAGAAATGAATCTCTTCAGGCCGGATGCTGAAGATCTCTTCTTTCGCGACGAGAAACCCCACACGGGCAGGATTCTGAAGATCCTAGACGTGAACTCTCTCATCGAACACTCGGTCTCGGCCAATGTGCTGGGTAAAAACAGTGAATACCGTGGCGTTGGCCTCTGGGTCTTGCCTTCTTTCATCAATCACGCCTGCAACCCTAATGCCAGGCGTTTGCACGTCGGAGATCACGTACTGGTACATACTTCCAGAGACGTGAAGGCAGGTGAAGAAATATCGTTCGCATATTTTGATGTGCTTTTGCCCCTGAAGAAGAGAAGGGGGACCGCCGAGACCCAGTGGGGATTCTGCTGCAACTGCAGGAGATGCAGATTCGAGGAGGGGATTTTCCGTAACGAGGAAATGAACGAGATTGGGGAGAGGTTCGAGAGTGGGTCGGATATGGGTGAAGTTACAGTTCGGTTGGAGGAACTGATGAAGAAACGGATGATGAAGGGGACTGAGAAAGGGTACCTGAGAGCGTCTTTTTGGGCGGCTTTTTCAGGCGTTATTGCGTCGGAGAGATTGATGAGGAGAGTCGGCAGACGAATCCCTGGAGTGGAAGCGGTGGTGGAGAATGTCGCAGAGGCAACCGGGGCAGACGACAGACTGCTGAAACTGTTCATGGATGGGGGTTCAAAGAAAAACAATGGCAGGATCGAGACTGAAGGTGCGTTGTCGAAGTTGGCCAAAGGGGTCTTCGGCAAAGTGATGAAGAAACAAGCGATGAGAACTCTCTGCCTGAATGTTTAGTTTGGTGCTCTTGTTTCCTTCTTCTTTGCTTATATGTTTGGTGGTTAAGGATCTCTTAACCATGGCTGATGATGTTTAGCATTTTTTTGGAAGACCCCAGTTCCATTACAAGATAAAAGAAGAAAATAGATATGCCAGAAGAGTTCCAAAAGTTCTAATCGTTGATTACCTCTTGCTTCTCATTCTTCTACGGATTCGGCAGTGGGGCAACGAATTTCTGGTGCAAAAATGAGAGAATCCTCGTTCAATTCTGCTAATCTAAATGTCATTCTGGAAAAAAAAACAAAATCTAAGAAATTATGAAAATTAAATAATCTCATACAACTAGATTTGTCCGAATTACATTGAGAGAACCAAGCTTTTCTAATTTCTGGCATTGATCATACAGTGATCAAGAATATCAATTTCAAAACTGTTGCACGGTAATCAAAAGTCAGACAGCCGCACAAGCTTATTGTATAGGACCCGGTTATCCCGTGCTGTGTTGCTTTCTAACAGAGCACTCTGTACAAGTTCCTGATACCAAACACCATAATATATATATTAGACACATCTTTTCTTGAAAACCGGAAACAATGAAAAAGAAGAGCACAACAATACAAATTCCTAGCAGTCTGGAACAGAAAATGAGAAAGAAAAGCCTGCCTTGACATCTCTGTGGGATTGAAAGTTCCCCAGGCTATGAATGATCGACCTCAAATCCTCAACCTGCAAAAAGGAAGTCACAAGTTTATTAAGGTCAAAGAAGCAGTAGCCTTGCACGATAGAAAATTTGAGGTCCACTTCACCTTTATGTAGCCCACTCTATTTCGATCGAAGAACCTGAATGCCTATTTCATAAATCAAGAATCAGATATTAGAACTTCAATAATGGTCAAACTAAAAGACAATAAAAATCAACACAGTTTCTCGTTGTTCATTCATGTAGAAAGTAATTTCACCTGCAATAGCTCCTTGTCAACCACTGCCTCCCTCTCGTCAGCAGCTGTTTTCTTCTTGGACTCAGCCTCTTGTTTCTCTTCTACTTCGGCATCAGGATGGCCGTCCATCTTGCCACTTATGCTGGGGCTCTTTTTCTCATCAACTGCTTCTACCTCATCCTTCACCCCAGGATCAGAGGTTTTGCCTTCATTGTTCTGCTAAAACAGTTCTACTATAAGTAAAAAAAAAAACTGTACATATCTAGTGCAGAAGATAGAAGTAATCAGGTAATGAGAGAACCCATTGTTTCATTGAAAGACAAAAAGATAACCTCATCTGGAGCATCATTCATGTTTTGATCTTCATCCGCATCTTCTTCCACATCCTCTTCTGGATCTTCCTCTGGATCCTCCTCCTCATCAGTTTCGCCATCCATCTTGGATTCATGATCAAGCTTCTCACCATCATTTAGCTTCTTACCATCATCTTCCTCCTCAGCCATTGCCACATCATTAGCTAGATTAGTGTTTTCCTCAATACCTTGATCAGGCAATGACTCTTTCTTTACAGATGTTTCGTCATTCAATTTTGGACGCTTTCCTGAAGAAGACCCCTCTTTGTCGCTTTCCTTCATTGAAGAAGATTTCTCCTTGTCATTCTCTTTTTCATTATTCTCTTCTCTCTGTCTCTTTCGTTGATTTCTTTGCTTCACAAATCTTAATCGCAGTTTCTAACAATTGGATGCAATGAAGCACATACATCAGTACTTAAACCGAAACGAATATTAAAAACTATACACATCAACTAAACTCTACATCAACTAAACTCTGCTTAGAACAAACCTCAAGAAATGCCAAAATACGACTACCCATTTTGTACTGAAGCATTTCATTTAGTGATTCTGCAAACAAGGATAACTGCAGAACATACCAAGACTCATCAAATGAAAAGCAAATTGCAGACTTCAACACAACATAATAAAAGCTAAAGGGATAGAGTTCAAAACCTCAAACATAGACTCCTCGATATCTTTGTCACTGTAATCCAAAAGTGCATCCAGAGAGAGGGATAATGATCGGAGCTGCACAAGTTTAGTCCATATTAAGAACACCATAACTAAATTTAGGACAGTTTGTATTAACTGCCAAAAGACCACTGAAAATAAACAAGTGATACAGATGGATAATACCCATTCAACCATAGTTCCCATCAGGTTCACCCCCATAATTACAGCCTAGAAGGTAACTCGAGAAGACGTGTAAAAAGGGGAAATAAACTAGAACTAAACAAAATTCAAAACTTTTATCCAAGGCAGACTGTAAAGGAATACCCCCGATCAAGTTGGCGGTTGGATAAATTATTCCTCAAGAAATGACAAACTACACCAATTAGGGATGACCTTCATGGAAGTAATTATTTTAAATTTGTAAATAAACTACTGACAAGGAAATAGACCACAAACAAATAAATTCACCTGTTTGCATAAGAGATACTCTATGCATATTAGCACTGTAAAATGTGTAGGCAAACACAGAGAACGCCTCCAGTACAGTACAAAATTTGCCTTCAACTTTCCATTTTTGATATTTTTTTTTTAGGAAAATGCTTTGTTTTATTAAGTTCCATTTTCGATAGTTAATACATTGAAAAACACAATCTGTTCACCCACTGAAAAGGCCAGTAGAAAAAGTTAAAACAAGTTTTGTTTTAGGTACATAGATTTGGAAAATATTTGATTTTTAGGGACAACCCAGAAGACTTTTTGAACAACCAAAATCATACAATTGACAAACCCACCTTTGAAGAGTTATTTGACTTTGTTTGTAAAAATAAACCAGGATGCAGAGGAGGTTCTTCGTGCTTGATTTTTTCTTTTGGTTCTCCACTTTTTCTTTTGGATTCGTCCCTGTTTTCCTTCATTTTCCTCTCCTTCTCATCCTTTGACTTTTCCTTCAACTCTTTGTCAGATTTTCGAACATCACTATCCATCTTAGTATCTGCATCAACTTTCTCTGTCTTTGGTTCAATAGCTGCTACTTCAACCTCAGTTTTCACGTCTTTGGGTAACTTTTCACTGGTTCTATCACCAGCAGCATGCCTTTCTCCTGATTTAGCTACCTCATTGAGGGGATTTAGATCATTTCCAGATTTGTTAACCTCAAGCAACTCCTTGTCCTTTTCCTCACTGCTGCCTTTATCGCCATCATGCTTCTTATCATTGTTCATCACCTTGACGTCACTCTCTGTGGTCTTTTTCTTAGCTACAACCCTTCTAATAATTTTCTTTTTACCAGAGGCCTTAACTCCAGAAGCCTGCCCAGTAGCAGAAGAAGCGACCTCAGATCGTTTGGTGTCCTCTGTTTTACCCTCTTGAGGGTCTGTTTCCTTCTTAGCATTTTCCTCATTCTCAGGAACTTTCTCATTCATCTGAACAGCTTTCCCTTTAACCTTCCTGACAATTCTCTTCCTAACAAATGTTTTAATATCAGCACCTTCGACTGCTTTCCCAACTTGTGATTCAGGTTTCTCTGTTTGACTATCAACTTTAGCAAGACTTTCCCCTTCATTGACGTCCACTGGTTTACTCTCTTTAACTATGGGGGAATTATCACCAGCATTACTCTTCTTCTCACCAACTTTTACTTTCACCTTCCTTACTATCTTCTTCTTCACTGGCTTTGGAGTTGCAGTAGCAGAACTCACACCTTCATCCATTCTTTCTGATTGTACTTCATTACAATTCTGCCCCTTATCCTTCAGCTGAGAATCTGTATTATTTCCAACATCTTTTACTTCATCTCTGTTTTCCTCTTTCACCATCTCTGCTGTTTCTTTAGCATCATGTTTCTGATTAGTTGCCTCATCAAGGATCTTTGTTTCTTCTTTAACATGTTTTACTTTCTCATCAGTTTTAGAACCTTTAACAGAATCAGTTTCATGGTCAGATTTTGTGTGATCACCTGCAGAAAAAAATTAATCCATAATAAAGGTTAGAATACAGCAGATCAGTGATCTGTGACAATTCAAACGTAAACCTACTGCTGATACCTTTGTCATTATCCTTTCTTTCATTTGATTTCTGAAAAAACCAAAACATATCTGATATCAGGGATATTTAATTAAACCATTTGCGGACATTCAAAAGTAGCAAAGTTTGATCGTAACATACTTTCTCCCTTTTCAACGAAACCAGTTGTTCTCTCTCTTCTTTGGCCTTCTTGAAAGTAAGCCATTGACTTCGCCATGAGTCAAGTGAAGGAAGGCATTCTGATATATTTGGAACAAATAATACAGTGATTTCTTTGTGACTAAACAGCCCATCCCTGCCAACTCTATCATAGTGGATCTGCACAACAGAAGGCAGATTTAAACAGAAAAATATCCAGTCACCTACTGCAGGGGAGAAGAAAAGTTGCATAGAAAAGCAGACCGGGCAAATTATTGTCTCGTACCGAATACAAATAAGAGCTTGCAATTTCAAGGAAGTTCAGAATGCGGAAGAAGATATGTTCTATGAGGAAAGAACAAGAGAGGAGGATCAAATAAGGTTGACAAAGGAAGTTGGACTATGCAACTTGAAGAACAGCATGAACAGAAACCAGATGCAAGAAAAGACTCAGAAGTAGATGGTCAAACCCCAGAATAAAAGGAAAGTGCAAGCACAGACTAGCTTGGACAGTGTCAACAGCATGAAGTGTCGATATAGACTGGATAATGTTGTAAACAGAATGTACAACCACAGCTGGCTTCAATAAAGAAAAGTTCAGATAGGACTGTCCCATGACTAGAAAATCTTGAATTGAGACGTGTCAAGAAAATGATAAGAGCTCAGAAAATATATGGTGTCAATGGGGTTCACACAGGAATAGCACATGCTACCATGTGAAATCACACAATGATAAAAAGATAGACGCAGACATTGTCAATAGTGAAAACAGCATTTTTGAAGTGGAGACAAGATGACAAAGGGACACAACATATATGGTTAGACATTAAAAGTATCTTTGAGAAACTGAATGACATAAAATCAAGGGAAGATGCAGTGCAAAGAACAAGCAGAGGTGTGAAGAACATCCAATAAAACTGACTATGAAATAATAACAAGCGTAAGCATAGACAAGCACTGACACTTGATAACAGGGACAACTGAATTAGACGGACCCAAAAAGTTCATGAAAGAGCAAAAGACCAGACCCAAACTCCTGACGCTCCCCCCAAAAAATAACATTAATAAAACATGAAATAAGTACAAAATAAAAGTAGGCATTTAGAAGTCAGGATGGTAAGCTAATAAACAAGAAATGTTTAATACCAAAAAGAGAGCATTAAGAGTCATAGATTAAATAGAAATGAACAACTAAAAAGTCCATTAGGCTTCCAAGTACTAATTAAACGCGGCCGTTTTACCATGTCAAAAACAAAAACCGCTGTTTAACTAAATGCAACTCTACTTACAAGGTGATTTAAGTCTTGCACTAGACCAATTGCAGCAAAAAAAACTGAACCAAAAGGAGCAATAAAAAAGAGAAGTTGAAAAAATATTTAAAGAAAAAGTTTACATCGATAAGCCTTTTTTTTTTTGAGGAACAAACCTATAAACCTTATTTTTCACTCTTTAAAAGATAAACAAACAAACAACCCATTAGGAGAAGGAAACCTGACGTCAATAGAAACAATATGCCTCCACTGAAGCAATCTCAGATGTCACAGAAATGAAAAGGCCCCTAAGTGCACCAAAAGAAATGTAGATTGCATAAAAAGAAATACATCTATGTATATTCCAACATCATAATAATATATTGAAGGACATTATCAGTTTTTTCATTAGAAATAAGAAAAAAAAACTTATACAATAAAACCAACTTCATGCAACAGATCCTGATAATCTATAGAGTAGATATGAAAGCATACCTCAAGGAAGCGATTCCAGTGCTGGCAACTTTGCAGGTCAAGCTGGACAACATCTTTAGTATACCTAGAAGAAAAAGACCTTCCACTGAGTTCTCGCACATTCACTTCATACTGATGGCATAAATGAATAAATGCAAGAAGCAGAAGAGGAGAAAGAACCTTAGAGCTGTTCGAATCAAGGAAGAATCATCACTCGATGGATCCCCACCATCTACAGTTGCATGCCAAGGGCCTCCAACAGCTAGGAAAGACCGATCCTTTCTAAGAAGAGCAAACCTCAAGATACTGTGAAAATGGGCAACCCGGTCATCAGAACTTTTGCCTGCACATAGCTCTTCCAGAGAAGTGCTACTGAATCCACTCATCAATAACACCTGAAGAGGAGAAAACATACACTTTTCAAGGGACAAAGAAGCACTTCTCGATGAAAACCAAGAGAAAATATTTTTGAAGGGTAGAAGTAAACAGCACAGCTCATTTCATATTAATAGCTTATTTTAGTTTAGTGCAACAATCAAAGATCGAAAGACAATGATAATCCAAATAAATATAGATGAAACATTTTATGACAACATTATACATCTGTGCTTCATTATAACCCAACCCGCAACTACAAAACAAGACAGATTGTTATAATAACTGATACAAACATTCAAATAAAATTACAATAGTACATCATTGACCTCTCACAATCTACTATTGAGCCTTTTCCAGAAACATGCCATAAGAAATCAAAACATTCTAAGAGTTAGATGAGAATCACCTTGGCATTCCACACAGTGGTTCCAGAGTTTGTTTTCTCTAATTCTTCAGCTGAAGAATCAGTGGTTGGTTCCTTATCATCTTTAACATCTGTTTCGACAAGCTCATGCTCAAAGCTGCCCCACGCAATACCAATTTACATGATATAAGAAATATATCTAAGCACTCACAAAGAGAGAATTATGACTCCAAATAAACATGAAAAACAAAATTTTATGAATCCACAGCAGGAATTTCTCCATTAGTTAATGTATTAGAAGAAGGGTAAAAACAAAAATTCGACAGAAAAAAACAAGAGCTAAAGTTAAGTTCATAAGGTACCTGACAGGAGTATGAAATGAAAGACACAGATTTCCATTTGGCCAGTGCACGACAAGCTGAACAAAAACTTCAATTGTTAATACAGTAATGCATAAACGTCTATAAGTAGTTTAAAGAAAAGAAAGACATACCTTGGAAAATTCAGGAGAAATAAAGAGTCTTGGATATCGTTTACTTATTGATAAATAATCCCTTTCAGAATCCACCAGACAGGACGAGACAACCTACCATACCACTTGATTTAAGAAAGCGAAACTTGACAAGTAATCAAAAAGCAACAGTAATGCAAACCCACTACTTATAACAACAAACAAGGGCTATCATCCAAACTCAACAAGAAATTGAGAAACTCCAAAAGCAAACAAATAGTTGATGAAATAAAAACAAGAAAGATAAGACACTTCATCACACAGTATGTCCTCTTCCCAAGACCTCTCAGAGAAGGAACTACTCAAGCATTTTGTAGAACAGATGTGTGCATCCAAAATTGAACCAGGGGCGAAATTCTAGAGAAACCCCAAGCTAAGAAGCAAAATCCAAAATGCACAAATTGGTTTGTCTCAAATGATCAAATGTAAAGTCAGGGTTATTTCATTGTTCTATCCCACACTTGAAATGAAAGGAACCAACGGAACCAGAATCCTACTAATGCTCCAGTAGCATCGATACCACCAGGAGATAGCCAGAATGATAGGAGACAAAGAAGCAGATGTTTGTATACAAAGGCTCAAGACGCTTGACTAAATTCTGTACATATTCCAACACTAACTCCGCAAGATGGTTTTACCTTGCAAACATATTCTCTCCTTTTTTCTTTAACGGGAGAATGACGCCTTCAGCATGACAGAGCAACACAGTTAGTTAAGAAGGCCGCAAGATAAAAGAAGCAGCGGCAGAGTAAATAGGAGGCAAAAGAAGAAACACATTTAAGGTGGTCCACCTATGGGTAGCATCATGACGCAAGGGCGAAACTCTTCGTGGAGGTCTTTCTTCCCTTATCAAGGAAGATCCATGACGATCCCTAGCGCCTCTTGGTGGTGTTCGTTCACGCCGAAGTTCAGGTCCACGCTTAAGTTCAGGTCCACGCTTAAGTTCAGGTCCACGCTTTCGTTCTCGTTCCCTCTCCACTTCACGTCGCTCTTGTAGGCGTAATCGCTCTCTTTCTCTCTCTTTGTCGCGTTCTCGTTCGCGTTCTCTTTCCCTCTCCCTTTCCCTTTCCCTTTCTTTTTCTCTCTCACGTGCACGTAAGTGCTCCCTCCGCCGCTCTTGCTCCCGAATCTCCAATTCTCGACGAATGCCGCCTCGATCTTCTCCTCGCTCATCAAGTTTGGTGCCTCCAATGCTCATAAGACCAGAACGTGGTAAAGCCCCACTCGGGTAATCAGGCTCAGTAGAGGTGCCACGAAACCCTTTCCCGGCGGTGTAGTCACGACCGGGAGGCATTACCCCATAGCCGCCTGCAGTAGACCCTTGGCCGTAGAGTATATCATCCATGTTTCTCCGTGGAGCAGCACCCATAATGGATGATGGGTGGGTTCCGCCATAAGAACTACCAAGAAGAGGTAAATTGCGAGGATCAGCATCCATTCTTCCATAGGAGCTGACGTCCTGGGGCCCATGACGAATAGTGCCCCCCCTTGTTGCAGGGTAATCAGCTGGTCTGCCAGAAATGCATATGCTACTTAGAGAGAAACAAAGCTATATTGCGCATATCTCTGGAAAACAAAGCCATATTGTACGATTCGCCAGAAAACAAAGCCATATCGTGTGGATCTCCGGAAAACAAAGCCATAATTTGTGGATTTCTGAAAAACAGCACCCTAGTCGTGGACACCAGAGCTAATCGACAAAGGTTTGATGTTTATACAAAGTATGAAGTGGTTTCAAAAGAGAAATTCCAGCTGAATAATTTCTTACACGAGAGGAATCACAAATTGACTACATACACATCAATGATAACGCAGCAAATGTTACCACTAAAAACCAGAACCAAAAGAAACAGTCCAATGGAGGTACCTGGAGCCACCATCAAGTGTACTCGCTGCTAAAGAATGTCTCAAATCAGAATTAGCTTGTAGTGATTGTGTCTTCACCATTTGTTGTTGTCGGATCATTGATGTCTGCCAGAACAACTTCCTATGTCAATTTCCAATAAATTGAAAAGTAGTGCATAACAAACACATATATGGATCACCATATACCTGATCAATGTGGTCATGCATCTCAGACTGATGCAAAGCACAATAGAGATGGAGATCAGTACCCATGAAAAAGGCTCCAACGGATAAACTAAATCAAGAAAAGAAAAGAAGAAAATGCATATAACTTTTACCAGACTTAGGCCAACAGGATCAGCATATCTTCTAGTCTGGTCACTTGGTAACTCTCTCCCAATATAAGAGGTAGGCTGATCACCGTAATGGCGTCTGTCCACTGAAGAATAATCAGTCAGCTTTGGAGCAGAGAAATGGTCACTTTTGTGGCCATACTTTGATGAAGAGACATAGTCATCATTCTGTAATCCCAGACCAGATCCCATAGCACCAGTAGCATAAACAGGTGTCTCTCCCATAGCTGATCCATAGCCAGAGCGACCTTGAAGAGAAGAGCCAGCTCCCTTGGCACCCATTGTGGCAATCTGTATAAGGATAAGTGCTCCTCAATGAGAGAATAAGAATAAGTTCTCCTCGATAATAGAATAAGAACAAGTGCTCTTCCATAGCAGAATACAAACTTAAGCATCTCTATGCGCACATATAAACTAGAACTAAGGTAGACATTCTTAGCGCAAAAAGAATAATCATTGATAAGAACAGTAGTTGATGAAAATTACAAAAAGAAATTGCATAAAATGAATAAAAAGTTAGTACCTGTTGATTACCACTCAAAGCAGATGCTCCATAAACTGAGGAATACTGTCCTCCATAATGAGTCTCAATAGGAGTATGGCTTCTATATCCACCCATATCTACATCTTGTGAAGAACTCAACATTGATGCATGTCGAGAATGCTGGGAACTTCCATCGGCACCACCAGCAGAACCTCCAGGGTAGCCACTTCCAGCCTACAAAGAATGGTAACAAGTCATCACATACAACTCTTGCCATCATGAAAGAACAAGCTAGTCTCTATCGAAGTCATCAATATGCCATTGGATGCTATGATCTAGTGAGAAGTAATTATACAGATCTTGTTTTACTAACAAAAAACTCACAGCTTGTCCATATGGCTGTTGCGCTCCATAAGATTGTTGCCCGTATGGGTTACTCCCCCTTGACGAGTACATTTTCTCTTACCTGAAAGTAAAAAGTTCTTCATACAGAGGAAATGGTTCACAATGTTTTCTCTTACAAGGAGTATGGCGGAGAGAAAACAAGAAGCAGACAAAAAGAAACTGTGTGTAACATGAACATGCAGGAAAAAAATAATAAGAATAAAAAGAAAACAAAAGTAGATACCGTCGTTAGCGTGAATTCTTGGGGAAACATTACAAATGGGGTACGCCCGCTAATGGCAAGTTGAATTATCATTCTCCTGATAAAAATTTTACTAATGAGAAAAATGTGGCCTTCGGACTAGTAGCAAATATGAGGTAGGCAAGCTCGTTGCCCGCTGCTCGCACGAGCAACGAGTTTGAATATGCAAACAACCCGAAATCAACGAACTTCCTATCCTTCGAAAGTACAATGAAGAACCCTCTAAAAGTGAGAAGGGCAAGAAAACTTCCATGACTCGATTCCTCGAGCAGAGACATTAATATATTTTCGGGGAAAAAAAATGCGGTATATGAATCAATGCAACTGATAGTAACCCATCAGCAATTTTCAATTTTTCCAAGCCTCTCTACACTGAAACAATAAAAAGAGGACCCCCGTACAAAATTAGAGCAGAGATAGATGCCGGTGCGGGAAACAGCAACTATCTCTGGCAAAGGGTACAGCTTGTTTGCTTATCTGCGTGCTCTCGAGAAATCAAAAAAGACTAAAAAAGAAACGCGCGAAACGTGCTTACCGGATGTCAGGAGCCCTAGAACAGACGCAGCAAAGAGAAGCGATGTCGATAATGGAAAACAAGGGGACAAGACTCCCTCTCCGCCAAGCTTTCGAAGGCTTTGCAACGCTAGAGCAAGCTTAAGAAAACCCCTTTGTAGTAACAAAGCCCATGTATGATGTATCTTTTTTGCCTCTTTATAACCTCTTCAGATATCAGATAGGACCAAGCCCACGGAAGGGGTTTTTCGACCGCAGGATTATTCGGGTTAAGGTATATCGACGGCTGGGATGAAAACAATAGCTTGTCCGAGTTAAGAGCCTTATATTAGTGTCAATTAGGACGAGTAGAAACATCAAAAAATAATAAAGGATTTGCTAGTTTAAGACTAGTCCAAATCAAACGGATTAAAGAAGTGATAAGAAGGGAGTAACACATATTAAGGTGGGGTTGTCCGAATTAGGGGTCGAGTTTGGGTCGGGTTTTTTTAAAACCTGAAACCCAAACTAGCAAAAAAAAATTCCAACGGGTTTTAAAACCTTGAGTCGAACCCTATATTTTACTAACTCAAACCCAACCCGACCCAGTTAAAATAGGGGTGGCAACGGTTCCGGTTAACGGGGAACCCGCCCCAACCCGACCCGCTTAAAGCGGGTTTAGGTATGCATTTTTTTCGTGTGGGGCGGGTTTGTTATTTTGGAGAGGAGAGCACGTCACATGTTTAGGGTGGGGACAGTTTTCGCCCTAAAAACTCGACCTGACTTACTTAACACCTTGTAAAAAAGAAAATATTAGAGAACAAACATGAAATAAAAAAATATATTAATAAAATTTATGTTTGACAGCATGTTTAAGTTTTACATGATTTATAAGTATTTATATGTTTACAAGTTTATAATATTTATTTTAAATTTTTTTAATACAATATGTCATGGGGCGGGGCGGGTACCACGAGACAGGGCGAATTTTCGTGGGTTTGGGTTGGAATGGGTTTATAGTGCAAACCGGTAGTGTCTTCAGTTTTGATCAAACCCAATTAGATTCAACCAATGATTATTATACCTTATAATTTGTATATATTTATTATTTTTATAAATAATAAGACAATAAATGATTTAGTTAGGGGTGTCATAGTAAATTAAACTGAATAAATAAGAACCGGATTGGCCTCCAATTCTGGTTCAACCGTGTTGGACCGCCCTGTTTGGCCCGGTTTTTAAAATTCTAATTATTATGTATTAAGTATTAACTAAAAACATACCATATTTATTTTAATTATTACTCTGTTATTGAGATGGTTACTTAGGGAAAAGATATTTACAAGGAAGGGAGAAGTAACACAACTAAACAAAGAGAAAAAATTTGGGATTAATTTTAATATTTGGATGTCTACTATGTATTCCGTCATCTTCAATAGTCAATGCGTGGTTGTTTGGTAGCTTCTTGCCGCCATTGCTTTTATTTCAATGCTTAGTCCCGAAGCTTTGAAATACTTTCCCCAGACGAACGGCAATTCGTAATCAATGCTTGAACTGTAAGCTTCGTGGGAATTCAGAGGTCGTCAAGATTCGAGATCAAAGGCGGAAGATTTTCGGAAGGAATTTCCCCAAGGGCCTGCAGTTTCCAACTGTAAGAAGAGAGAATTCCTGCCAATTCTGCCATAAATCGCTGCTGCTTGCGGAGGCTTCGAGTTTTGAGAAGAGGGAGAAATGGATTTTCCGTTCGGTCGTCCCTTTGAACACCGCCACCGCAGGGAAGAAGAGCGGCCTATGTACCCTCCGCCGCCTCCCCATCCCACTCAGCCCGAAACCCATAATCCCTGTAGTCCCGAGTCGGATGTTTATCATATCCACCACGAGACCCACAATCCCTATCGCGACGATTCGGGTGTATATCCCGTCCCTCACGAAAACCACAACCCTCTTCGCAACGATTTGAATGCAATCCATATCCATCACGCAGTGGATGGTCCTCATCGTGACGATCAGTACTATCCTCCTCCAGGGACAAGATCCTTCTCACCACCTCCTCCTCCTCCTCCTGCGGTGCGTCATATCCACCATGAACAATCGGGTCCTTACATGCCCCCACCTCCCTTTTCTTCCAATGTTCATTGTGTAGCTCATCAGAGCTATGCCCCTTTGCCTCCCTTTTCTTCCAATGTTCAGCTTGTAGCTCATGAGAGCCATGCCCCTTTGCCTCCCTCTTCTTCCAATGTTCAACGTGTAGCTCATGAGAGCCACGCCCCTTTGACTCCCTTTTCTTCCAATGTTCAGCATGTAGCTCATGAGGGCCATGCCCCTTTGCCTCGTCCAGGCCCTTTCCCTAGTCATGACAGTCCGTGGCCTGATCATCGGGTGGTCCTTCCGAGAGGTGAAGATGTCAGGGTGTTCTGTGAGGCGGAGACGGGTTATTCGTTGACCATTAGAGATGGGTCTGTCGTATTGACTCGTAGCAATTCTCATGACGAATTCCAGGTGTGGTTCTGTAGCTAATTCTACGCTTCTAATCTCTCTCTCTCCTCTCTCTCTCTCTTTCTCTCTCTTTCTCTCTCTCTCTTCTCTCTCTCCTCTCTCTCCTCTCTCTCCTCTCTTTCTCAATTCCATAAAAGCGTGTTCTTTGCTGTTCATTGAAGTGCTACTGTGCTATGATAGGACATGTCTCTCTCTTTTTTTTATTTAATTTTTTCTGTCAATGTTGTTCTTAGTTCACAGTAAGCCAGAAATGTAGATGACATAGGCACAAACTCTTCAGAACATGGCGATGAGAGCATTAACTATCGATTATCGAGGCTGCTTTCATACTTCTAGTTGACGCTCGAGAGAACTTTATTTGTTAATCTTTTGAAATGACCGAATAAATAGAGCTCTGGAACACTCAGAACCGATTTATTTTGAACTTCGAACCACGAAGAATTGAAGGAGCAGAAGAAAATTGCTTGTTAACTGTTTCTTAACTATTGTTATATTCATGTATCATGATCAGCACTGGATCAAGGACGAGACATATGGCACCAAAGTGAAGGATCAAGAAGGTTTCCCTTCATTTGCTTTAGTGAACAAGGCGACTGGTCAAGCTCTGCAACATGCTATTGGAGCAACGCAGCCCGTAAGATAACTTTCTATATTGATTTATTTATATCTTTTAATCTCTTCCTCTGTGCTTCCCTGTCGCTGTTGCTCTGCATGGTTATAGTATAACGCCCTGTTGTTCAATAAATCTCGTCGTCATTAACACGAGTTATTTTCAGTTAATGGTTTTATTCTGGATTGCGGCGTTGTTTCCTTTAGTTATTTTGTGGTTCAGATTTCTTACCTGTTGCTCTGTTAATTACCATAACCTCACTTTAAAAAATAGAAGAAAAAAAAATCAGAATCCCACCACTTAAATTACCGGCTTCAGAATTTTAAAAGAAAAAGGGGAAATGGAATAAATAATCCCACCATTCAAATTACCAGCGATGGCGGTGGATTCACTTGTACCTTTTTTGAAAAATATATTTTTTCTGAACAAAAATGAAAAGTAAAATTCATTAGATGTGCTCAAATTGGAGTAAAGTTTGAAAGTTGAATGACATACATGCTAAGGAAAAGCCCTACCAATTGAAGGAAATCTGAGCTCTCTGAGCACTAGGCAATTCAAATAAAAGCAAATGGTAAAACAAGATTGCCATAGTGAAAATCGTGTCTTAATGGGAGAGAGTTGCCAATATCATTGTGCTTTTCAAGAAGATCTGCTATTCTGTTTGTTCATCCAGTACCATGTAATGCTCAACGATCAGCTGTTTCCTCTATCTCATCAGATTATTTCTAATTTTCTGAAGGATTTTTTTTCCCTTGTACTGAAAGTTTTTGTTCATTTGAATTGATGTCTGGGACTTGATTATTAAGACAGAGGTATTTCTCATCTCAGCACATTGTTTGTACAGAAAGATAGCACAATTCTATTTTTTGCTATTTTAACAGATATATAATACATCAGAGGACCAAGATATTTTAGGTTCAGATTGGAACATATGAAGCTGCCTAATAGTTTATTGGTTTTTTATTAAAACATTCTTTGTTTTTGTCCTTTGTCATGGTAAATCCTATTTCTTCTTGCTAGATGTTCATCCAAAGACACATTTGAGGGGAACCCACTGGAGTTCATACAGTGGGACTAGGCAGCATTACATGGAATTTTAGGGAACATCATTTTTGGGTTGTGAAATACCTCTCAGAAAATTTGAACAGAGTATCATTTTTTCGGCCAATTTGTTGATTTTGTTGTGGAATTAGGCTAGTAGGCCTCAAATTGTGAAGAACTATCTAGTTTTTGTTAAAACAGTCACAAATATTCAGTACTAGAACGATCCAAAGCTTATTACTTTGGATATGCTTACCACTTCAACTAACCTCCTTCTGATTGATCCGAGGTCCTGAACCCAACTTCGACTTAATATCAGAGGTTTTCTGTACGTGAGCCTCTAATTTAAGACTGCTCATGTTGGACCCACTTAGAAAGCTGACAGGCCACACCCGAGGAGGAATGTCAGAATAGCCTTACACAGATGTAGGCTTAGAATGATGCTGTGCCTTTATACATGCTTTTTCGCATTGGCTAGCTATTAGGAGATGGACCTGGTACAACTTTAACCTATCTATCTTGTTGTGTTAGTGTGCCTTTATACATGCTTTCCGCTATATAAAGACATAAACAAAGTTACCTTGAGATCAAAAGTTGCCAATCCCTATATTGGGTCTTCATTGCAGACGCAAATAGTACTGTAGTTGTTAAAGACATCACTGCAGCATTGGGTATTACTCTTACACCTCCTTTTCTCTTCTGGACCCCAAACTGCCTTACCCAACTCATACGCGATCTAGTACATGATTACAAGAAACCATGGATACTATGTAGCATCAATGAACTGAATGTTCATGTGAGAATTTTCTGTGTGGGTTTCGAATTTCTTAAATATATTGTATAGGGAAGAGTTCAGGAAAACAATAACCAACGGTACATCAGCTAAACTTCTATTGTATTAATTCTTTATCTTTTTGTCTGTCACATGACAAATGCATGCCTACATTTGAAAATCTTACAAGTCTATAGTCCTTGTAGGAAAGTAAAACTTGGCTAGAGAGCCTGTAGGACTTGTTTATTCGAAATGGAACCAAGACAAGCCTCTTGGTTAGTACAAAGAAGTACCTAAAATAGGATTTATTACTCAATTTGAATAGGAATCCGTAACTGACACCCAAAAATTGGAGCTAGAGCGGAGACTTCTTGTTACCTCGTCTTGCCTACATCAGCACAGGGTTGTCTTTTCTTTATTCTTCTTCCTCGATGACCCCTTTTTGTTTATGGCAACTTTTCTTTCATAATACTGACTCTGCTGCTTTCACATCCAATCCATGTACTTGTTCCATCATTCTATAACCCAGTGCATCTTCTAACACCTAAATTACCTTTTTCCTTGTTTTGTTTTTATCTTCATCAAATACGGTTGTACCTGTAGAAGACACCTCGTGATTACCTCAAGCAGTTCAATCTTCTTCCCAACCTATGCTGCTTCTAGGGTGCTCATCCTAATTTTTTAATCTGTTTTCCTCCTTGTTGATGCTGCTTCTTTAGGTTGTAACTTTTGTCTTGTTTACTGCTATGCAATAGTTCTTTCCATGATAGCTGCAGCTGTTATATAGAATCATAGTGGTCTAGTTTTGGATGATTTCCTAAAACGTATTTATGAAGAGGACTAGGCCATACCATATCCTTTATTATGCAGACTAATGCTTTCTGCCTATCATTTTCGAGGCGACTTGCATGGCATGATGGACAAATACCATCCCAGTTGTTGGCTTTATGCTGACGATAAGTCAGAATGTGTTGGGACACTAATGGAAACTTTTGAATAGCCACAATAAATGCTCCTATCTTTTATCGCTGAAGGCAAATATATAGAAAATAATTTCCTTGCTGTTTCTTTATACCACTGATTACTTGCCCTAACATTGCAGGTTCGGCTGAAGCCTTATCGCCCTGATGAGTTTGACGAATCAATCTTGTGGACCAAGAGTGAGGATGTGGGGCACGGTTTCAGAGCCATCCGTATGGTCAACAATATTCGTCTCAATCTTGATGCTTTCAAGGGGGTTGAGGGAGTACATGATGGCACTATTGCAGGGCTATGGGAGTGGAAAAAGGGGGACAACCAGAGATGGAAACTTGTACCTTACTGAAAGAAAGGCAACAACCAGAGATGAAAACTTGTACCTTGCCGTAAGGAACGGGATAAATAAATTTCTCTATATCATTATAGGAACTTCAAAAACACTAATTTACTCTAAATTGTTTGTGTTTTTCAAACTTTGCATCTGAGGATTCATCTATTTTTTTTCCAGTTTCGTGCATGTCTTAGCTTGAGATTTTGGTATCAGAATAACAATATAAGTCATAACACTAGGACCTTTGATGGAGTCACTTATTGCCAGCGTCCATGACTCTTTTGGTGCGATTTTTATGTTTCATGATTCATCAACAGCCTGGATTCTGAATGAAAGCTTCGATTATTGCAGGAAGCTAGCAGCCAATGTGTCTCTCGTGTTCCTGGCACCTCAGACTTATCTAGTATTGAAGTCTCACTCTGTTCTACGGATGTTTTTGTCTGTATATCTGTATGAATTATTTTGTGGAAGGTATCTGAGTGTTGTATATCAATCAAATAAGTTCCCTACAACCACATATTATCATATTATGATGACTGGCTGCCAAAAGTGTAAGTTTCAAACAGGTCACATCTTTCCAAAGCTCCATTTGAAAAAAAAAGAGGGTCTGTCCAGAGCCAGACCCAAATATTAAAGAACTTAGACAGTTGGTATTGGCTTAGGCAGAAACTCATCTTTGAATGTCATGGGTGGTGGTTTCCCACAGCCGTCAGCATACTAGAAAAGGTGGGGAATTGCAGGCAAGAGATACTAATTCTGAGAGAGTCTGAAGACATCCCCATCAGCCCAAAAAGATGCGTGGCAGCCACGTGATGGTCCTTGTCTTCCTCCAAAGCTCTGAGAGAGATCCATTTCAGTTTCCATCTATTGTTGAACTAAATCCAATGAATCCCATCTGTCACACTCTCCTTCAGTACCCTTCTCTTCTCTTCATCCTAACCCTTCTCCTTGTCTCTACGACTCTCCTGCATCACTCTCCCCTGCTGCTCCAAAGACTTAATTAGGGTACATAACAAACGGGCAGCCCCGTTCACACCCTCCTTAGATCGACTTACCACCCAGCATTGATTTAATTCTTTCTGTCTTTTGGGTTGGGTTTCATTGAGTAGAGAGTCTTCAAATTACACATAACTTGAGGTTTATCCTAAAATGACTAGTCGAAGTTAAAAGTTTTCTACTAACTGTTAAGTCAAGATTTTTTTTAATTTATACGAGACTAATGTCTAGTATGTCGATAGTTCATGCCATGCATTCTCTCCGAAAAGATGACGAAGTAAAAGGTTGAGAGAGAGAGACATTTAGATGTTCGCTGAATATTGCAGTTTTGCACAGCTCTTCTCCACCTTAAACTTACCTTTCTCAGCTGCCTTCCACGCGCACACACCTGATACGTCTCCATGCACATCCCTTCTCGGCAGTGGTCGAAGAATTGCCTCCATCATTCCATTCTCGTCCGACAAAGACACCCCCTCCATTCCCTTCTTTCCCAACCTTCACCTTCTCCCAGACCTCGCAAAATCTTCAATTCTGCTGCTATTTAAGTACAGCGTTAGTTGGGTTGAGCTGCAACTCGTGTAAACAAATAGCAAACCGGTCAAGCAACTCCTCCCTTCCATCCCTACAAGTTTTCCCCTTCCGAACGAGTCACACTCAGAGCCTCCCCAAACTGGTAAAGGGGTCACATTTCATCTACGACGTCTACAGTGTACACAGACCCATAACAGAGAAAGGAGAGCAAGTAGTTGTAGATAAGCCTCACCCCTGCTACGCCTTATCACAAACACCTGTTGTACATCAGTCCCTCTCTTCTCTTTCCCTGTTTACCAGAAACGGAGCCTTTGTTCCCACTATTAGCCCGAGGCAGTTGAACTGTTGCAATGGAGGTCAGTTAGACGCCTCAACAGTCCTTCACCCTCGTTTCTGTTGAATGGTTTCATCATGGCTTCCGTCACCCCCGACCCAACCCGGTTAAACTCCCCAACCAACTCAACCTCACATGCACACATGCACACATGTACACAAACACAAACATCATGTATGTGAACAAACGCGCGCACACATACACACGCCCACACGCCCACACACGTACACACGCACACACATGCACACACACAAAAACATGCACGCGACACACATACACGCGCACACACACACGCCCACACGTACGCACGCGCACACACACACACACACATTAAAAATTTTAAAATGTTAAACATCAAAAATATCTATTAAGTATCCTCCACTATATTTAATATTGTCCACTAATCTCATTGGTCTGTTGGAGTGCAATTACACTAACAAATACTCTTTAGAGAAAATGAAGACCACATGTTGTGCCTAGTTTAATAAAGCTAATCACCAATTAAGAACTCATTATGTATAGTCTCATATTAGCAAGCAAAATGGAAATTTGATCAGTTGATCTAGTTTGGTTTATAATCAAGCCTGAAAATTCTTAATTGATCTAATATACAAATAATGCATTTTGGTCTTTTTTTGTGAATCTCAACTTTTCTTGCACGACGTGTCTCGTAGCCAATTGGAGAAAATGCTAGCTTTTCTCATATGAATCAAAATTAGGAATATGATTGAACAAGGTAAGCTAATAACTTTTAATGCGATAATGATGCTTACCTTCTTCCACTTATATTAAACAATGAAGACAAAAATAAATTGATTTTGGTTTTAAGATCACTTAAACATTTTAAATATTGAAAATTTGAAGAGTTCTAAAATGTTATTTGATTTTTCATCTATATATATATTAACAGGGTGGGTCTTTTATGTTTTTTCAATTTAATTTACTATTACTATCTAAGACTTATCTTTAATTATTTCCTTAATCCTTTATCAGAGTGCTTAGGGAATGTGTCATGTTTGTTACTTGTCTCTTTCCAACCAAATCTCTAACATAGTTTAATTGTTGCTCATTTATACTCTTATCAAATCATTTTCTAGAAAATATTCTATTTATTTAAAAAAATTAGTTACACACAAAGAGATATGAGTGATAATGAAAGATAGTATTTTCCAACCAGATTTTTCTCACCCAAAATTTTACACTTGCCTATGTGGGACTTTTGTATCATGTGTAACAAAGCCCTTAATAATTCTAAGTATAAAGAAATGTTATGAACTAAAATGCATGAGTTGGGTATGTGAAGAAGTGACCATTACCCAAAGCAATCCCTTTTTTTTTTCTCAAGTAAAAAAAGAAAAATGAGCCAGTCTTCATCAACCACTCACAAAAGGACCTCAATTATCTGAGAGAGCCAGAAGAATGTATCAGTAAGACTTTGGAGATTGGTAGATAAAACAGTACAAGGAATAATATAAAGAATAGTGATAAAATCATCCCAATAATTGCAACCAGGGAGGGATATTATTTTCTGCAGTACATGAAGTTATGCTTCTGTAATCTGTTTGTTGTTATTTGGCCTCTTTTGAAACTATCTACACAAAGCCATCAAATATTCAAACTATTCACACTAACAACAGCCTTCTTTTCTTCTTCTTCTTCTTCTTCTTCTTCACCTTCTTCATCATCTTTCTTCAAATCTTCTTTCTAGATTTTTCTCCTGGTAATAAGAATCAAAAAGTATAATCACAACAAATCTCTTCTTTCTCCTTCCTCTGCATCAGTAGTTCCAGAAACAATCAAGGTCCACAGGGCCTACAGAAGGGGAAGGATCAACCTGATCTTCAAATTGCCTCCTACCCATCTCACGGTTTGAGACAACTGAAGAGATTTCAGTGTTCATGTCAGTGGTGAGACCTGTTTCCTGGGAAACGCTGACCATATCCCTCTCTGTCTTGCAGCTCTGTTTCATGACAGGTCCATGGTGGGATTCCAGCAAAGCACGCAAGATCGCCTGGTCCGGGACCGAAACCGAACTGGGGTAGTGGAAGTTTGCCAGATTTGGAGCTCCCTGTGTCAAGTACAAGGAGCTTGGGAGAGAGAATCTGGAGAAAATCAACGAAGAGGGTGAAACTGAAACATCAGGGGGATTTGCAGAAGCAGATAAAAGAGGGGAACAGAAGGCATCATTCATCTCCTCCTGGCTTTTCTGACCCTCCATTAACCCACTGGAGAAGCAGGTCACGTGAGCTGGCTCAGGCGCCGTGTGCTTGAACTTGTTCCCGAATGAAGAATCCATCAATGGGGGCAGAATCGATGAACCAAAATCCTCGCCCAGGGAGCCAATCCTCAGCAATCCTGGGACAAGGGTTTTCTTCCCGCAAGAGCTCTTCTGGAAAACCCGGCAGATGACCCACTCATTCTGTAAGAAAAAAAAAATAAAAAAAAACCCAAAGATCAATAACAAAACTGATGTTCAGAAATGGAAGAAAAAGATACATACAATCGAAGAAGGAAGGAAGATCATATACAATACCTTGGCCGTCTTGGGGAGATTATAGAGAGAGAACTTCCCCTCCAGTCTGTATTCATGCATTACCCAGTTCGTCTTTTCTCCTTTGGGAGCTCTGCCTTTGTAGAACACAAGAGTTTTTTTCATCCCAACAAGGCTTTTCCCTCTCGCAATTTCTTTATCCTTCCCAGTAGCTTTCCAGTACCCAGCTTCTGTTGCTCTGTTCGTCCTCAATCCAGTAGGGTACTTCCTATCTCTCACACAGAAGAAATACCACTCCTTCTCCCCCATTTTTGCTTTCCCTTCACGAAAACAAAACAAAGACAACAAAATACTGTAAAATCAGCAGCAAAACCTGCAAAGTTATTATATTTCTACCTCCATGGAGGAAGAAAGAACGGAAGAAAGAAGACGCGAGAGAAGATTTTTACATGGCAAATCCCATGGCTCGCATTTATTCAGATCAACTTCACCCATCGCTCTGGAAACGAAGCTGTTGTCGAGGACCTTCTTCGAAAGGTAGTGGGTGATAAGCTCTTCATCGGTAGGATGGAATCGAAAACCCGGAGGCAATTCAATCTCTTCTTCTCCCTTATTCATTACAGACCCGTCCTCCATCCCTGTCTTTTCCGAGTCAGTAAAGAACAGAGGAAAAAAAAAAAAAAAAAAATCTCTGGGGAACTTCAAATTGATCTCCGACTGACTAATATGACTTTTTCCCAAGTACCGGCTTGAAGAAGATCAAAAAAAAAAAAAAAAAAAAAAAAGAAAGAAGAACGGAGCCCTTTTTTCTTTCAGTAAGCAGAAAAAAAACTGCATGAGGCTCTTCCCAATAACATCAAAATCTAGAGAAGTTCAGGAAAACTTTAATGGGTCATGAGCAGAAAGAAATCATCCCTCTGCTTTCATGCCCCCAAAAGACCCCGTCTTTCTACACGAGACAGAAAAAAAAAAAAAAAAAAAAATTTGAGGTAGAGAAACCAACTCGTAAAATCTGTGCACCCAAAATTCAAAAGGATTCTGACCTACGAGCGAGCTCTCGACTCGGTGCGAACTACTAGGAAGGGACGAGGCAAAGAAGAAAGACGAACCCAATCGTGCGAAGAAGAATTAAAGACTACCGTGCTTGGAAGAAGAAAGACATGAATTGAGAAAGAGAAAGAGAGTAGAGAAAAAGGCGGTTCTGAACCAAACTCAAAAGTGGAGAACCCAGAGACTCAGAGAGGGAGAGACAGAGGGAGAAACTGTTAAGAGAAAGAAAAAGTCGGGGAAGGAGGGGACGCTCCTAAATACTAAATAAGAGGTTTTCTGGAGCCAGAGAGATACGTAGGAATTAAGGCACCTGGGTTTGGTAGTTTTAGCTCTTTTAATTTTTTCTGCAATATAGATTTCTTTTCTTTTTCCTGCTTTCCCTTCCCCCTCCCCCCCTGTAATTCCAGTCTATCTGACCAAATTAAGACAGTCCATGAACCACACCCAGGAAGGATTCCAACTCATAAAATTCCAAAATCTGGTAATTTGAGCTTGTAATTGAGTTGAAGATGAATTCGCGGTGGTTGGTCAAATTCCAAGCAGGGGTCGTCGAGGAGATCGCAACCTCTGCTCTCTAGGAAGAAAAAAAAAAAAAAACTGCTTTTCTCTCCTTTCTGTGTCGAATTTACTTGCAAAAGGACAGCCGCAAACAAACCTTCTTGTCATTGCAGCAACTGTCTGAATGCAGAGAAGACTACAATTGTTTCTCCGTCTCCTCCTCAAACCTTCTTCCTCTCTCTCTCTCAAATCACTTCTTCGTCTTTTTCAGTTTCAGCAAACCGCCGGAAGTATTAACCAATCACAAACGCCGGAGTCAATAAGAACCGAAATGGTCCTTGATTTTGGTTCATCTAGGTCGGACCAGCCCGTTCGGTTCGGTTTCTTAAATATTTAATTGTAGTAGAGTAATTAATTATTATTTAACCTTATTCTTAAAAAGTTGGGTACGAGGATATCCCATGAGTAGCTAAAGTTATGAAGTCTTTTACTAATCATAAACTAAAATTCTTTTTACTCGTGGGACGTATCTCTAATAATTTTTTGTTACGTAGTAGTACTATATATAATAGCATTATTGCATGTGTGTGTAGCATTATATATACATATAAATATATATATATAGAGAGAGAGAAAGAGAGAGAGAATGGAAGGGATCGAGATGGATATCCGACTCCTCCAAAAGTCCAAAGCTAGCCCTGGACTAGAAGAGTTCCGATTAAGATCAACATCTTCCATCCCTAACTCGAATTGATGTTATTGCCTTAAAAGGAAAATGAGCTGGGGGTACCATGCATGCACCGTCAAGTCACATATCTGCTGGCTTCATCCCTATCCATATATATATATATATATATATATATATATATATATATATATATATATATATATATATATATATATACTTTTCTACTTAAGTGTAATTAAGCCAATGATATACATACATACGTACATACTTAAATATTTCTCGCCCCTTTTCATCCCGATACCTTCAATTTAATTTCGCGATTTTCATTTTTTTCTTTCCACTTATGTGGTACGTGACTACGTGTTGACTTTTTTCGTATGTATTATTCTTCGTTAATTTTCAGCACATTAATCTCAGCTGTTAAATCAATCATAATTGGCGGTATATATTTTTTATATTCAATTCGAGTTATAAAAAAATGGGTTTTCCGGGTAATTAACCCGATCTGACCCCGACCCAAAAAACCTGGGTTTGGGTTCCCAAATCTAACCCGTGGGTCGGGTTTGGGTCAAGTTTAGGTTTACCTAAACCCGACCCGTGGGTTTTTATTTTTAATTTTTTGTATATTTTTTCTTGATTTATTTATAAATATGTATAAAAAAATTGGGGTTTTTCAGGTTGAGTTCGGGTTTAATTTGGTTGGTTCTGGTCGGGTTTGGGTGTGCGGGGTTTTTCACGGGTTCGGGTTTTTGGTTATAAAAGTTGGGTCGGGTTCGGGTTTTCATTAACCTAGCCCAAACCCCCTAAACTAGATCGCCAATCCAACCCAATTGAACCAAAATCGGAGAGTACCATGTGAGATGTGGATTTTGTTTTAATTTATTTCAAGAAGGCTTGTTTCAAAGTTTTAAAAACGGAATCGAACCGACCAGTTTGACCCGATTGAACCAGAATAAGATCGAGGTCAGTCCAGTTCTTATTGACTCGGCCCGGCTCATTGTAACTAATATTATTTTTGTACTTTTTATTATAAAAATATTAAATATATGTAACATACAATGTACAACATTCATTAATTGGTCCAAACCCGGGTTACCAAACTGGTCTGGGTTGAACCAAAACCGGACATAGCGCCAGTTGAATGACCGGTTCAGTTTTTAAAAGTTTGGTTTGTTTACTAATTTATAGTTATTTACACTAATTTTTTTACTAATATATAGTTATTTACAATAATTTTTTTACTAATTTATAGTTGTTTACAAGGAAATATTCAGAAAGTGATCTCAAAGAGATAGTGATGGGGACCAACAATCTGAATGTAGTCGCTTAATTACAACGGAAACTTATTGTATTTTAACTCCAACCGCAACATTTTGGTTACCGTATTTAGAAATATTAAGTCTAAGTGGACCAATCTTTTCTTAATGCGTGTATATATATATCTCTACGAACCTTAATTTGATTTCAACCCAGAAACTAATGTGTTTCGCAGTTCCACTTCCTGACTTGCTTCACGTCAGTTTGGTGATTGATCGAGCAGGGCAATGCATGCATGCACCACGTTTACGTACCCACGCCAAGATTGTTGACCGGGAGAAGATCGAAAGAATTTGCAGTTAGTTCACCTTCAATCTTTACATGTTATAATATATATATATATATTTCTTCAATTTCTGTATAAATTAATGGATACGATTAGGTCCGTGACGCCGAAGAGATGACATCCTAACCTGCACCAAGATCACTTCCTCGATTTCAACGTTCCTCCTTAAATATATAATCCCATAACGAGCAAGTACTCCCCGCAGAAGACCAATTGTACATCGATCGGACATGGAGGAGAAGACCGGCCACGATCAGTACCACGACGACTCTACTTCCTCGTTAATGGCGTCCTTCATCATCGTCTGTGCTTTACTTTCCTGGGTTCTGATCCACCGATGGAACCAGAAGAACAGGGTCGGCCCCAAGACATGGCCGGTGATCGGTGCAGCTCTGGAGCAGCTCAGAAACTATCACAGAATGCACGACTGGCTCGCCGACTACCTCTCCAAGACCAGAACCATCACAGTTCAAATGCCCTTCAATAGAGCCACCACCTACACCGCCGACCCCGCAAACGTCGAGCACATCCTCAGAACCAACTTCCCCAACTACCCCAAGGTATATACAATATTGAATATTAGTTCAGCTCTGATTTTTATTTTGATTTTTTTATTTTTCATTTTTCATTTTTGGGCACTCGAGCATTAGCTCAGGGGTCCAAGGGAGTTAAGAAAAAAAAAAAAAAAAAAAATTTTTTTTGGGGTTTTGTTTTATTTTTTAAGAATAATAACGTATGTGTATGCATGCATGCATGCATGGCAGGGGGCTATGTATCACTCGTTCATGGAAGTGTTGCTCGGGGACGGCATCTTCAACGCGGACGGCGAGGCGTGGAGGAAGCAGAGGAAGACCGCGAGCTTGGAGTTCGCGTCCAAGAATTTGAGGGAGTTCAGCACGACCGTCTTCAGAGAATACGCCGTCAAACTCGCGCTCATCTTAAGCGACGCTTCTTCTTCTTCGACTCGCGTAGTGCTGGACGGGCAGGACCTGTTCATGAGGATGACGCTGGACTCCATCTGCAAAGTGGGGTTCGGGGTCGAGATCGGAACCCTGTTGCCGGAGCTGCCGGAGAACGGCTTCGCCCGGGCGTTCGACGCGGCGAACGCGATCGTCACGCTCAGATTCATCGACCCGTTGTGGAGACTGAAGAGGTTGTTACGAGTCGGGTCGGAGGCGCTCCTGAGCGAGAGCATGAGGATCATCGACGACTTCACTTACGCCGTGATTCGGAGACGGAAGGCGGAGATGTTAGAAGAAGAAGAAGAAGAAGAAAAAGAAGATACGCCAAAAAGACACGACATACTGTCGAGATTCATGGATCAGTACTTGAGGGAGGAAGGGGGCGAGAAGGGGCTGAGGGACGTGGTGCTCAACTTCGTGATCGCCGGGAGGGACACGACGGCGACGACGCTGTCGTGGTTTGTTTACATGTTGACGCTTCATCCGCCGGTGGCGGAGCGGCTGCACCGGGAGCTCGCGGACTTCGAGGAGCGGGAGGCCAAGGAGAAGAACGTGAGCTTGGTCTCCTACCACGAATCCGATGATGAAAACAGTACCGAATCTCGCTTCCGAAGCAGGGTCTCCCAGTTCTCGCAGCTCTTGACGTACGACACGCTGGGAAGAATGACGTACCTTCACGCCGCCGTCAACGAGACGCTCCGCCTTTTCCCGGCGGTGCCCCAGGTAAAAGAACTCCTGTAGCCGGCTACAGCCCGTCGTCGGCTGACCTGCAAATCGGGGCCTGCCACATGGTGGTGTGCAGCCGGCTACAGCAGATCTGAACCCGTAAGTAGGGTAGGGCATCAAGCAAGGATTTATAACTTATTTCGTTCAATTCAATTCAATTGGACAGGATCCGAAGGGGGTGTTGGAGGACGACGTGCTGCCGGACGGTACGCGGCTGAAACCCGGGAACATGGTCACGTACGTCCCTTACTCGATGGGGAGAATGGACTATATCTGGGGACCCGACGCCGCCATCTTCAACCCGGAAAGATGGATCCGCGACGGGGTCCTCCAGAACGTGTCGCCGTTCAAGTTCACCGCCTTTCAGGCCGGAGCTCGGATATGCCTCGGGAAGGACTCGGCGTACCTGCAAATGAAGATGACGCTCGCCCTTCTCTGCAGGTTCTTCGTCTTCGCTCTGGTCCCCGGACACGAGGTGACTTACAGAATGATGACCATCTTGTCCATGGCTCACGGCCTGAAACTCACCGTCTCCAGGCGTTAATTATTCCTCCACAGGTATCATTAATGATTAATCCGAAGTGTTATTAGACTACTATCAATGTTAATCTTCAGTCTTAATTATGTAATTACTCATTCAATTTAATTACACTTGATCATTATCAGTTCATTAAAACACTATTTTCATATATTTTATTATAGAAATATTAAATATATATAAAATATAAAATATAATATTCAAGGGTTGAACCATTGTACACACCGGTTTGACGGCCGGTCCGATTTTAAAACATTGGTTATCCGATTTTAAAACATTGGTTATAAGTTATAACCAGAATGGATAAATTTAAATAAATGTGAATTAAATTGAATTATGAATAATTAATTAATTTAATTATGTGCAAGTATTTGGGTAAGTAAAAATATATAAAGCGAGAGGAAGCTTGAAAGGCGGGAACAAAATAATGACGATGACATGATCAGGAAATCGCTCCGGCGGCCGTTGCCCAAACTATGGCAGCGGATCACCACTTTCAGGGCTCTCAAGCAAATCCACGCTTACATGCTCGTTCATGGCTTCAATTCCCATCCCTCCCATCTCCGGGAGATCGTATACGCCGCCGCCGTAACCGTCTCCGGGGCCATAGACTACGCGCACCGCCTTTTCCAACGCGTGTCTCATCCGGACGCCTTCACTTGGAACGCCATCATCAGAGGCTCCGCCCAGAGCCTGAACCCGTCGCGAGCCATCTCTCTTTATACCCAGATGGAGGAAAGGCGCTGCAAGCCCGACAAGTTTACCTTCTCCTTTCTTCTCAAGGCGTGCACCAAACTCTCTTGGGTCTCCATGGGCGCGCAGCTCCATGCCAAGGTTGTCAGGTATGGATTCGACGCGGAGTCCTTCGTTAGAAATAGTCTCATAAACCTGCACGCCAATTGCGGAGACTTGAATCTTGCAAGCAGACTCTTTCGGGAGGCCCCCACTCGTGAAGTCGTCGCTTGGTCCGCGCTAATGGCCGGGTATGCACGCCGAGGTGATTTGGAACTTGCACGCAACCTGTTTGATGAAATGCCCGTGAAGGATTTGGTGTCTTGGAATGTCATGATCAGCGTGTACGCTAAGAAAGGGCAAATGGAGGAAGCACGGGAGCTGTTTGATTTACTTCCCCACAGGGACGTCGTCTCCTGGAACGCTGTGATTGCTGGTTACGTGTTGTGTGGGTCATACTCGCTGGCGCTGCAACTGTTTGGAGAAATGCAGATGGCTGGTGAACCTGCGGATGAAGTCACGTTCTTAAGTTTATTATCTGCCTGCGCAGACTCGGGTGATTTGGAGACTGGAAAGAGGATACATTGCTCAATAACTGAGAAAAACCCAAATGACTTGAGCATTCTACTGGGGAATGCCCTCATAGACATGTACTCAAAGTGTGGCAACATTGAGAGTGCAACTCAAGTGTTCAGGAAGATGAAAGAGAAGGATGTGGCCACATGGAACTCCATAATTCTAGGATCGGCTCTTCATGGCCATGGTAGCAAATCAATCAGTTTCTTCAATGAGATGACGAGACAGAGAGTGAGGCCGAATGAGGTAACCTTTGTAGGGGTTTTAGTTGGGTGTAGTCATGCTGGGATGGTTCACGAGGGCCGTCATTACTTTGACCTTATGAGAGAAAAGTATGGCATTGAGCCTAATATCAAGCATTACGGTTGTATTGTAGACATGCTTGGGCGTGCAGGACATCTGAAAGAAGCTTTTGATTTCATTGAGAACATGATCATTGAACCCAATCAAATCATCTGGAGGGCTCTATTAGGAGCATGTAGGCTCCATGGGAATTTAGAGCTGGCAGAGAAAGCAAATGAAAGACTGCTAGAGATGCAACGGGATGAAAGTGGGGATTATGTGTTGCTTTCAAATGCATATGCGTCGATGGATGAATGGTGTGTGGCAGAAAAGGTGAGGAAGTTAATGGATGATAGAGGGGTCAGGAAAGAAGCAGGGCTCAGCCTGATTAAAGTAGATAACAAAGAGCTGATGCACTTCTTGATTGACAGAGACTCCAACTTGAAACTGAGGAACAACTTTCTTCAACTGCAATGAAATGTGACATGGAACAGGTTATCCTGTTTCAGTTGCTGCTCTGATTTTAGCCAGTTTTCAGGTGGAGTCCTAGTACTTGAGAATCTGGCAATATTAGTACCCAACCTTTTGAGGAGTCACTTGATCCATCCTTCAGATTGGTTTGTGGAGCGTTATAAGTTTCTGTGTTCTGTTCTCCAAAACCAAACAGAAGCTAAACAAATATTTGAAAGAAACGGAGCATCAAACTACAGAGGGAGTAATACCGCGTCAAAATGCTATAAGATATTGGAGCGCTCAATGATGTTTGTTGGATTTTTGACAGCTCGTAGCCACCGGGATACTTATATACAGATGATAAAAATGTCATGAATACCATGAAAACTATGGGTTTCACAAGCACAACCAATTGCTTGACGTTTGACACTTGGTTACCCAGTGAAATATATGCACTTCTTGTCTTATATCATCTTGAAACTTAGCACTTGGACAGCGGTTACTCGCTACGGGGCACCCAGTAATTTTGCTTTCGTACTGCAACTTACAGGGATAGGCATTTGTAAGCTGCCAGGTGAGAGCCTGCAGTATTGTTGTAGTGCTTTTGAGAGCTGAAGTTTGTCTGACAGTTCTGTAAGATCACCGCGACTTTGAAACAAGTTTATCTGTGATTCTGAGCCAACTGAATTTGTTGCTTCTTTAGCATAGCCCGGAAAGACATTCACCTCCCAGTTGTTAAAAATTCCTGTTCATTTTGCTGATATCTTGTAGTCACAGCAGCTTTATTACAGAAACAGACATCCAACAAAGCGTGCATATGAAGATTAATTTCAATCGTGTGGTTTTCGCATTTGAAGATTTCCAGTTACATACTAGATTGGTTGTCATACATACTCGGTGCATAACATTTACAAAGTTTGAGTAGCCATTCGAACAACAACTGCAACAAGTTTCAGCTAGAGGAAACTGTGGGAACATCATAAAAGATCACGAATGTTTCTTCTGTTTCTTAGCTTCCCATTCTTTGCGATTAGCAGCAATCTTGGCCAGTACACTGGCATGAAAACCTGGGTATGGTTCATATCCATACACCTTCTGCAGGACCTGAAATGCAATAGTGCTAATGCATAAACATCCTCAATCCGACATTCATGATTACAAAATTGAACAGGATAGGGGGGGGCACCTCAAGCAATACAAAGAAAGGAGCCATCAGAAATGCTTGGGAAATGTTGTCAAGAAGAGCTGGGGCCCTTTTCTGCATGTGTGAAGTTATTGATTTTCATTCTCGCACGAAGCACCACACAGCATTAAATGGTAAGTAATACAAATTCAGTGTTACCTCAAAGACTCCATGACCAATGAACTGCCAGATCCAGCAGAAAACCTGTGCTACCAATACGACCTGCATGCACATATTTGCTAAAGGATATCAAAATCTAGGACTTGAAAGATTTGCTTAGTCTTTCACTCTTTGCCAGTTACAGTAATGACATTGATTTAATTTTTTGTCGATAAAAGAGCCAATTATTGAGAATATTGGGATGTGCTACTATGGAGGACTTCACACTGAATACAGGGATAGACAGTTGAATCTGACGAATCTTCTAAGAACAATTATTTTTAAGAACTTTCTTTTAAGCCAGATAACTAACTAAATCTGAAACCTGCGATAGAAGTATCAGTGAAATCTTCAAAATATAAGAACTGCCTGACTGCAAGCCTAGAAACTTGAAGAACACAACAGCATGATCCGGGTTTGATTGAATGTAGTCCTCCTGAGAAACTTGAAGACACACCCACATTACAGTTAGATATTTGCATAATTTATTTATAAAATTGAATAAATAAGGTTGGGTAATACTTCAATTCCATTATTTTCTGATACAGTAGCCCTTCCTTTACTGTCTTCTTCCTGTGATCATTCTATAACCTCTTCATTGATTTCAAGTTCTTCTCATGATTACAGCAGCAATATGCTTCAAGAGAGACCTTTCGCTTGACATAGGAGCCTAAATCCCCACTGAAGAAAGTGGCTTGAAAAAATGCTGGTGAAATTTGCTCACGTGATAAGGAGAAGTATATTGTTGCTCGTCACAAAGTGGTAGCTGGCAGAGAGGCTTCCCAGTAATTTGATAGATTAAAGAGAATTTAGTACAGTTGTTTTAAGTCAAGGAGTGGGTTGTCTCCCAAATTAATTCACTGCGACTCTCCGGAATCAAAGTTCACCTACAGAACTAAGGCAACACCATGCCTAATCTCATGAATGAATGTTTAGAGGCAAATTTAAAAGTTGCTGGTTAAATATGAACTATTCGGTAGCTATTACATATTGTTGCTGGTTGTCAAGAAAGTGAAAACACCAATCTCAAGAGAAAACCTTGAGAAGACCTTCACAGTAAGAGAAGCAAGCAGAATGAAGAGAAGACCTAAAGGAATACACAAATATCAATACAAAAAACTAAGTTATGCCCACAAGATATAAAATGAGAAAGTAACATATTCAACCACATAAAATTCAGTTAGAACCATGAAGAGGCAACACGAAGCCACGCATAAAAGAGCCACAAAGCAAGTGGACGTTAAAAACAAGTAAGACCCACAAATCACCTTCATCTCCCAATAAGAGCAACTCCATGATTGCGTGCAGTTAGAAATAAGCAACCGCCATTGAATTGATATAGAAGGAAACTTTGTATAATGAAAAGAAGAAAACAAAGAACGATCTCTACAAGGAAACATGGCTGCTCAAACATAGGAATTATTACCACAATCATTTCCTAAACATAAATCTTGATAAAAAACCGAAAGAGGTGAAAAGAGCAATAACAGCAACAAGTCAACAGAAATAACGTGAGAAAACAAGAAGATGGCCATAAATCATAGAACAGAGTGATAATCAGCAGACGACCACATAAAGCAGCAAAAGTATATAAAAGGGAAACACTAAAAATAATTCCAAGAATCAGAAGCAATTTCTATTCCAAGATCATAAAATTAGACGACTCTTCTGGTGACATGACAAAAAAGAAAAGAAAAAAACATAAATAAAAAAAGCTACATACCTTCCATGTAAGAGAAAACCCAAGGCGACTCGCAATCGACCCACTACTCACCCAGCAGAGAAAGCAGAGGAAAGCTGCCAAAGTTCCCGCTTTCTTATCCATAGCCATATAAAAGATCGCATACACCGCGGCGAACAGAAACCCGAAATTAAAAACTACACCAGTCGAGGCTTGAAGGGGTAGAAAATCGAGTTGAAAGAGCGGAGGCGTGAAATAGAAAAGCATCAGAGAGGTGTAGAAGATGGGCCAGACAAACAAAGTGTGAATGAATATGTTTACTGGGTTGCTGTGATACGCTCCATAGAAGGCAAAATGTTTCTCCAAATCAAACAATCCCTTCCCCATCGACGACGCCGTCAGAAACAACACCAATCAGCCAGAAAATATATTGATTCTCGCAGGAGAAGTTATGTCCCTCTATGTCTCGATACAAAATCAATGATTTTGCGGAAGTTATGTCTCACCTTCCACTCCGGCGGGCGGAAGGATTAATGCTGCTGCAGACCAGGGGACGGAAGCGTAAAGAAGGACGGGGTCGTCTATTTATTTATGGCCCTCACGAAAAAAAACACTAATAATATGGCATTATTAAACGATACAGCTAAATATAATTATAACTGACTCCGCGGCAAGACTTTTAGTTTTTATCTTGTAAAATATTAAATCTGGATTTCAACTATTTAGAGCAGTTGTCTGGCTCCATCAATGTTCTAGCTTGGGTCAAGAAAAGATAAACATTGAATGTACATTTTTGGGTAACAGGAAATGTTTTAAAAACCGAACCGGCCTTAATTGAACCCTGTTAGACTGGGTTGAACCGTTAAATATTATATATTATATATTCTATATATTTAATATTTCTATAAGAAAAGAGCAGAAAATAATGTTGGTTATAGTGAACCCGGCCGAGTCAATAAGAACCGAACTGACCTCCGATTCTAGTTCAATGGGTTAGACTGGCCGGTTCAGTTCAGTTTTTAAAACACTGGTTATAGGTTGCGTATAAAAAGAATTTTAAAATAAAATTTTTGGAGAGTGAAATTGAGTTAACTTCGCATATTTTACTATACTTTTACCTATTTATCCTTTAAATTTTTCTTTCAAATTTTTTATAATTATCAAATTGTATATTTATATATGCACAAACTTCAAGTTTACAATATACTTAAAAATCAATTATGTAATGTTTAATATTCAAAGTAAATGGGTCTATTTGAAGTTTTAGTTTATTATTAAGGTTTTTTAATAAAAAAAAAATATATTAAATTAAGTTATAAATTTTTTTTTTGAAAAATTCAAATAGGAGGATAATTAAAAAATAGAAAAAAAATTCCATAAAAAAGAAAAAGTTGGAGGATAATTATAGGACACGCGTCAAGTAAAGAGGATAGGACTGTTTTCAATCTTCTTCGTCTTTTGGCTGCTCTGTTCACTGCCTTTCTTTCCCTAGTTTAGCAGCCATGGCCACCTTGGCCAAGCACCTCCTCATCTGCCACACCACTTCTTCTTCTTATTCTTCTTCTTCTCACAAGGACAGAATATCCCCCACCTCCACCTCCACCTCCGTGATTAAGGACAATATTCACCCGCCTCCGCATCGCCGTCGGTCCCTCATCGCGACACTTTTGGCCGCTTCCGCGTCTGCAACATTATTAACGGCGACGCCTCCAAAGGCCCTCGCTTACTCGTGGGGCACCAAGTCCTTCCTCAAGGAACGCTTCTTCGAACCCGGGCTCTCCCCGGAAGAGGCCGCGGAGCGGATTAAAAACACGGCGGAGGGGCTCAAGTCCATGAGAGAGATGCTCGACACAATGTCGTGGAGGTACTGCATCTTCTACATCCGCCTCAAGTCCTCTTACCTCTCCTCCGACCTAAAGAACGCCTTCTCCACCGTGGCCCCCTCCCGCCGCAGCGCTTATGTCGACACCGCCAACGAGCTCGTCGATAACATCGCCGAGGTACATCCCAAAATAACTTGCTAAAGTTAAGAATTTTTTTTTTTTTTTTTTTTTTTTTCACTATGTTTATTTACGTTGGGACTGATCAGTTTTTATATGCGGCAGTTGGATCACTATGTTCGGACCCCGAAAGTTTACGAATCGTACTTGTACTACGAGAAGACGCTCAAGTCGCTGGACGAAATCGTTGCTCTGTTGGCCTAGAACGGAAGAGAGAGTTTTCTTTGTTTGTAATTTAATTCGAATTCATCTTCTTTCTCTTCTTAATGAGGAAGGAGTACTTGGGTTGTAACTACTTTTCGTTCTAATGATCTCTGCTTGTTGATATTGGCAAGAATTGATTTACCTTGAAAAAAAACAGATTCAAGAACAAGATTACTTGAAACACCACAACTCAAAACAGATTCAAGAACGAGATTGATTACAAGCTGTAATTTCTTTGTTCAACGACCGAAAGATCACTAAAATGGAGGAAAACGAAAGCAGTGGACAGACGAACGATTTATCAGGACATGTACTGATTTGCAGGGATCGATTTTGACGAGACAAGAGAGAGGGCCTGGAAGCCTGGCTCTAATTAGCGCCTGGAGAGGGCAACTGAAGACAAGAAGATGAGCAATATGAAGACGACGATCCCACCGAAGGAGCCGATCAAAGAGCCTGAAATGCGCTCGCAGAAGGAATTGAACTGCTGGCAAATGGCGAACCAGTTTGCCCTTGCGTTACCCTTGTGGGCTAAGTACACAATTGCAGCCGCTGCAGAAGCTCCGGCTGTCAAAAGCGCCAGCATCGCCTTACAGAAACAAGTATAAACAGAGTCAGTTCCAGTACTGTATCAAAACGACTAGCCCGAAATTAGGAAACTTATTGCCAGATGATAACCCAGAATTGATTTTACTAGTTTATCTAAGATTTACGTGGCCAGGGTACGTATTCATTGTGGCGAGAGTATAAGTGCACACGAATTTCGATGCACAACATAACGAGTACTGCTTTCAAGGTTAAATTCCCCAGAAGAAGATTGGGGTTCAATTACCGCGTCGAGGAGGATCAAGATGATCCTGCTGACTCTGGATCCGCTCCGGACTATGTGGAAGATGGACAGGGGGAGGGTCAGAACGAGATAGGCCGCCACAATCGAGTTGGCGATCACAAAGAACCTGAACAACACACAAAAGGCCAGGTTGAAATAATTAGAAGCTCGGCAGAATCAGAAAGGAGAAGATTTTTAAGGCCTTCGAGAGCAGCAGAGTTGCGTACGTGAACGACGGAAGATCGTTGTACTCGGCCTTGAAACGGATGAACTGGGTGAAAAATGGAAGCGTTTCATCGGTCGTTCCCATGGAGATAGCACTGCCCAGGGTGCCAATGAGAGCAACCAATCTCAAAATGAAATCGAAAATGGAGAGGCCCCTGTTCACCCCTCCTGCCCTCGCAGTGGCTGCTCTGGAAGCCTCTCCGTTCTCGATGGCTGACCCTCCCTTCATTCTCAACAAAAGCACGACACTCTTTCTGCTAACAGAGAACTGGTTGAAACTTGAAAGGCTGATTGCTTACAGGAGCTTGTCTAGGGGTGATAGAAGACCCTGTATTTATATGTAGCCTGCCTCCTCTTGATAGCGCAAATTAGGTTGACTGACACAGAGGCTACGATGGGATGAACGAGAGGGAAAAATGAGTGATATGATCCTACTTGCTAAAGCATTTCTGGGTAATCAGAATTGTACCTGCTCTCACTTGCCCATATAATATATTAGAGAGGAGATAGACATCTTCCATTAACTCTGGACGAGCTCATTCCAACTCCAACAAACAATACCATCTTTGGAAAAATTCATCAAAGGTCTCTCAAACCACTCCATTACAGTTGCTTATTGTAGGGTCAGTGGGAAGTCCGCAGGTTTTTAACATAATACACCAAATTCCTTTCTCTCTCTTTCTCTCATTTGTTCGCTCTCTCTCATTTGCTCTCTTCTCTCTCTCTCATTTGCTCTCTTCTCTCTACTGAATCTTTTGATTAATTATTCACCTGTTTTTTCCTATTTAAGATATGTCGAAGGTTTTGTGAAGTTGTTAAAGACTTCGTCACTTTAACCAACCAAACTTAGAAAAGGTAGTGGGAACTTGTGAGCCAGCCTGCACACAGACATTTCCACTACGAGGTACTGTCCTATATATGTTCCTGATTATTGTGCTGATGTTAAAAATTACGTGGAGCAAAAATCATGATGGATTTTTTTTTTTTTTTTTTTTTTTTTGAACTCTTACCTTATTTGCCTGTGCACATCGGAACTCAGTTCATACGTCCGTATTACATTGTTTCAAAGATTCAAAACATTTTTATTTTGAGAAAATGTTATTTTAAAATTAAAAAGGCAGCACTTGTGAAATAAGTGTTTTTTCTACTGGATGTTGTACTTCTTTATTCTTCTACAACCAGTACTACATTGGAAAAAAAACAAGGGAAAATAATGACTCATGGATTGAGTGTTATTTAAATATCTAACCATTAATACATGTTGATAAAATTTTAAAGACAAAAATACCCCCACTTAACACTGATCTGGTTTGGCTCTAAAAAACTGGCATAACATATTAGTTAATGTTTTATAATATATTATTATATTATATATAACCTATTTTCCGTTCTGCTTAACATACTAGTTAGTGTATAATTTCTCATAATTAAAGGGGTAAACTATATAAAGTTAGCATAACATATTAGTTAATAGTCTATAATATATTATTATATTATGTATAACATATTTTCTTCTTCCATTAGAACATATTAGTTAATGTAAAGGGTATTTGATATTATAAAACTGATATAACATATTAATCAATTGTTTATAATATACTATTATATTATATATAACATATTTTTTTTTATTCTATGTAACATACTGGTGTAATTTTTTTATGGTTAAGAGGTGTTTAATTTATAAAGTTGACATAACATATAAGATAATGATATATAACATACTATTATGTTATGTATAATATATTTTCTCATTTTAAATAACATACTATTAATTTATTATTTTTTATATAAACTAGTTCAAAGGTTTAGTGAGGAGCATTTTCATCATCATATCCATGACTCAATATTTTACTAATATTTTTTCATGACTTAATATTTAACAAACAATGGATCAATGAGTTGCAATTTTAAAAAGTGCATGTTGGATCTTTATTAAATTAAGAGCAAAAATTTTAGTAGATGAAGGGGAAGACTCTTTTCCTCTGTACGAATATAAGGCTATTAATGGTTAAACAATTGAGCTCACTGTTATTCACAGGTAGACTACAAGCTTGTTCTTAGTCAGTCTGTCACCACCTAATCAACATTAAGATGCAAGCAATCGGATCTAACCTAGCAACACGGTAGCCCCCATCAAGTCCATCAAACAAAACCCGAGCCAAAAAACTGTTTTACTGGGCCAAAAACATACCTGCAAATTGTTTATAATGGAATACTTCAGCATTGATGGAATTGACAGTAAAATTTTCTGAAGAAATCAATTCCCCAAAAAAGAGAGCATTTCATAACAAAATTCATATATAACACGACAGTATGAAGATATTAGTCATACAAAAACACAAGAAATATCTCTTCATTTCCTCTATATTGTGTGCAAGAGGATTCATTGAAAGTAAAACCCGATGGCTAATGTCCAAAACTGGGTATATCCGCATCCACCAAATCACTGAAACAAATGGAACACTTTACAGGTCCGCGAAAAAAGTGGACATCGATGAGGCATTGGAGTTGCTCGCCTTTATCTTGGATCCTGGAAAAATTCATACAATAAACATTCATCATGCAGTTATATAGAAACTCTTTGTTTTTGTTTTTTTTTCCAATAAAAAGGGGATATCTATTTCAAGGATAAAAGAGAGAAAATTACAGCTTAACAAGAAGTGGGTTCCTCCACAACAAGTTCGGAGGATCCTCTTTGTTTACGAGCAACTTAACATATATGTGGGAGTTTAACACTGGTTCACTATTGTTGTATCATCGATTTGATTAGTTAATTTACTGTTCCTAATCCATAGCCACAAGTTGCAGATCTTTCCTCTGAAGACACTGAGGACTGCAAGGGAAAAACCTGCAAAGTGCATGATCTATTCTAGACCAGCATATTTCACACAGGCAGAGCACCTGCGTAGTTTTCTTACTGGAGAAAAATGGACGCTGGTGACTCATCTATTTAACTAAGAACGGCTACCTCCCTTGATTGGTGAAAACCCTTTGGTTAGGTAAACCTTTAGCAGTATGTCTTCTTTCCTGTCTCGTCATTTTGATTCCAAGAGTCTTGTCAAATATGATGAAGGTTTACATTGACAATTCAAAAAGGGTTTATTTGTCATCAGTAGCTAGGTTTACAAAAAAAGCCTCTTCAGTGTGCTTAGTATGCATTTGTGAAGAGAAGGGGGTGCCTCATCACATTCATCATACTCATCAAAGTACATATTTAACCACAGATTACTTAGTAGGGCAGCACTTCATGTCAGCAATTTGTGGGAAGCATTTAGTCGAGGTATTTTTACTTTGTTCAGTCTCCATTTCACTGTGTAGCAAGTTTTATGTACATTCTCTTGATAGTAATCTCCTTAACCATGTTTCAAGAATCAACAAAAAAGAAAGACTATTCATCTAAAAAACCAACAATTGACAGATCAGGAGAGTAGAAATGGATTTATTCACCTGATCCCAAGTTTCCAACAGATATTTTGAAAGACAATGATGCTGACGAAAAATCATAGAATCCAAATGCAAGAACTCACCTTTTTTAGATGAAGCCTTAACATCCACATCCATCTCATCATCATCACTCTTGGCAGCAGCCACCAGGCTTTTAGAAGCATTCAAGCCACTTTCTAATAATTCTTCTAAGTTCCACAGCTGCAATAATAGAAAATAGAAAACAAAACTTAATGAGATGAAAAGCTGCTCATTGGAATAAATGATCAGAGTATCTGAACGGTTGTAGTATCTTCAACAATGAAAGAACAGGTAGGTTACTCTAAAACTACTACCTTTAGAAATTGGTCATGCGAAATGCTTCCCAGATATTTTCTATCATGAGAAAAAGCTGTAGCAACCACAAAAAAGTATTAGCTGCATGTACAATATGAGCTACGGAAGCAGCATATTGCCAAAGAGAGCAGATTAAGACTTACCAAGGCGTTCAACAGGGTATTCTGAATGCTCAGCAATTGGCTGAATTATCCTGTTCGGTAGGATGCCCATCAACCTGCATACAGCAAGTGCTAGATTTGGTTCAGAGATACTACGATTGTTATGCTTGCAAATAGGACATAGTCCAGAAGCTAACACAACAAACTAAGAATAACCTGATAACTCCATCCTCAGACCCAGATATTAGAGTATCTTCATCAAGCTGGCACATGAAAGTGCAGATTTCAATCATCTACTACACAAGAAGAATTTTTCTCTTGGCCTTTTACACTGGGAACATAGAACTAAATATGAGTTTACTGACCTTCAGTAATGCATCAATTGAAGTTGATGGTCCTCGGAAACTGTCACTGGAAGCCACAAATACAAGAAAAGAATAATATGTTAGCTCTTTTTACTAATTATTGCCATATAATTACAAGTGGTAAGTTGTTTGTGTCAGTCTTTCAGCTAACCTCCAATCCTTGAAGTAGCCCCAGGAGTAAAGAAACAGCGCTCCAGTTTGAGTCCCACAAACAACTTTCCGGCCATTCTGTACACAACAAACCCTTGAGAGAAATGTTCTACTGGAATTTTGTTTTTTCATCAGAAACAACACTATGTCCATGGCAAGATTAATACATTCCATAGACCCTGAGAAATGTTACCTTCATGACAACTATGGACAGAAGTTCATCTTCGGAAAATTCGGAACGACTTTGGACCTGCAGTTAATTAATTACCTAGGTTTACTGGAAAAAGATTTCGAACTAAAATGGCAGCTTTTGAGGATATCTTATGCAGCAAAGCATAAATGAATGAAAATCACTTCAAGGGGGCAAACCACCTTATTTTTGCGAAGGTTGCAAACTGACACTGTCCCATCTCCACTATTAATAAAAGAAAAAAAGAAATAGTCAAATTAGTACTCTCACCACCGGGAGCTATGCATGACTGAACTATATCAATACTAGAAAACTGGATAGGAGGGATGCAGGAAACTATGATCTCCAGATACTTACCTAGTTCCAAGAAGTTGCATAGAATTAGACACAAACCACATATCTGAGACATACTCTTCGTGTGCATTAAAAGTGTTGCAACAAGTGCGTTGTCGAGTATCCCACACCTTACAAAGAAAGTAAGGAAGAATAGTAAGACTTGAAGCACAACGGACATGAGATTTCAAGTATGGGCGCTTGTTATATATAAGAACAGACAGCGACTAGAACATAAAAACAATGATATAAAACAAAATCAGGAAGTAACTGGACAGGAACCTTTATGCATCCATCATCATCTCCGGAGCAGAAAGTTGTCTCCGTCAAGTTGATCAGGCGAGAGAGTGCAGCCCTTAAAAAAAAATTAAGCATACAGGAATACGCTGGTGAATGACGGAAGAATGAAATAGATTCAGAACGTAAAAAGAGGAGATGAAGAAGAGTACCCATGAGCATCTTCCAAACGAGCAATAGTATTTCCAGTTTCAACGTCGGTTGCTAGAATTGAGCAGTCAGGTGAAGCCGTTGCAATAACTGAATAAATGCGTGCATACATAAGGAAAAAGGTCGATTAGATAATCAAAACGTGAGGGTGTATAAGACGAGAAACATTGAAGTTTTCGAAATACTTCGTCCAGAGTCAACAAACCGAACAGCTCGACAAGATTCATCGTGTGCATTAACGTTCAACAACCTAAAGCACAAAGTTGGAGAAAAATTTAAGCAAGCCCGAAAATTCCAAGTGCCAAGCAGCTATTTTTCCATTTCAAAGAGGAGAAGGAACTAAAAGAGTTAAGAGCAGACTTCAGAACAAATGCTACTATACCTCTGTGGCGGTGATTCCTCCGCATACCGGTACCTATTTCACGGAAAACTTTTCAATGACAAAAAAGAGAAAAACATCGTAGTATTGACTTAAACAAGAGAGAAAACAAGTGGTATCTATGGGAGAAATTACAAGTGAAGATTGCCGGTTATGAGGCCTGCGGCGACGAGGGATGAGGATGGGTGGAAATCAAGATCGAACGGAATTTTTCCCAGATTGACCTCCATTGCGCGAACATCCACAGGGAGACGAGTGAGATGGCAGCACCGTAGGGTTTTAGCTGGGAGGAGAACAGATGCATATAGGGATAAGCTTAAGGTTATCGCTTAAAATCCCTTATTATAGCCTTAAACCATGATTTTTGATAAAATTCCCCTTCCAAAAGCCTTCAGTTATTATTTTTCTTCAAATACCCTTATTATTGCCTTCAATCATTTTTTCTGAAAATTTCTTTTATAAGCCTTCAACTATGAATTCTCTTCAAATTCCTTACCCTTTAGGCTTTATTTTTGTTACAATTTCTTTACTATAGTCTTGAACCACCATTTTTTTTAAATTTTTTGACCATAACATTCAACCATGATTTTGCTTCAAATTCTCTTACTATAGCCTTCAATTAAAATTTTTTATATTATTCCATCTCTATAACCTTCAACTCTGATTTTTTTTAAATTCTCTTACTACAACCTTCAACCATTATTTTCTTTAAAAATCCATTACTATAACCTTAAACCATTATTTTCTTTAAAAATCCATTACTATAACCTTAAACCATTATTTTCTTTAAAAATCCATTACTATAACCTTAAACCAATAGTTTTCCAAAAATTCCCTAGCCATTATTTTATTTAAATTTTATTACTATAACTTTAAACCATGATTATTCCTGAAATTCCCTTACTAAGGCTTTCAGCCATGACTTTTCTATAAATTCTCTAACCATAGCCTTGTGCTAGGAATTTCTTCAAATTCTCTTACAATAACCTTTAGTCAGTTTTTTTGTGACAAGTCACTTACTGTTGCCTTCAACCATTTTTTCCTTCAAATTCTCTTATTGTAGCCTTTTTCCATGATTTTCTTAAAAATTCCCTTACTATAGCCTTGTGCCAAAAATTTCTTAAAATTCTCTTCCAATAAAAATTAATCATAAATTTTGTTAAAATTCCCTTACTATAGCGTTCGACCATATTTTCTCTTCAAATTCCTTTCTATAGCCTTTAACCATGATTTTTGTTAAAACTCCCTTACTTATAGACTATGAACTATAGTTTTTTTTACATTTTTTTATTATAGCCTTCAACCATGATTTTACTTCAAATCTCTTACTATTGCCTTCTATTACCATTTTTCTTTAAATTCCTTTACTATAGCATTAAACCATAATTTTTCTTAAAATTCTCTTACTATAGCCTGTAGCCATAATTTTTCTTCAAATTCCATTACTATAGCCTGTAGCCATAATTTTTCTTCAAATTCCCTTACTATAGCCTTCAACCATGATTTTTCTTCAAATTTCCTTACAACAGCCTGGTGCTACGAATTTCTTCAAATCATCTTAATATATCATTCTGTCATAATTTTGGTCAAAAGTCCCTTAATAAAGCCTTCAACCATTATTTTTCTTCAAATTTGCTTACATTAGCCTTTTTTCATGATTTTTGAAAAAATTCCCTTAAGATAGTCTTGAACAATAGTTTTTTTCAAATTCTATTATTATAGCCGACAACAATTATTTTTCCTACAGTTTCCTCATGATATAGCATTCAATTTTGATTTTTCTTAAAATTCCCTCACAATATTTTTCTTAAAATTCTCTTACTACAAGCATCGGCCAAGCTTTTTTATTTAAAATCCATTACTATAGCCTTGAACCATGATTTTTTTTTAAAATTCCCTTCCAATAACCTTCAATCACTATTTTTCTTCAAATACCCTTACTATAGCCTTGTGCAACGAATTTCTTCAAATTCTCTTATTATAGCCTTCAATCATTTTTTTTCTCCAGATTCCTTTACTATAGCCTCCAACCATAGTTTCTCTTCAAATTCCTTAATTTAGCCTTTAGCCTTGATTTTTGTAAAATTTCCTTTACTATTGTCTTGAACCACCATTTATTTCAAATTTTGCGACCACAACTTTGAAATTTTGCGACCACAGCTTTCAACCATGATTTTTCATATTATTCCATCTTTGTAGCCTTCAACTCTGATTTTTTAAAAATTCTCTTACTACAACTTTAAACCATTATTTTCTTTAAAAATCCATTACTATAGCCTTAAACCAAGAGTTTTCATAAAATTCCCTAACCATTATTTTTTTTCAAATTCCCTAACTATAGCCTTGTGCCACTAATTTAATGAAACTGTGTTACAAAAGCCTTTATTTAGATTTTTGTGAGAACTCCCTTACTATAGCGTTCAACCATTTTTTCTTTCAAATTGTCATACTATAGCCTTTTTTCATGATTTTCCTTTACTATAGCCTTCAACCATAGTTTTCTTAAAATTCAATCACTATAGCCTTCAACCATGATTTTTCCTCAAAATTACTTACCATAGCCTTCAGTTTTGATTTTTCTTAAAATTCCCTTAATATACCCTTCAACTCTAATTTTTCCTTAAATACGCTTAATAAAACCTTCAGGCAACTTTAAAATTCCTCACTATAGCCTTAAACCATGATTTTTCTTAAAATTTCCTTACAATAGCTTTCAACCATGAGTTTTCATCAAATTCCCTTACTATAGCCTTGTGCTAAAAATTTTCTTCAAATTCTCTTACCATATCAATTAATCATAAATTTTGTCAAAATTCCCTTATTATATCCTTCGACTATGATTTCTATTCAAATTCCTTTCATTAGCCTTCGGCCATGATTTTTTAAAAACTCCCTTACTCATCGCATGTGAACCACAATTTTTTTTACATTCTCTTACTATGGCCTTCTACCATGATTTTACTTAAAATCTCTTACAATATCCCTCAATTATGAATTTTTTTAAAAATTCCATTACTATAGCCATAAGCCAAGATTTTTCTTAAAATTCCCTTTCAATAGCATTCAACCACGATTTTTCTTAAAATTTCCTTACAATAGCCTGGAACCAAAAATTTTCTTCAAATTCCCTTACTATAGCCTTCAGCCATGATTTTTATTCAAATTCCCCTACAATAGCCTTGTGCTACATATTTATTCAAATTATCTTAATATATCCTTCAGTCATAATTTTGGTCAAAAGTCCCAAACTATAGCCTTCAACCATTATTTTTCTTCAAATTCACTTACAATAGCCTTTTTTCATGATTTTTGAAAAAATTCCCTTAAGATAGCCTTGAACCATAGTTAAATTCAAATTCTATTTTTATAGCCTACCACAATGATTTGTCATAAAATTCCCCTACTATATAGCATTCAATTTTGGTTTTTCTTAAAATTCCCTAGTAATAAATATTTCTTAAAATTCTCTTACTACAAGCATCGACCAAGTTTTTTTATTTAAAATCCAGTTACTATAGCCTTAGACCATGATTTTTGTTAAAATTCCCTTCCAATAACCTTCGATCATTATTTTTCTTCAAATACCCTTACTATAGCCTTGCGCAATGAAATTCTTTAAATTCTCTTACTATAGCCTTCAACCATTTTTTTTTCTCCAAATTCCTTTACGCCTTCAACCATGAATTCTCTTCAAATTCCTTACTACAGCCTTTAAACTTGTTTTTTTTTAAAATTTCTTTACTATAGTCTTGAACCACCATTTTCTTCAACTTTTTTGACCACAACTTTCAACCATGATTTTATTTCAAATTCCCTTACTGTAGCCTTCAATTAAGATTTTTCATATTATTCCATCTCTATAACCTTCATCTCTGATTTTTTTAAAATTCTCTTTCTACAACCTCCAACCATTATTTTCTTTAAAAATCAATTACTATAACTTTAAACCAATAGTTTTCCTAAAATTCCCTAGCCATTATTTTATTTAAATTTGATTACAATAACTTTAAACCATGATTATTCCTGAAATTCCCTTACTAAGGCCTTCAGCCGTGATTTTTCTAAAAATTCTCAAACCACAGCCTAGTGCCAGGAATTTATTCAAATTCTCTTACAATAGCCTTTAGTCAGATTTTTTGTGCGAAGTCACTTACTGTTGCCTTAAACCATTTTTTCCTTCAAATTCTCTTATTGTAGCCTTTTTCCATGATTTTCTTAAAAATTCCCTTACTAGAGCCTTCAACCATAGTTTTCTTGAAATTTAATGACTAAAGCCTTTAGCCATGATTTTTCCTCAAAATCCCTTCATGTGGCCTTCAGTTTTGACTTTTCTTAAAATTCCCTTACTATACCATTCAACTTTGATTTTTCCTTAAATACACATACTAAAACCTTCGGACAAGTTTTTTTTCTTTAAAATCCTTACTATAGCCTTGAACCATGATTTTTCTTAAAATTCCCTGACAATAGCATTCAATCATGAGTTTTATTTAAATTCCCTTACTATTGCCTTGTGCCAAAAATTTCTTAAAATTCTCTTACAATAGAAATTAGTCATAAATTTTGTTAAAATTCCCTTACTATAGCGTTCGACCATGTTTTCTCTTCAAATTCCTTTCTATAGCCTTGGACCATGATTTTTGTTAGAACTCCCTTACTTATAGCCTATGAACCATAGTTTTTTTAAATTCTCTTACTATAGGCTTTAGCCATGATTTTACCTCAAATGTCTTACTATTGCCTTCTAATATGATTTTTCTGTAAATTCCATTACTTTAGCCTTAAGCCTAGATTTTTCTTAAAAATCCCTTACTATAGCCTGTAGCCATAATTTTTCTTCAAATTCCCTTACTATAACCTTCAACCATGATTTTTTTTAAATTCCCTTACAATAGCCTTGTGCCATGAATTTCTTCAAATTATCTTAATATATCCTTCAGTCATAATTTTGGTCAAGAGTCCCTTACTATAGACTTCAACCACTATTTTTCTACAAATTCACTTACAATAGAAATTTGTAATGATTTTTGAAAATTTTTTCTTAAGACACCCTTCAACCATAGTTTTCTTCAAATTCAATTATTATAGTCTGGAACAATGTTTTTCATAAAATTCCCTGACAATAGCATTCAGTTTAGATTTTTCTTAAAATTCTCTAACAACAAGCATCGACCAAACCTTTTTATTTAAAATCCCTTACTATAGCCTTAAACCACGATTTTTCTTAAAAGTCCCTTCCGATATCCTTCTGTCATTATTTTTCTTTAAATACCCTTAGTATAGCCTTGTGCAACAAATTTCTTCAAATTCTCTTAGTATAGCCTTCAATCATTTTTTTCTCAAAATCCTTTACTATAGCCATCAACCAAGATTTATCTCCAAATTCCACCATTTTCTTCATATTTTGCAACCAATGCTTTCAACCATGATTTTACTTCAATTCCCTAACTATAGCATTCAATTAAGACTTTTTATATTATTCCCTCTCAATAGCCTTAACCTCTGATTTTTTAAAAATTTATTACTACAACCTTCAACAATTATTTTCTTAAAAAATCCATTGCTATAGCCTTAAACCATGAGTTTTCCTAAAATTCCCGAGCCATTATTTTTTTTTAAATTCCCTTACTATAACCTTAAATAATGATTATTCCTAAAATTCCCTTACTTATTAAAGCCTTCAGCCATGATTTTTCTTTAAATTCCCTAACTATAACCTTGTGCCAGGAATTTCTTCAAATTCTCTTACAATAGCCTTTAGTTAGATTTTTTTGTGAGAAGTCACTTACTGTTGCCTTCAACCATTTTTTCCTTCAAATTCTCTTATTATTGCCTTTTTCCATGATTTTCTTCAAAATTCCCTTACTAGAGCCTTCAACCATAGTTTTCTTAAAATTCAATGACTATAGCCTTCAGGCATAATTTTTCCTCAAAATCCCTTCCTATGGCCTTTAGTTTTGACTTTTGTTAAAATTCCCTTACTATACCATTCAAATCTGATTATTCCTTAAATACAGTTACTAAAACCTTCAAACAAGTTTTTTTCTTTAAAATCCCTTACTATAGCCTTAAACCATGATTTTTCTTAAAATTCCCTTATAATAGCATTCAATCATGAGTTTTCTTTAAATTCCCTTACTATAGCTTTGCGCCAAAAATTTCTTAAAATTCTCTTACAATAAAAATTAGTCATGAATTTTATTAAAATTCCCTTACTATAGCGTTCGACCATGTTTTCTCTTCAAATTCCTTTTTTGGCCATGATTTTTGTTAAAACTCACTTACTTACAACCTATGAACCATAGTTTTTTTTGCATTTTCTTACAATAGCCTTCAGCCATGATTTTACTTCAAATCTCTTACTATTGCCTTCTATTACGATTTTTCTTTAAATTCCTTTACTATTACCTTAAACCATTATATTTTTTAAAATTCCCTTGCTATAGCCTTTAGCCATAATTTTTCTTCAAATTCCCTTACTATAGCCTTCAGCCTTGATTTTTCTTCAAATTTCCTTACAATAGCCTTGTGCTACGAATTTCTTCAAATCATCTTAATATATCCTTCTGTCATAATTTTGGTCAAAAGTCCGTTCATAAAGCCCTCAACCATTATTTTTCTTCAAATTTGCTTACTATAGCCCTTTTTCATGATTTTTGGAAAAATTCCCTTAAGATAGTCTTGAACCGTAGTTTTCTTAAAATTCTATTATTATAGCCGGCAAAAATTATTTTTCCTACAATTTTCTCACAATATAGCATTCAGTTTTGATTTTTCTTAAAATTCGCTCACAATAGATTTTTGTTAGAATTCTCTTACTACAAGCATCGGCCAAGCTTTTTTGTTTAAAATCCGTTACTCTAGCCTTGAACCATTATTTTTGTTAAAATTCCCTTCCAATAACCTTCAGTCCTTATTTTTCTTCAAATACCCTTACTATAGCCTTGTGTAACGAATTTCTTCAAATTCTCTTACAATAGCCTTCAATCATTTTTTTTCTCCAGATTCCTTTACTATATATAGCCTTCAACCATGGTTTCTCTTCAAATCCTTTAATTTAGCCTTTAGCCTTGATTTTTTTAAAAATTCCTTTGCTATTGTCTTGAACCACCATTTACTACAAATTATGTGTCCACAACTTTCAAATTTTTTGACCACAACTTTCAACCTTGATTTTTCATATTATTCCATCTCTATTGCCTTCAGCTCTGATTTTTTAAACATTCTCTTACTACAACGTTACAACATTATTTTCTTTAAACATCCATTACTATAGCCTTAAAACAAGAGTTTTCGTAAAATTCTCTCGCCATTATTTTTCTTCAAATTCCCTAACTATAGCCTTGTGCCTCTAATTTATTGAAACTCTCTCACAATAGCCCTTAGTTAGAATTTTTGTGAGAACTCCCTTACTATAGCCTTCAACCATTTTTTCTTTCAAATTGTCATACTATAGCCTTTTTCCATGATTTTCCTTTACTGTAGCCTTCAACCATAGTTTTCTTAAAATCAATCACTATAGCCTTCAACCATGATTTTTTCTCAAAATCACTTACCATAGCCTTGAGTTATGATTTTTCTTAAAATTCCCTTAATTTTCCTTTCAACTCTAATTTTTCCTTAAATACGCTTAATAAAACCTTCAGGCATATTTTTTTCTTTAAAATCCCTCACTATAGCCTTAAACCACGATTTTTCTTAAAATTTCCTTACAATAGCGTTCAACCATGAGTTTTCATCAAATTCCCTTACTATGGCCTTGTGCTAAAAATTTTCATCAAATTCTCTTACCGTATAAATTAGTCGTAAATTTTATCAAAATTCCTATATTATATCTTTTGACTATGATTTTTATTCAAACTCCTTTCATTAGCCTTCAGCCATGATTTTTTAAAAACTCCCTTACTCATCGCCTGTGAACGACAATTTTTTGTACATTCTCTTACTATGGCCTTAAACCATGATTTTACTTAAAATCTCTTACTATATCACTCAATTATATTTTATTTTTTAAAATTCCATTAGTATAGCCATAAACCAAGATTTTTCTTAAAATTCCTTACTATAGCCTGCAACCATAATTTTTCTTCAAATTCCCTTACTATAGCCTTCGGCCATGATTTTTCTTCAAATTGCCTTACAATAGCCTTGTGCTACGAATATCTTCAAATTATCCTAATATATCCTTCTGTCATAATTTTGGTCAAAAGTCCCTAACTATAGCCTTCAACCTTTATTTTTCTTCAAATTTACTTACAATAGCCTTTTTTCATGATTTTTGAAAAAATACGCTTAAGATAGCCTTGAACCATAGTTATATTCATGTTCTATTACTATAGCCTGCAACAGTGACTTGTCATAAAATTCCCATACTATATTGCATTCAGTTCTGATTTTTCTTAAAATTCCCTCGTAATAGGTTTTTGCTGAAATTCTCTTACTACAAGCATCGATCAAGCTTTTTTATTTAAAATCCAGTTACTATAGCCTTAGACCATGATTTTTGTTAAAATTCCCTTCCAATAACCTTCAGTCATTATTTTTCTTCAAATACCCTCACTATAGCCTTGTGCAACGCATTTCTTCAAATTCTCTAAGTATAGCCTTCAATAATTTTTTTTTTCTCCAGATTCCTTTACTATAGCCTTCAACCACGAATTCTCTTCAAATTCCTTACTATAGCCTTTAGGCTTGATTTTTGTTAAAATTTCTTTACTATAGTCTTGAACCACCATTTTCTTCAAATTTTTTGACCACAACTTTCAACCATGATTTTACTTGAAATTCCCTTACTATAGCCTTCAATTAAGATTTTTCTTATTATTCCATCTCTATAACCTTCAACTCTGATTTTTTTAAAATTCTCTTACTACAACCTTCAACAATTATTTTCTTTAAAAATCCATTACTATATCCTTTAACCATGAGTTTTCCTAAAATTCCCGAGCTCTTATTTTTTTTTAAATTCCCTTACTATAACCTTAAACCATGATTATTCCTATAATTCCTTTACTAATTAAAGCCTTCAACCATGATTTTTCTTCAAATTCCCTCACTATAGCCTTGTGCCAGGAATTTCTTCAAATTCTTTTATAATAGCCTGTAGTCAGATTTTTTTGTGAGAAGTTGCTTATGCTTGCCTTCAACCAATTTTTCCTTCAATTTCTCTTATTGTAACCTTTTTCCATGATTTTCTTAAAAATTCCTTTACTAGAGCCTTCAACCACAGTTTTCTTAAAATTCAATGACTAAAGGCTTCAACCTTGATTTTTCCTCAAAATCTCTTCGGTCTTCTGTTTTGACTTTTCTTAAACTTCCCTTTCTATTCCATTCAACTCTGATTCTTCCTTAAATACACTTACTAAAACCTTCAGACAATTTTGTTTTCTTTAAAATCTCTTACTATAGCCTTAAACCTTGATTTTTCTTAAAATTCCCTTATAATAGCTTTCAACCATGAGTTTTCTTTAAATTCCCTTACTATAACTTTGTGGCAAAAATTTCTTAAAATTCTCTTAGAATAGAAATTAGTCATAATTTTTTTTAAAATTCCCTTACTATAGCGTTCGACCATGTTTTCTCTTGAAATTCCTTTCTATAGCCTTTGGCCATAATTTTTGTTAAAACTCCCTTACTTATAGCTTATGAACCATAGTTTTTTTAAATTTTCTTACTATAGGCTTTAGCCATGATTTTACTTCAAATGTCTTACTATAGCCTTCAATTATGATTTTTCTTTAAATTCCATTACTTTAGCCTTAAGCCATGATTTTTCTTAAAAATCCCTTACTATTGCCTGTAGCCATAATTTTTCTTTAAATTCCCTTACTTTAGCCTTCAGCCATGATTTTTCTTCAAATTTCCTTATAGTAGCCTTGTGCTACGAATTTTTTCAAATCATCTTAATATATTTTTCTTCAAATTCACATACAATAGCCTTTTTTCATGATTTTTGAAAAAATTCCCTTAAGATAGTGTTGAACCATAGTTTTCTTCAAATTCTATTATTATTGCCGGCAACAATTATTTTTCCTACAATTTCCTCACGATATAGCATTCAGTTTTGATTTTTCTTAAAATTCCCTCACAATAGATTTTTCTTAAAATTCTCTTACTACAAGCATCAGCCAAGCTTTTTTATTTAAAATCCGTTACTATAGCCTTGAACCATAATTTTTCTTAAAATTCCCTTCCAATAACCTTCAGTCATTATTATTCTTCAAATACCCTTACTATAGTCTCGTGCAACGAATTTCTTCAAATTCTCTTACTATAGCCTTCAATCATTTTTTTTCTCCAGATTCTTTTACTATAGCCTTCAACCTTGGTTTCTCTTCGAATTCCTTAATTTAGCCATTAGCCTTGATTTTTGTAAAAATTCCTTTACTATGTCTTGAACCACCATTTACTTCAAATTTTGCGACCACAACTTTCAAAATTTGCGATCATAGCTTTCAACTTTGATTTTTCATATTATTCCATCTCTATAGCCTTCAACTCTGATTTTTTAAAAATTCTCTTACTTCAACGTTACACCATTATTTTCTTAAAAAATCCATTACTATAGCCTTAAACCAAGAGTTTTCATAAAATTCCCTAGCTATTTTTTTCTTCAAATTCCCTAACTATAGCCTTGTGCCACTAATTTATTGAAACTCTCTTACGATAGCCCTTAGTTAGATTTTTTGTGAGAACTTGCTTACTATAGCCTTCAACCATTTTTTCTTTCAAATTGTCATACTATTGCCTTTTTCCATGATTTTCCTTTACTATAGCCTTCAACCATAGTTTCCTTAAAATTCAATCAGTATAGCCTTCAACCATGATTTTTCCTCAAAATCACTTACCAAAGCCTTCAGTTATGATTTTTCTTAAAATTCTCTTAATATTCCCTTCAACTCTAATTTTTCCTTAAATACCCTTAATAAAACCTTCAGGCATGTTTTTTTCTTTAAAATCCCTCACTATAGCCTTAAACCACGATTTTTCTTAAAATTTCCTTACAATAGTGTTCAACCATGAGTTTTCATCAAATTCCCTTACTATGGCCTTGTGCTAAAAATTTTCATCTAATTCTCTTACCATGTCAATTACTCATAAATTTTATCAAAATTCCCATATTATATCTTTTGACTATGATTTCTATTCAAATTCCTTTCATTAGCCTTCGGCCATGATTTTTTAAAAACTCCCTTACTCATCGCCTGTGAACCATAATTTTTTTTTACATTCTCTTACTATGGCCTTCAACCATGATTTTACTTATAATCTCTTACAATATCCCTCTATTATGATTTTTTTAAAAAATTCCATTACTATAGCCATAAACCAAGATTTTTTTTTATATTCCATTTCAATAGCATTCAGCCATGATTTTTCTTAAAATTCCCTTACTATAGCCTCCAACCATAATTTTTCTTCAAATTCCCTTACTATAGCCTTCAACCATGATTTTTCTTCAAATTCCCTTACAATAGCCTTGTGCAACAAATTTCTTCAAATTATCTTAATATATCCTTCTATCATAATTTTGGTCAAAAGTCTCTAACTATAGCCTTCAATCATTATTTTTCTTCAAATTCACTTACAATAGAATTTTTTCATGATTTTTGAAAAAATTCCCTTAAGATAGCCTTGAACCATAGTTATATTCAAATTCTATTATTATAGCCTTCAACAATGATTTGTCATAAAATTCCCTTACTATATGGCATTTAGTTTTGATTTTTCTTAAGATTCCCTTGTAATAGATTTTTCTTAAAATTCTCTTACTACAAGCATTGACCAATTTTTTTATTTAAAATCTAGTTACTTTAGCCTTTGTTCATGATTTTTTGTTAAAATTCCCTTCCAATAACCTTCAGTCATTATTTTTCTTCAAATACCCTTACAATAGCCATGTGCAACGAATTTTTTCAAATTCTCTTACTATAGCCTTTAATCATTTTTTTTTCTCTAGATTCCTTTACTATAGCGTTCAACTATGAATTCTCTTCAAATTCCTTACTATAGCCTTTAGCCCTGATTTTTGTTAAAATTTCTTTACTATAGTCTTGAACCACCATTTTCTTTAAAATTTTTGACCAGAACTTTCAACCATGATTTTACTTCAAATTCCCTTACTATAGCCTTCAATTAAGATTTTTCATATTATTCCATCTCTATAACCTTCAACGCTGATTTTTTTAAAATTCTCTTAATACAACATTCAACCATTATTTTTGATAAAAATCCATTACTATAACCTTAAACCAATAGTTTTCCTAAAATTCCATAGCCATTATTTTATTTAAAATTTATTACTATAACTTTAAACCATGATTATTCCTGAAATTTCCTTACTAAGGCCTTCAACCGTGATTTTTCTACAAATTCTCTAACCATAGGCTTGTGGCAGGAATTTCTTCAAATTCTCTTACAATAGCCTTTACTTAGATTTTTTGTGAGAAGTCACTTACTGTTGGCTTCATCCATTTTTTCCTTCAAATTCTTTTATTGTAGCCTTTTTCCATGTTTTTCTTAAAAATTCCCTTACTAGAGCCTTCAACCATAGTTTTCTTAAAATTCAATGACTATAGCCTTCAGGCATGATTTTTCCTCAAAATCCCTTCCTATGGTCTTTAGTTTTGACTTTTCTTAAAATTCCTTTACTGTACCATTCAACTCTATTTTTTCCTTAAATACACTTTTTAAAACCTTCAGACTAGTTTATTTCTTTAAAATCCCTTACTATAGCCTTAAACCATGATTTTTCTTAAAATTCCCTTACAATAGCATTCAATCATGAGTTTTCGTTAAATTCCCTTACTATAGCCTTGTGCCAAAAATTTCTTAAAATTCTCTTACAATTGAAATTAGTCATAAATTTTGTTAAAATTTGCTTACTATAGCGTTCGACCTTGTTTAGTGTTCAATTTCCTTTCTATAGCCGTTGGCCATGATTTTTATTAAAACTCCCTTACTTATAGCCTATGAACCATAGTTTTTTTAAATTCTCTTACTATGGGCTTCTGCCATGATTTTACTTCAAATGTCTTACTATAGCCTTCAATTATGATATTTCTTTAAATTCCATTATCTTAGTCTTAAGCCATGTTTTTTCTTAAAAATCCCTTACTATAGCCTGTAGCCATATTTTTTTTTCAAATTCCCTTACTATTGCCTATAGCCATGATTTTTCTTTAAATTCGCTTACAATAGCCTTGTGCCACGAAGTTCTTCAAATTATCTTAATATATCCTTCAGTCATAATTTTGGTCAAGAGTCCCTTACTATAGGCTTCAACCATTATTTTTCTACAAATTCACTTACAATTGCCTTTTTTCATGATTTTTGAAAATTTTTCCTTAAGACAGCCTTCGACCATAGTCTTCTTCAAATTCAATTATTATAGTATGGAACAATGTTTTTCATAAAATTCCCTGACAATGGCATTCAGTTTGGATTTTTCTTAAAATTCCCTTACAATAGCATTCCGTTTGGATTTTTCTTAAAATTCCATTGCTATAGATTTTTTTAAAAATTCTCTAACTACAAGCATCGACCAATCCTTTGTATTTAAAATCCCTTACTATAGAAACCTTGATTTTTCTTAAAATTCCCTTCCAATATCCTTCTATCATTATTTTTCTTTAAATACCCTTAGTATAGCCTTGTGCAACAAATTTCTTCAAATTCTCTTAGTATAGCCTTAAATCATTTTTTTCTTAAAATCCTTTACTATAGCCATCAACCATGATTTATCTCCAAATTCCACCATTTTCTTCAAATTTCCACCATGTTTTTTCTTAAAAATCCCTTACTATAGCCTGTAGCCATAATTTTTTTTCAAATTCCCTTACTATAGCCTATAGCCATGATTTTTCTTTAAATTCGCTTACAATAGCCTTGTGCCACGAAGTTCTTCAAATTATCTTAATATATCCTTCAGTCATAATTTTGGTCAAGAGTCCCTTACTATAGGCTTCAACCATTATTTTTCTACAAATTCACTTACAATTGCCTTTTTTCATGATTTTTGAAAATTTTTCCTTAAGACAGCCTTCGACCATAGTCTTCTTCAAATTCAATTATTATAGTATGGAACAATGTTTTTCATAAAATTCCCTGACAATGGCATTCAGTTTGGATTTTTCTTAAAATTCCCTTACAATAGCATTCAGTTTGGATTTTTCTTAAAATTCCATTGCTATAGATTTTTTTAAAAATTCTCTAACTACAAGCATCGACCAATCCTTTGTATTTAAAATCCCTTACTATAGAAACCTTGATTTTTCTTAAAATTCCCTTCCAATATCCTTCTATCATTATTTTTCTTTAAATACCCTTAGTATAGCCTTGTGCAACAAATTTCTTCAAATTCTCTTAGTATAGCCTTAAATCATTTTTTTCTTAAAATCCTTTACTATAGCCATCAACCATGATTTATCTCCAAATTCCACCATTTTCTTCAAATTTCCACCATGTTTTTTCTTAAAAATCCCTTACTATAGCCTGTAGCCATAATTTTTTTTCAAATTCCCTTACTATAGCCTATAGCCATGATTTTTCTTTAAATTCGCTTACAATAGCCTTGTGCCACGAAGTTCTTCAAATTATCTTAATATATCCTTCAGTCATAATTTTGGTCAAGAGTCCCTTACTATAAGCTTCAACCATTATTTTTCTACAAATTCACTTACAAATGCCTTTTTTCATGATTTTTGAAAAAAAATTCCTTAAGATAGCCCGACCATAGTCTTCTTCAAATTAAATTATTATAGTATGGAACAATGTTTTTCATAAAATTCCCTGACAATGGCATTCAGTTTGGATTTTTCTTAAAATTCCCTTATTGTAGCATTCAGTTTGGATTTTTCTTAAAATTCCCTTGCTATAGATTTTTTTATAAATTCTCTAACTACAAGCATCGACCAATCCTTTGTATTTAAAATCCCTTACTATAGAAACCTTGATTTTTCTTAAAATTCCCTTCCAATATCCTTCTATCATTATTTTTCTTTAAATACCCTTAGTATAGCCTTGTGCAACAAATTTCTTCAAATTCTCTTAGTATAGCCTTAAATCATTTTTTTCTTAAAATCCTTTACTATAGCCATCAACCATGATTTATCTCCAAATTCCACCATTTTCTTCAAATTTCCACCATGTTTTTTCTTAAAAATCCCTTACTATAGCCTGTAGCCATAATTTTTTTTCAAATTCCCTTACTATAGCCTATAGCCATGATTTTTCTTTAAATTCGCTTACAATAGCCTTGTGCCACGAAGTTCTTCAAATTATCTTAATATATCCTTCAGTCATAATTTTGGTCAAGAGTCCCTTACTATAAGCTTCAACCATTATTTTTCTACAAATTCACTTACAAATGCCTTTTTTCATGATTTTTGAAAAAAATTCCTTAAGATAGCCTTCGACCATAGTCTTCTTCAAATTAAATTATTATAGTATGGAACAATGTTTTTCATAAAATTCCCTGACAATGGCATTCAGTTTGGATTTTTCTTAAAATTCCCTTATTGTAGCATTCAGTTTGGATTTTTCTTAAAATTCCCTTGCTATAGATTTTTTTATAAATTCTCTAACTACAAGCATCGACCAATCCTTTGTATTTAAAATCCCTTACTATAGAAACCTTGATTTTTCTTAAAATTCCCTTCCAATATCCTTCTATCATTATTTTTCTTTAAATACCCTTAGTATAGCCTTGTGCAACAAATTTCTTCAAATTCTCTTAGTATAGCCTTAAATCATTTTTTTCTTAAAATCCTTTACTATAGCCATCAACCATGATTTATCTCCAAATTCCACCATTTTCTTCAAATTTCCACCATGTTTTTTCTTAAAAATCCCTTACTATAGCCTGTAGCCATAATTTTTTTTCAAATTCCCTTACTATAGCCTATAGCCATGATTTTTCTTTAAATTCGCTTACAATAGCCTTGTGCCACGAAGTTCTTCAAATTATCTTAATATATCCTTCAGTCATAATTTTGGTCAAGAGTCCCTTACTATAAGCTTCAACCATTATTTTTCTACAAATTCACTTACAAATGCCTTTTTTTCATGATTTTTGAAAAAAATTCCTTAAGATAATAACCGACCATAGTCTTCTTCAAATTAAATTATTATAGTATGGAACAATGTTTTTCATAAAATTCCCTGACAATGGCATTCAGTTTGGATTTTTCTTAAAATTCCCTTATTGTAGCATTCAGTTTGGATTTTTCTTAAAATTCCCTTGCTATAGATTTTTTATAAATTCTCTAACTACAAGCATCGACCAATCCTTTGTATTTAAAATCCCTTACTATAGAAACCTTGATTTTTCTTAAAATTCCCTTCCAATATCCTTCTATCATTATTTTTTCTTTAAATACCCTTAGTATAGCCTTGTGCAACAAATTTCTTCAAATTCTCTTAGTATAGCCTTAAATCATTTTTTTCTTAAAATCCTTTACTATAGCCATCAACCATGATTTATCTCCAAATTCCACCATTTTCTTCAAATTTCCACCATGTTTTTTCTTAAAAATCCCTTACTATAGCCTGTAGCCATAATTTTTTTTCAAATTCCCTTACTATAGCCTATAGCCATGATTTTTCTTTAAATTCGCTTACAATAGCCTTGTGCCACGAAGTTCTTCAAATTATCTTAATATATCCTTCAGTCATAATTTTGGTCAAGAGTCCCTTACTATAGGCTTCAACCATTATTTTTCTACAAATTCACTTACAATTGCCTTTTTTCATGATTTTTGAAAATTTTTCCTTAAGACAGCCTTCGACCATAGTCTTCTTCAAATTCAATTATTATAGTATGGAACAATGTTTTTCATAAAATTCCCTGACAATGGCATTCAGTTTGGATTTTTCTTAAAATTCCCTTATTGTAGCATTCAGTTTGGATTTTTCTTAAAATTCCCTTGCTATAGATTTTTTTATAAATTCTCTAACTACAAGCATCGACCAATCCTTTGTATTTAAAATCCCTTACTATAGAAACCTTGATTTTTCTTAAAATTCCCTTCCAATATCCTTCTATCATTATTTTTCTTTAAATACCCTTAGTATCGCCTTGTGCAACAAATTTCTTCAAATTCTCTTAGTATAGCCTTCAATCATTTTTTTCTCAAAATCCTTTACTGTAGCCATCAACCTTGATTTATCTCCAAATTCCACCATTTTCTTCAAATTTTGCAACCAATGCTTTCAACCATGATTTTACTTCAATTCCCTTACTATAGCATTCAATTAAGACTTTTTATATTATTTCCTCTCAATAGCCTTAACCTCTGATTTTTTAAAAATTCTATTACTACAACCTTCAACAATTATTTTCTTTAAAGATCCATTACTATAGCCTTAAACCATGAGTTTTTCTAAAATTCCCGAGCTATTATTTTTTTTAAAATTCCCTTACTATAACCTTAAAACATGATTATTCCTAAAATTCTTTTACTAATTAAAGCCTTCAACCATGATTTTTCTTCAAATTCCCTAACTATAGCCTTGTGCCAGGAGTTTCTTCAAATTCTCTTACAATAGCCTTTAGTCATAGTTTTTTGTGAGTAGTCCCTTACTGTAGCGTTCAACCATTTTTTCCTTCAAATTCTCTTATTGTAACCTTTTTCCATGATTTTCTCAAAAATTCCCTTACTAGAGACATCAACCATATTTTTCTTAAAATTCAATGACTATAGCCTTCAGGCATGATTTTTCCTAAAAATCCCTTCCTATGGCCTTCAGTTTTGAGTTTTCTTAAAATTCCCTTACTATACCATTCAACTCTGATTTTTTCTTAAATACACTTACTGAAACCTTCACACAGATTTTTTTCTTTAAAATCCCTTACTATAGCCTTAAGCCATGATTTTTCTTTAAATTCCCTTACTATAGCCTTGTGCCAAAAATTTCTTAAAATTCTCTTACAATAGAAATTAGTCATAAATTTTGTTAAAATTCCCTTACTATGGTGTTCAACCATGTTTTATCTTCAAATTCCTTTCTATAGCCTTTGGCCATGATTTTTGTTAAAACTCCCTTTGTTATAGCCTATGAACCATAGTTTTTTTTACATTTTCTTACTATAACCTTCAACCATGATTTTACTTCAACTCTCTTAATATTGCCTTCTATTATGATTTTTCTTTAAATTCGTTTACTGTAGCCTCAAACCTTGATTTTTCTTAAAATTCCCTTACTATTGCGTGTAGCCATATTTTTTCTTCAAATTCCCTTACTATAGCCTTCGACCATGATTTTTCTTCAAATTTCCTTACAATAGCCTTGTGCTACAAATTTCTTCAAATCATCTTAATATATCCTTCTGTCATAATTTTGGTCAAAAGTCCCTTAATAAAGCCTTCAAACATTATTCTTGTTCAAATTTGCTTACAATAGCCTTTTTTCGTGATTTTTGAAAAAATTCCCTTAAGATGGTTTTGAACCATAGTTTTCTTCAAATTCTTTTATTTTAGCCGGCAACAATTATTTTTCCTACAATTTCCTCACGATATAGCATTCATTTTGTATTTTTCTTAAAATTCCCTCACAATAGATTTTTCTTAAAATTCTCTTACTACAATCATTGGTCAAGCTTTTTTATTTAAAATTCGTTACTATAGCCTTGAACCATGATTTTTCATAAAATTCCCTTCCAATAACCTTCAGTCATTATTGTTCTTCAAATGCCCTTACTATAGCCTTGTGCAACGAATTTCTACAAATTCTCTTACTATAACCTTCAATCATTTTTTTTCTCCAGATTCCTTTACTATAGCCTTCAACCATGGTTTCTTTTCATATTCCTTAATTTAGCCTTAAACCTTGATTTTTGTAAAAATTCCTTTACTATTATCTTGAACCACCATTTACTTCAAATTTTGCGACACAACTTCAAATTTTGCAACCACAGCTTTCAACCATGATTTTTCATATTATTCCATCTCTATAGCCTTCAACTCTGATTTTTTAAAAATTCTTACACCATTATTTTCTTTAGAAATTCATTACTATATTATTAGCCAGTGGCGGAGCCAGAAAAAAAAATTTGGCAGGGCCACAAAGAAAAAGTAAAGGGCATAGATATACACAATATATATGTACTCTTTCTCTCTCTCTCATTTGCCCTCTCTCAGTCTCTCATTTCTTTATTTCATTCTCTTACTCTCTCTCTCTTATTTCCTCTCTCATTTGCTCTCTCACTCCCTCTTTCTCATTTGCGCTCTCTCTATTCTGAACCATATTTTTCATAATTTTTCCGGGCAACAATTATTTTTCCTACAATGATATAATGATATATCATAAAATTTTGGGTTTTTTATATAAAATTATCCCTTTGGACTTAAAATATTTGGACAAAAAATTCTCTTACTACAATCATTCAATTAATCGCATTTTTTATTTAAAATTAAAATAATAATATAGCCTTGAACCATGATTTTTCATAAAATTATTCCAATAACCTTTCAGTCATTATTGTTCTTCAAATGCCCTTTAATAACTTTTAATAATAATTAACTTAAAATATATAAACGTTTATAAATAATACAAATATTTTACTATAACCTTCAATCATTTTTTTTCTCCAGATTCCTTTACTATAGCCTTCAACCATGGTTTCCTTTTCTATATTCCTTAATATAGCCTTTAATGGTAATGATTTTATAATGGACTTTATATATATAATGGATGACATTTTTATATAAAATATTATGGACAATAATATGGATTTTGGAACCACAGGACAAGAAAAATAATAACCATAAAATAATATTGATGATGGAACTTAATCTGTTTAATATCTCATTTCCTCTAATTTGTTTCTTTTCATTTCCTTTCATTTCTCTCTCTCTAATTTCATCTATCCATTTCCTGTCTCATCATTTCCTCTCTTTCTCTGGTCTCTCTCATCTCTCTCTCTCATCTCTCTCTTTCTCATGTCCTCTCTCTCTATATGTCCATCTCTCTCTCTCATGTCCACTCTCTCTCTCTCTCTCACATGTCCACTCTCTCTCTCTCTCATGTCCACTCTCTCTCTTTCTCTCTCTCTCTCACTCTCTCTTTCTCTCTCTCATGTCCACTCTCTCTCTCTCTCTCATTTCCATTCTCTTTCTCTTCATATTTTAAAAAAGGTAGGTAGGGGACTTATATACCTAACCCTATATAAGGGTTTGGGAAATGTTTGGTGGGGCCATGGCCCCCCCTTGCCCCCTTATCTCCGCATTGACTATAGCCCTAAACCAAGAGTTTTCGTAAAATTCCCTAGCCATTATTTTTCTTTAAATTCCCAAACTATAGCCTTGTGCCACTAATTTATTGAAACTCTCTTACAATAGCCCTTAGTTAGATTTTTTGTGAGAACTCCCTTACTATAGCCTTCAACCATTTTTTATTTCAAATTGTCATACTATAGCCTTTTTCCATGATTTTTCTTTACTATAGCCTTCAACCATAGTTTTCTTAAAATTCAATCACTATAGCCTTCAACCATGATTTTTCCTCAAAATCACTTACCATAGCCTTCAGTTTTGTTTTTTCTTAAAATTCCCTTAATATACCCTTCAACTCTAATTTTTCCTTAAATACGCTTAATAAATCCTTCAGGCAAGTTTTTTTCTTTAAAATTCCTCACTATAGCCTTAAACCACGATTTTTCTTAAAATTTCCTTACAATAGCTTTCAACCATGAGTTTTCATCAAATTCCCTTACTATAGCCTTGTGCTAAAAATTTTCTTCAAATTCTCTTACCATATCAATTAGTCGTAAATTTTGTCAAAATTCCCTTATAATATCCTTCGACTATGATTTGTATTCAAATTCCTTTTATTAGCCTTCGGCCATGATTTTTTAAAAACTCCCCTACTCATCGCCTGTGAACCACAATTTGTTTTACATTCTCTTACTATGGCCTTCAACCATGATTTTACTTAAAATCTCTTACTATATCCTTCAATTATGATTTTTTTTAAAATTCCATTACTATAGCTATAAACCAAGTTTTTTCCTAAAATTCCCTTTCAATAGCATTCAACCTTGATTTTTCTTAAAATTCCCTTACTATAGCCTGGAACCATAATTTTTCTTCAAATTCCCTTAATATAGCCTTCAACCATGATTTTTCTTCAAATTCCCTTACAATAGCCTTGTGCTACGAATTTCTTCAAATTATCTTAATATATCCTTCAGTCATAATTTTGGTCAAAAGTCCCTAACTATAGCCTTCAACCATTATTTTTTTTCAAATCCAATTACAATAGCCTTTTTTCATGATTTTTGAAAAAAATCCCTTAAGATAGCCTTGAACCATAGTTATATTCAAATTCTATTATTATAGCCTGCAACAATGATTTGTCATAAAATTCCCTTACTATATATAGCATTCAGTTTTGATTTTTCTTAAAATTTTTTTGTAATAGATTTTTCTTTTAATTCTCTTACTACAAGCATCGGCCAAGTTTTTTTATTTAAAATCTAGTTACTATAGCCTTAGACCATGATTTTTGTTAAAATTCCCTTCCAATAACCTTCAGTCATTATTTTTCTTCAAATACCCTTACTATAGCCTTGTGCAACGAATTTCTTCAAATTCTCTTACTATGGCCTTCAATCATTTTTTTTTCTCTAGATTCCTTTACTATAGCCTTCAACCCTGAATTCACTTCAAATTCCTTACTATAGCCTTTAGGCTTGATTTTTGTTAAACTTTCTTTAAAATAATCTTGAACCACCATTTTCTACAAATTTTTTTACAAGAACTTTCAATCATGATTTTACTTCAAATTTCCTTACTATATCCTTAAGTTAAGATTTTTGATATTATTCCATTTCCATAACCTTCAACACTGATTTTTTTAAAATTCTCTATTACTTCAACCTTCTGCCATTATTTTCTTTTAATCCATTACTATAACCTTAAACCAATAGTTTTCCTAAAATTCCCTAGCCATTATTTTATTTAAAATTTGTTACTATAACTTTAAACGATGATTATTCCTAAAATTCCCTTACACTAGAACAAACATGGCTTTTGGGGACTGGCCTAGCCCATCCTTAAATACAGAAAGGTCAGTCACTAAAACATGGGTGACTGACTAACCGTCCACCAAGAACCTATGGTGACTGATTATATCAGTCCCCATTGTGTTTGCTTCTATGGTTACTGATGAATAGTCCCTATTAGAACTCATTGTGGGAGACTGGTGGTCAGTCACAAATAAGTTACATATGGGGACTGATTTTTGCCAGTCACCACTATGAGGTTTTATTGTGACTGATAACTTTGTACCAGTCACCTTTATGTAACCTTTGATGACTGGTTGCTTCGTACCTGTCACCATTATTGTATAAATGGGGACTGGTATAACGAGTCACCATTTGTATTTTAATTTTTTATATATATTTAAAATTGTTATTACAAGATATGCAATTCTCTTATTAAAATTTAATAAAAAATTAATAAATAACAAAACTCCATCCATTAACAAAATTTTTTTTTATAAAAAAAACTAAAAGTATATACAACTATACTCCAAAATTTTTGCACAAATAGAGATATGGTACTACTGTTTAAGCCCTTCAAAACATGTTTATACGGAATAACCATGGAAGTATGAAAGTTATGACCAAACAGGCCATTAAGAACTTACAAAATGGTAGTCCACGCCAACACCTACCCCTCTCATTAGAGCTGCTATTGGTTTCTCAGCCCAAAATCCTTCTCTCATTCCAATCCTCCATGAACCTTTGATCTCCCAAGCAAGTTATATTCATTGCAGCCTCTCCACAAGTTTCACAGAACCTGCAATAAAATAAAAAAAGAAAAAAAAATCTTCAGTTTCAAACATATCTCAAATCAACATTGACACCTATGATGAGAGCACGAAAACATGTCAAGCTTGTAACATACCGTTGCATGAGAATTTTTTTTATATATATAAAAGCAAAAAGTATTACTTCAAATTCAAATAACGGTTACAGCACTAAGATGGGCCTCTAATGATAAGAGATTAAAGAGAGGCCCCTTCTTAGCAAGAGAGTCACACAACGTATTGGCTTCCCTTGGAATACAACACAAAGAACAGTTTAGTTCTCTCACAAAGTCACGGACTTCCCTATCAGCCAATACAAATCTCCAACCTTACCCATGCCCCAACGAACAACAGCACTTGAGCCACCCTCAATTTCTAAGGTACCAGAGAGGTGTTTTTTGAATATCCCGAGCCCATGAAGCACTGCCATGACCTCAGCATGATTTGAGTCAGTTATTCCAAGAGGTCCAGAGTATGAGAGAAGAGTGCCAGTTATGAAAGAGGTCCCATAGATCTTTAAGTAATCCCAGTTTACCAAAGTTAATGTTAATCCCCCACTTCCCTCCTTGCTTTCCCATTTAAAAAAAAAAGCACATTGATTGAGTATCCAAGAGAACCTTAGGACACACCCCGATGGCATAATGTTAACCAGCAATTGTACCAAGCCGGATGTCTTTGGATCAAGACGAATCAGAAAGAGTAACCATCAACCCCAGTACAGGAACTGCAGTGAAGCCACATTTAGTGTTCAAATTACTAACCAAACCATTTTTCACAGCAGGCACATCTCCACAGAGTGGTTAGAGACACCTCACACCATCAAATAATCAGATAGGATTAAACCAAAGGAAACTGAAAAGACAAGTAGAACACAACAGCAAAGTACCAAGGAAGCATTTACAAAGAGCTCAAAAAAGGGCTATGATTGCAAGTACAAACATTCACTTCCACGCAGTGTTAGTTATTGCACCTACAGAAATCTGGAGCATGGTCTTATACTCCATAAGGCACCTCACAATGACTAGCAAATCACAGTGTCCAACCTTCCCTGTACTATAAATCAGAACTCTTCTAACATCTTCATTTTATAAAGCACAAGAACTCTTCTAATATCCTGTGGGACATTACACATCATCACTCAGTGATAACAGTCTATCTCTTATAAAATCTTTCCTCATATTTAAACAAGTTGATTAACTAAGTTTCGTTAAAAGCACTATGCCATATTGAGCTGCATACACAATATGTGTAAGGTTTCATTTTGTCCCTTCACAAGCAAGTAGTTGTTGTAGGTAAGAAGTTAATTGTAGAACCATCTATATAGATACAGCAGCAGATTTTCAGCTGTATCCAACTATAATACAACAGAATTACACAATTCTAAAGTCAGAACAAGACATAGACTTAGCAGCACAAACAACAGAGCTACACCGAATGTGATTGTGTCTATCCAATAGCAAATCACCACCTTTGAGACAGACATAGTTCAAACATGAATATGAAAATTTAGAAAATTGATTATATTACCTGAGAGAATGAACTATCAAATGGCACGAGAGGGGTCTTCATCATTGCTATGAACCTCTGCATATGTTCTTGGAGCTGTGTCTGGAGTTGCTCCTGCATCCTAGCCTCCATAGCAAGCAATTCTTTCCTCTGAGAATCCTTCATATTTTCCATTTTTCTGTCCAGGCCTTCTCTTTCTCTTGCATGACACTAACCTGTGTCGAGAGAGCATCTATCTCGGCACTAGAAGCCTCTAGCTGTTCAGATAGTGCAGCAACCTTAGCTTCCGAGCTTGCCGTGTATTGATGGTCATACAAATCAGAAAAAAATTTTACATAAATGAATTCCAATATAACAATTCCAAACACATCAACTCAACCGTGCAAGAAGTATGTTTAATAATACATACTGACTTTAATACATCATAAAACTTATATTTTTGGAAATTCAAAAAAACATAAAGAGCTACTGTTATATCTCCCTAGTGTGTTGTTGTAATCTCTTTTTGGACATATATAGCATTAGAGAAGATTTTGGGCACGAGGTTGACTATGCATGACAGACTAAGCATATGTAATCACATGGTGTGGAATTGAGGGTCTAAAGTATTCGCAACTCCAACCAAGGTAACAGAATCCCCCCCCAAAGTTTACCAGCAGAACTTGTATAAATTCAAATACATGGAAAACATGACTATCAAAAGATAATTAAAATAAGTAATAAGCACATGCAACTGTGAGTGCATGACCTGCGCTGGAAAGTCAAGTGATCAAAAACCAAAAGCAAATTACAAATCTCTAACAGCAAGCCACTAAAATGCCACTATCTGCCTTACAAAAAAAAAAAATCCACATAAGAAGGGATCAATGCCTTCAGATTCAATAATCTGTGTAGCTCAGTTTATCGATTCAATACACTGTGCTACCTTTCAGATTGCTAGAAATACAGAAAAGACTTAAATAACTATAGTTTTCTTAAAATTCTTTTATTATAGTATGCAACAATGATTTTTCAAAAATTCCATCATTATTGTATTCTATTTTGATTTTTCTTAAAATTCTATTAGTATAGAGTTTTCTTAAAATTCTCTTACTACCAGCATTGGCCAAGCTTTTTTATTTAAAATCCCTTATGGTAGCCTTAAACCATGATTTTTGTTAAAATTCCCTTCCAATAGCCTTCAGTCATTATTTTTCTTCAAATACCCTTACAATAGCGTTGTGCAACGAATTTCTTTAAATTCTCTTACTATAGCCTTCAATCATTTTTTTCTCAAAATTCCTTTACTATAGCCTTCAACAATGATTTATCTTCAAATTCCTTACTATAGCCTTTAGCCTTGATTCTTTTTAAAATTCCTTTACTGTAGTCTTGAACCACCATTTTCTTCAAATTTTGAGACCACAACTTTCAACCATAATTTTACTTCAAATTCCTTACTATAGCCTTTAGCCTTGATTCTTTTTAAAATTCCTTTACTGTAGTCTTGAACCACCATTTTCTTCAAATTTTGAGACCACAACTTTCAACCATAATTTTACTTCAAATTCTCTTACTATAGCCTACAATTATAATTTTTCATATTATTCCATCTCTATAGCCTTCAACTCTGATTGTTTTAAAATTCTCTTACAACAACCTTCAACCATTTTTTTCTTTAAAAATCCATTAGTAGAGCTTTAAACCAATAGTTTTCCTAAAATTCCCTAGCCATTATTTGCTTTAAATTTCCTTACCATAACCTTAAATCATGATTATTCCTAAAATTCCCTTACTAAGGCCATCAGCTGTGATTTTTCTTCAAATTCCCTAACTATAGCCTTGTGCCACTAATTTCTTTAAATTCTCTTACAATAGCCCTTAGTCAGTTTTTTTGTAAGAACTCCCTTACTATAGCCTTCAACCATTTTTTCCTTCAAATTGTTTTACTATAGCCTTAAGTTTTGATTTTTCTTAATATTCCCTTATTACACCCTTTAGCTCTGTTTTTTCCTTAAATCTACTTAATAAAACCTTCAAACAAGTTTTTTTCTTCAAAATCCCTCACTAGAGCCTTAAACCATGATTTTTCCTATAATTCCCTTACAATAGCATTCAACCATGAGTTTTCTTCAAAATTCCCTTAGTATAGCCTTGTCCTAAAAATTTCTTCAAATTTTCTTACCGTCGCAATTAGTCGTAAATGTTGTCAAAATTCCCTTACTATAGCCTTCGCCCATAATTTCAATTCAAGTTCCTTTCTATAGCCATCAACCATGATTTTTTTAAAAACTCCCTACTCATCGCCTTTGAGCCACGGTTTTTTTTACATATTCTTCTATGGCCTTCAGCCATGATTTTACATAAAATCTCTTACTATATCCCTCAATTATAATTTTTTTTAAAAATTCCATTACTATAGCCTTAAACCATGATTTTTTCTTAAAATTCCCTTGCAATAGCATTCAACCATGAGTTTTCTTCAAGTTCCCTTACCATAGCCTTGTGCCAAAAATTTCTTTATATTCTCTTACCATAACAATTAGTCACAAATTTTGTCAAAACTCCCTTACTGTAACCTTTGACCATGATTTCTTTTAACATTCCTTTCTATAGCTTTCGGCCATGATTTCTTTAAAAACTCCCTTATACCCTATGAATGACAGTTTTTTATACATTCTCTTACTATGGCATCAGCCATCATTTTACATCAAATCTAGTTATATAGCCTTCAATTATGTTTTTTATTTAAATTCCATCACTATAGCCTTAACCATGATTTTTCTTAAAATTTCTTTTCAATAACCTACAGCCATAATTTTTCTAAAAATTCCCTTACTACAATTTTCAACCATGATTTTTCTTCAAATTCCCTTACAATAGCCTTGTTCTATGAATTTCTTCAAATTATCTTAATATATCCTTCAGTCATAATTTTGGTAAAAAGTCCCTTATAATAGCCTTCAACCATTATTTTTCTTCAAATTCAATTACAATTGCCTTTTTACATGATTTTTGAAAAAATTCCCTTCACATAGCCATGAACCATAGTTTTATTCAAATTCTATTATTATAGCCAGAAACAATGATTTTTTAGAAAATTCTCTTACTATATAGCATTCAATTTTGACTTTTCTAAAAATTCCATCACAATAGATTTTTCGTAAAATTTTCTGACTCCAAGCATCGGCCAAGCTTTTGTATTTAAAATCCATTACAATAGCCTTAGACCATAATTTTTGTTAAAATTCCCTTCCAATAACCTTCAGTCATTATTTTTCTTCAAGTACCCTTACTATAGCCTTGTGCAACGAATTTCTTCAAATTCGTTTACTATAGCTTTCAATCATTTGTTTTCTCCAGATTCCTTTACTATAGCCTTCAACAATGATTTCTCTTTAAATTCCTTACTACAGCCTTTAGCCTTGATTTTTGTTAAAATTCCTTTACTATAGTTTTGAACCACTATTTTCTTCTAATATTGCGACAACATCTTTCAACCATGACTTTACTTCAAGTTCCCTTACTATAGCTTTCAATTTAGATTTTTCATATTATTCCAGCTCTATAGCCTTCAAATCTCTGATTATAGTCTCCAGTCAAATTTTTTTTGAGAAGTTCCTTACTGTAGCCTTGAACTTTTTTTCCTTCAAATTCTCTTACTATAACCTTTTTCAATTATTTTCTTTAAAATTTCCTTACTATAGCCTTCAACCAGAGTATTCTTAAAATTCAAAAACTAAAGCCTTCAGCCATGATTTTCCCTTAAAATCCTTTACTATAGCCTTCAGTTTTGATTTTTCATAAAATTCCCTTACTACACCCTTCATTTCTAATTTTTCCTAAAATACACTTAATGACATCTTCAGGCAAGTTTTTTTCTTTAAAATCCCTTATTATAGCCTTAAACAATGTTTTTTCTTAAATTTCCCTTACAATAGCATTCAACCATGAGTTTTCTTCAAATTCCCTTACCAAAAATCTCTTCAAATTCTCTTACCAAAGCAATTAGTCATAAATTTTTGTAAAAATTTCCTTACTATAGCCTTCAACCATGATTTTCCTAAAAATTCCTTTCTATAGCTTTTTGCCATGATGTTTTTAAAAACTCTCTTACTGATAGCCTATGAACCACAATTTTTTTTACATTCTCTTACTATGGACTTCAGCCATGATTTTCTTCAAATCACTTTCTATAGCCTGAATTATGATTTTTCTTTAAATTCCATTACTATAGCCTTAAACCATGATTTTTCTTAAAATTCCCTTACTATAGTCTGCAACTATAATTTTTCTACAAATTCCCTTACTCTATCCTTCAACCATGATTTTTCTTCAAATTCCCTTTCAATAGCCTTGTGCAACGAATTTCTTCAAAATATATTAATACATCCTTTAGACATAATTTTGGTCAAAAGTCCCTTACTATAGCCTTCAATCATTATTTTTCTTCAAATTCACTTACAATAGCCCTTTTTCATGATTTTTAAATAAATTCCTTTAAGATAGTATTGAACCATAGTATATTCAAATTCAATTATTATAGCCGACAGCAATGATTTTTCATAAAATTCCCTTTCAATAGCATTCAGTTTAAATTTTTCTTAAAATATCCTTACTATAGATTTTTCTTAAAATTCTCTTACTACAAGCATCGACCAAGCTTTTTTATTTAAAATCCCTTATTATAGCCTTAAACCATGATTTTTGTTAAAATTCCCATCCAATAGCCTTCAATCATTATTTTTCTTCAAATACCCTTATTATTGACTTGTGCAACGAATTGTTTCAAATTTTGCCTTCAATCATTTTGTTCTGAAAATTCCTTTACTAAACCTTCAACCATGATTTCACTTCAAATTCCTTACTAAAGCCTTGAGACTTGTTGTTTGTTAAAATTCCCTTACTATAGTCTTGAACCACCATTTTCTTCAAATTTTGTGACCACAAATTTCAGCCATGATTTTAATTCAAATTCCCTTGCTATAGCCTTTAATTAAGATTTTTTATATTATTCCCTCTCTATAGCCTTCAATTTCTATTTTTTAAAAATTTTCTTACAACAACCTCAGCCATTATTTTTGTTAAAAATCCATTACCATAGCCTAAAACCAAGAGTTTTAATAAAATTCCCTAGCAATTATTTTCTTAAAATTCACTTACTATAACCTTAAACCATGATTATAACTAAAAATTCCTTACAAAGGCCTTCAACTGTGTTTTTTCTTTAAATTCCCAAACTATAGCCTTGTGCCACGAATTTCTTCAAATTCTCTGACTATAGCCTTCAGTCAGATTTTTTGTGAGAAGTCCCTTACTGTAGCATTCAACCATTTTTTCCATCAAATTCTCTTACTATAACCTTTTTCCATTATTCTTTTTAAAATTCCCTTACTATAGCCTTTAATTAGAGTATTCTTAAAATTCAATCACTGAAGCCTTCAGCCATGATTTTTCCTCAAAATCACTTACTATTGCCTTCTATTTTGATTTTTCTTAAAATTCCCTTACTATACCCTTCAACTCTAATTTTTCCTTAAATACACATAATAACACCTTGTGGCAAGTTTTTTTCTTTAAATTCTCTTATTATTGCCTTAAACAATGATTTTTCTTAAAATTCCATTACAATAGCATTCAACCATGAGTTTTCTTCAAATTCCCTTACTTTAGCCTAGTGCCAAAAATTTCTTCAAATTATCTTACCATAGTAATTAGTCGTAAATTTTTGTCAAAATTCCTTTATTAAAACATTCGACCATGATTTATCTTAATATTCCTTTCTATAGCTTTTTGCCGTGATGTTTTTAAAAACTCCCTTACTCGTAGCCTGTGGACCACAGTTTTTTTTACATTCTCTTACTATGGCCTTCAGCCGTGATTTTCTTCAAATCTCTTTCTATAGCCTTCAATTATGATTTTTCTTTAAATTCCATTACTATAGCCTTAAACCTTGATTTTTCTTAAAATTCCCTTATAGCCTACAGCTATAATTTTTCTACAAATTCCCTTACTCTAGGCTTCAACCATGATTTTTCTTCAAATTCCCTTTCAATAGCCTTGTGCCACGAATTTCTTCAAAATATCTTAATACATCATTTAGACATAATTTTGGTCAAAAGTCCCTTACTATAGCCTTCAATCATTACTTTTCTTTAAATTCACTTACAATAGCCCCTTTTTCAAGATTTTTGAAAAACTTCCTTTCAGATAGCATTGAACCATAGTATATTCAAATTCTATTATTATAGCCAGCAACAACGATTTTTCATAAAATTCCATTTCAATTGGATTCAGATTAAATTTTTCTTAAAATATCCTTACTCTAGATTTTTCTTAAAATTCTCTTACTACAAGCATCGGCCAAGATTTTTTATTTAAAATCCCTAATTATAGCATTAAATCATGATTTTTGTTAAAATTCACTTCCAATAGCCTTTTGTCATTATTTTTCTTCAAATACCCTTTTTATAGCCTTGTGCAACAAATTTTTTCAAATTTTGCCCTCAGTTATTTTTTTCTGAAAATTCCTTTACTAAGCATTCAACCATGATTTCTCTTCAAATTCCTTACTATAGCCTTTAGCCTTGAAGTTTGTTAAAATTCCCTTACAATAGTCTTGAACCACCATTTTCTTCAAACTTTGCGACCACAACTTTCAACCATGATTTTAATTCAAATTCCCTTGCTAGAGCCTTCAATTAAGATTTTTCATATTATTCCCTCTCTACAGCCTTCAACTTATATTTTTTTTAAAATTTCTTACTACAACCTTCAACCATTATTTTCTTAAAAAATCTATTACTATAGACTTAAACCAAGAGTTTTCCTAAAATTCCCTAGCAATTATTTGCTTAAAAATTCACTCACTATAACCTTAAACCGTGATTATTCCTAAAATTTCCTTACAAAGGCCTCCAGCCATGATTCTACTTCAAATTCCCAAACTATAGCCTTATGCCATGAATTTCTTCAATTTCTCTTAATATAACCTTCAGTCAGATTTTTTCTAAGAAGTCCCTTAGTGTAGCCTTCATCCATTTTTTCCTTCAAATTCTCTTACTTTAACCTTTTTCCATTATTTTCTTTAAAATTCTCTTACTATAGCCTTCAACCATAGTATTCTTAAAATTCAATCACTGAAGCCTTCAGCCACGATTTTTCCTCATAGTCCCTTACTATTGCCTTCAGTTTTGATTTTTTCTTAAAATTCCCTTACTATAGCCTTCAACTGTGATTTTTCTAAAACTTCTCTTACTCAAGCATCAACGAAGTTTTCTTATTTAAAATGTTATACTATAGTCTTAAACCATGAATTTGGTTAAAATTCCCTGCCTATATCCTTAAGTCATTATTTTTCTTCAAATACCCCTACTATGGCCTCGTACGTTGAACTTCATCAAATTCTCTTACTATAGCCTTAAGTCATTTTTTTGTCAAAATTCCTTAACTATAACCTTCAACCATGATTTCTCTTTAAATTCCTTACGACAACCTTTTGCCATGATTTTTGTTTCAATTGCTTTACTATAGCCTTGAACAACCATTTTCTTCAAATTCTATTACTAGGGATCCCAGACATGATTTTACATCAAATTCCCTTACTATAGTCTTCAATTAAGATTTTTTTTATAATTTCCTAACTATAGCCTTCAACTACGATATTTTTTAAATTCCTTCACTAAAACTTGCAACCATTATTTTCTTTAAATTCCATTACAACAGCCTTTAACCATGAGTTTTCCAAAAATTCCCTTGGAATTATTTTCTTTAAATTCTTTAACTATAGCCTTAAACCATGATTTTTCCCAAAATTCCCTTACTATAGCCTTCAGCCATGATTTTTCTTCAAATTCCCTAACTCTAGCCTTGTGCCACAAATTTCTTGAAATTCTCATATCATAGCCTTGAGTTATAATTTTTGTCTAAAGTCTCTTACTATATACTTCAATCATTATAGTCATTCAAATTCTCTTACTCAAGCCTTTTTCCTTGATATTTTTAAGATTCCCTTACTATAGCCTTTAATCATAGTTTTCTTAAAATTCCTTTACCATAGCCTGCTGCCATGAGTTTTGCTAAAATTCCCTTACTATAGCCTTGAGTTTTTATTATTTTCTTAAAATTCCATTGTTATAGCCTTTAGCTGTGATTTTTCTTTAAATTCGCTTGTTATGCATCTACCAAGTTTTCTTATTTATGTTTTACAATTCCATCCAGCCATGATTTTACCTCAAATTCCGTTACTATAGTCTTCATTTAGGATTTTTTATATAATTTCTTAACTATAGCCTTCAATAGTCATTTCTTTTAAATTTTCTCATTTCAATATGCAACCATTATTTTCTTAAAATTCCATTATAGTAGCCATTAACCATGAGTTTTCTGATAATTCCCTTTGAATAATTTTCATTAAATTCTTTAACAACAGCCTTAAACCATGATTTTTCTAAAAATTACCTTACTATAGCCTTCAACCATGATTTTTCTTCAAATTCCTTACCTCTGGCCTTGTGCCATGAATTTCTTCAAATTCTCTTACTATAGCCTTCAGTCAAAATTTTTGACAAAAGTCCCGCACTATAGCCTTCAATCCTGATATTCCTTCAAATTCTCTTACTCTAGCCTTTTTCCATGATTTTTTTAATGTTCACTTACTATAGCCTTCAACAATAGTTTTTTTAAAATTCGATTACCATTGCCTACAACCATGAGTTTTTTTAAAATTTCTTTACCATAGCTTACGACGATGAGTTTTGCTAAAATATCATTACTATAGCCTTCAATTTTGATATTTTTCTTAAAATTCCCTTATTATAGCCTTCTGCTGTGATTTTTCTTAAAATTCTCTTACTCAAGCATCAGCCAAGTTTTATTATTTTAAAAGTTTTACTATACCCTTAAACCATGAATTTGGTTAAAATTCCCTTGTCAATACCCTTTAGTGATTATTTTTTTCTAATACCCCTACTATGGCCTCGGACGGTGAACTGCGTCAAATTCTCTTACTATAGCCTTAATTTATTATTTTGTCAAAATTTCTTTACTATGGCCTTCAACCATGATTTCTCTTCAAATTCCTTCGACAACATTTTGCCATGATTTTTGTTTCAATTGCTTTAATATAGCCTTGAACCACCATTTTCTTCAAATTCTATTACTATTCCATCCAGCCATGATTTTACTTCAAATTCCCTTACTATATTCTTCAATTAAGATTTTTTATATAATTTCCTAACTATAGCCTTCAACTCTGATTTTTGTAAAATTCTCCCACTATAACATCCAGCCATTATTTTCTTTAAATTCTATTACAATAGCCTTTAACCATGACTTTTCCCAAAATTCCCATGAAATTATTTTCTTTAAATTCTTTAACTACAGCCTTAAACCATGATTTTTTCTAAAATTCCCTTACTATAGCCTTCAGCCATGATTTTCATTCAAATTCCCTAACTCTAGCCATGTGTCACGAATTTGAACAAATTCTCTTCCAATAGCCTTTGGTCATAATTTTTGACAAAAGTCCCTCAGTATAGCCTTCTATCATTATATTCCTTCAAATTCTCTTACTCTAGCCTTTTTCCATGAATTTTTTAAAATTCACTTTCTATATCCACCAGCTTTTGATTTTTTTCTTGTAATTCCCTTTCAATTGCCTTCAGCTGTGATTTTTCTTAAAATTCTCTTTTTCAAGCATCAGCCAAGTTTTTTATTTAAAATATTTTACTATACCGTTAAACCATGAATTTTTCTAAAATTCCATGCCAATACCCTTTAATCATTATTTTTCTTCAAATACCCTTCATATGGCCTCGTACAATGAACTTCATTAAATTCTCTTACTATAGCCTTAAATCATTTTTTTGTCAAAATTCCTTTACTATAGCCTTCAACTATGATTTCTCTTCAAATTCCATACGACAACCTTTTGTGAGGATTTTTGTTTCAATTGCTTTATTATAGCCTTGAGCCACTATTTTCTTCAAATTCTATTACTATTCTATCCAACCATTATTTTTCTTCAAATTCCCTTACTATAGTCTTCAATAAAGATTTTTTATATAGTTTCGTAACTATAGCCTTCAAGTAATTTTTTTAAAATTCTGTCACTACAACTTTAAGCCATTATTTTCTTTAAATTTCATTACATTAGCCTTTAACCATGAGTTTTCCAAAAATTTGCTTGGAATTATTTTCTTTAAATTCTTTAACTACATCCTTAAACCATAATTTTTTCTAAAATTCCCTTACTATAGCCTTCATCCATGAATTTTCTTCAAATTCCCTTACTCTAACCTTGTGTCGTGAATTTCTTCAAATTCCCTTTCTTTAGCCTTTAGTGATAATTTTATATAAAAGTCCCTTACTATAGCCTTCAATAATTATATTCTTTCAAATTCTCCTACTCTAGCCTTTTTCCATGATTTTTTAAAAATTTACTTACTATAGCCTTCAATCATAGATTTCTTAAAATTCCTTTACCATAGCCTGCAGCCTTGAGTTTTGATAAAATTACCTAACTATAAGGATTAGTTTTTGATTTTCTTCTTATAATTCCCTTACTATAGCCTTTAGCTGTGTTTTTTCTTAAAATTCTCTTACTCAAGCATCAACCAAGTTTTATTATTTTAAATGTTTTACTATAGCCTTAAACAAAGAATTTGGTTAAAATTCCCGGCCAATACCCTTTAGTCATTATTTTTCTTCAAATACCCCTACTATGCCCTCGTTCGTTGAACTCCATCAAATTGTCTTACTATAGCCTCAAGTCATTTTTTAGTCATAATTCCTTTACTATAGCCTTCAACCATGATTTCTCTTCAAATTCCTTACGACAGCCTTTTGCCATAATTTTTATTTCAATTGCTTTACTCTAGCCTGGAACCACAATTTTCTTCAAGTTCAATTACTATTCCATCCAGCCACGATTTCACTTCAAATTCCCTTACTGTAGTCTTCAATTATGATTTTTTATATAAATTCCTAACTATTACCTTGAACTCTGATTTTTGTAAAATTCTCTTACTACATTTTCCAGCCATTATTTTCTTTAAATTCCACAACAATTGCCTTTAACCATGAGTTTTCAAAAAATTCCGATGGAATTATTTTTTTTAAATTCTTTACCTACAGCCTTAAACCATGATTTTTCCTAAAATTCCCGTACTATAGCCTTCAGCCATGATTTTTCTTCAAATTCCCTAACTCTAGCCTTGTGCCATGAATATCTTAAAATTCTCATATTATAGCCTTTAGTCATAATTTTTTCCCTAAAGTCCCTTACTATATACTTCAATCATTATAGTCCTTCAAATTCTCTTACTCTAGCCTTTTACCTTGATTTTTTGAAAATTCCCTTACTATACTCTTTAACCATAGTTTTCTTAAAATTCCTTTACCATAGCCTGCCGCCATGAGTTTTGCTAAAATTTCCTAACTATAGCCTTCAACTTTGATTTTTTTAAAATTCTCTCACTACAACATTATGCCATTATTTTCTTTAAATTCAATTACAATAGCCTTTAACCATAAGTTTTCCAAAAATTCCCTTAGAATTATTTTCTATAAATTCTTTAACTACAGCCTTAAACCATGATTTTTCTAAAAATTACCTTACTATAGCCTTCAACCATGATTTTTCTTCATATTCCGTAACTCTAGCCTTGTGCCACGAATTTCTTCAAATTCTCTTACTATAGCCTTTAGTTATAATTTTAGTCAAAAATCCCTTACTATAGCATTCAATCATTATATTCCTTCAAATTCTCTTACTCTATCCTTTTTCCAAGATTTTTTTAAAATTCACTTACAATAGCCTTCAACCATTGTTTTCTTAAAATTCCTTTACCACTGCCTACAACCACGAGTTTTTATAAAATTCCTTTACCATAGACAATGACCATGACTCACTAAAATTCCTTTACTAGCCTTCAGTTTATAATTTTTTCTTAAAATTCCCTAGCAATAGCATTCTGCTTTGATTTTTCTTAAAATTCTCTTACTCATGCATCTGCCAAGTTTTCTTATTTAAAATGTTTTACTATACCCATAAACCCTGAGTTCGATTAAAATTACCTGCCAATTAACTTTAGTCATTATTTTTCTTCAAATACCCCTACCATGGCCTCGTAGGATGAACTTCATCAAATTCTCTTACTATAGCCTTAAGTAATTTTTTTGTCAAAATTCCTTTTCTATAGCCTTCAACCATGTTTTCTCTTCAAATTCCTTACGACAACCTTTTGCCATGATTTTTGTTTCAATTGCTTTATTATAGCCATGAACCACCATTATTTTCAAATTCTATTACTATTCCATCCAGCTATTATTTTACTTCAAATTCCCTTACTATAGTCTTTAATTAAGATTTTTTATATAATTTCCTAACTATAGCTTTCAACTCTGATTTTTTTAAAATTCTCTCACTACAATATTAGGCCATTCTTTTCTTTTAATTCCATTACAATAGCCTTTAACCATGACTTTTCCAAAAATTCCCTTGGAATTATTTTCTATAAATTCTTTAACTACAGCCATAAACCATGATTTTTCCAAAAATTACCTCACTACAGCTTCAGCCATGATTTTTCTTCAAATTCCGTAACTCTCGCCTTGTGCCACGAATTTCTTCAAATTCTCTTACTATAGCCTTTAGTTATAAGTTTTGACAAAAGTCCCTTACTATAGCCTTCAATCATTATATTCCTTCAAATTCTCTTACTCTAGCCTTTTTCCATGATTTTTTTAAAATTTACTTACTGTAGCCTTCAACCATAGTTTTCTTAAAATTCCTTTACCATTGCCTACTGCCACGAGTTTTTCTAAAATTCCTTTACCATAGCCTACGGCCATGACACTTACTAAAATTCCTTTACTATAGCCTTCAGTTTATATTTTTACTTAAAATTCCCTTGTTATAGCATTCTGCTTTGATTTTTCTTAAAATTCTCTTACTCATGCATCTGCCAAGTTTTCTTATTTAAAATGTTTTACTATACCCATAAACCCTGAATTTGATTAAATATCCCTGCCAATACGCTTTAGTCATTATTTTTCTTCAAATACCCGTACTATGGCCTTGTACGATGAACTTCATCAAATTTTCTTACTATAGCCTTAAGTCTTTTTTTTGTCAAAATTCCTTTACTATAGCCTTAACCATAATTTCTCTTCAAATTCCTTACGACAGCCTTTTCCCTTGATTTTTGTTTCAATTGCTTTACTATAGCCTTGAACCACTGTTTTCTTCAAATTCTATTACTATTCCATCCAGCCATGATTTTACTTCAAAATCCTTTCCTAAAGTCTTCTATTAAGTTTTTTTTATATAATTTCCTAAATATAGCCTTCAACTCTGATTTTTTTAAAATTATCTCACTACAACTTTAGGCCATTATTTTCTTTAAATTCCATTACAATGGCATTTAACCATGATTTTCCAAAAATTCCCTTGGAATTATTTTCGATAAATTCTTTAACTATAGCCTTTAACAATAAATTTCCTAAAATTCCATTACTATAGCCTTTAACCACGATTTTTCTTCAAATTCCCTAACTCTAGCCTTGTGCCACGAATTTCTTCAAATTCTCTTACTATAGTCTTTAGTCATAATGTTTGACAAAAGTCCCTTACTATAGCCTTCAATCGTTATATTCCTTCAAATTCTCGTACTCTAGCCTTTTTCTATGATTTTTAAAAAATTCACTTACTATAGCCTTCGACCATAGTTTTCTTAAAATTCCTTTACCATTGTCTACAACCATGAGTTTTTCTAAAATTCCTTTACCCTAGCCTACGACCATGACTCTTACTAAAATTTGTTTACTATAGCCGTCAGTTTATATTTTTTTCTTAAAAATACCTTGCCATAGCATTCTGCTTTGATTTTTCTTAAGATTTTCTTACTCATGCATCTGCAAAGTTTTCTTATTTAAAATGTTTTACAATACCCATAAACCATGAATTTGATTAAAATTCCCTGCCAATACGCTTTAGTCATTATTTTTCTTCAAATACCCCTACTATGGCCTCGTACGATGAACTTCATCAAATTCTCTTACTATAGCCTTAAGTCATTTTTTTGTCAAAATTCATTTACTATAGCCTTCAACCATGTTTTCTCTTCAAATTCCTTACGACAACCTTTTGCCATGATATATGTTTCAATTGCTTTATTATAGCCTTGAACCGCCATTATTTTCAAATTCTATTACTATTCTATCCAGCCATTATTTTACTTCAAATTCCCTTACTATAGTCTTCAATTAAGATTTTTTAATAATTTCATAACTATAGCTTTCTACTCTAATTTTTTAAAAATTCTCTCACTACAACATTTAGCTATTATTTTCTTTAAATTCCATTAGATTATCCTTGAACCAAGAGTTTTCCAAAAATTCCATTGGAATTATTTTCCTTAAATTCTTTAACTACAGCCTTAAACCATGATTTTTTCAAAAATTCCCTTACTATAGCCTTCAGCCATGATTTTTCTTCAAATTCCTTAACTCTAAACTTGTGCCACAAATTTCTTCAAATTCTCTTACTATAGGTTTTAGTCATAATTTTTGATAAAAGTCCCTTACTATTGCCTTCAATAATTATGTTCCTTCAAATTCAGTTACTCTAGCCTTTTTCCATGATTGTTTGAAAATTCACTTACAATAGCTTTCAACCATAGTTTTCTAAAATATTCCATTACCATAGCCTCCTGCCATATGTTTTGCTAAAATTCCATTACCATAGCCTATGACCATGGGTATTGCTAGAATACCTTTTCTATAGCCTTCCGTTTTCATTTTGTTCTTAAAATTCCCTCACTATAGACTTCAGCAGAGATTTTTCATAAAATTCTCTTACTCAAGCATCAGCCAAGTTTTCTTATTTAATATGTTTTATTATAGCCTTAAACCTTGAATTTGGTGAAAATTCTGTGCCAACACCTTTTAGTCATTATTTTTCTTCAAATACCCTTACTATGGCCTCGTACGATGAACTTCATCAAATTCTCTTACTATAGCCATAAGTCATTTTTTGGTCTAAATTCCTTCACTATAGCCTTCAACCATGATTTTTCTTCAAATTCCTTACGACAACCTTTCCCCATAATTTTTGTTTCAATTGCTTTACTATAGCCTTGAACCACCATTTTCTTCAAATTCTATTACTATTCCATCCAGCCATGATTTTACTTCAAATTCCCTTACTATAGTCTTCAATTTAGATTTTTTATATAATTTCCTAACTATAGCCTTCAACTCTGATTTTTTAAAAAAATCATCACTACAACATGCAACCATTATTTTCTATAAATTTCATTACAATAGACTTCAACCATGATTTTTTTCTTTTAATTCTTGAACTACAGCCTTAAACCATGATTTTTCTTAAAATTCCCTTACTATAGCCTTCAACCATGATTTTTCTTTAAATTCCCTAACTCTAACCTTGTGCCACGAATTTCTTCAAATTCTCTTACTATAGCCTTTAGTCATAATTTTCGACAAAAGTCCCTTACTATTACCTTCAATCATTATATTCCTTTAAATTCAGTTACTCTAGCCTTTTCCATGATTTTTTTAAAATTCACTTACTATAGCCTTCAACCATAGCTTTCTTAAAATTCCTTTACCATAGCCTACTGCCATGAGTTTAGCTGAAATTCCATTACCTTAGCCTACGACCATGGGTATAGGTAAAATTCCTTTTCTATAGCCTTCTATTTTGATTTTTTTCTTAAAATTCCCTTACTATAGCCTTCAACCATGATTTAACTTCAAATTCCTTACGACAACCTTTTCCCATGATTTTTGTTTCAATTGCTTTACTATAGCCTTGAACCATCGTTTTCTTCAAATTCTATTACTATTCCATCCAGTCATGATTTTACTTCAAATTCCCTTACTATTGTCTTCAATTAAGTTTTTTTATATAATTTCCTAACTGTAACCTTCAACTCTAATTTTTTTAAAATTCTCTCACTACAATATGCACCCATTATTTTCTTTGAATTCCATTACAATAGCCTTCAATCATTATATTCCTTCAAATTCTCATACTCTAGCATCAGCCAAGTCATTTTGTGGTCAAAATTCCTTAATATAGCCTTCAACCATGATTTCTCTTCAAATTCCTTACGACAACCTTCACCCATGATTTTTGTTTCAATTGCTTTACTATAGCCTTGAACCACCTTTTTCTTCAAATTCTATTACAATTCCACCCAGCCATGATTTTACTTAAAATTCCCTTACTATAGTCTTCAATTAAGACTTTTTACATAATTTCCTAACTGTAGCCTTCAACTCTAATTTTTTTAAAATTCTCTCACTACAACATTAAGCAATTATTTTCTTTCAATTCCATTACAATAGACTTTAACCATGAGTTTTCCAAAAATGCCCTTGGAGTTATTTTCATTATATTATTTAACTATTGCCTTCAACCATAATTTTTCCAAAAATTCCTTGACTATAGCCTTCAGCCATGATTTTTCTTCAAATTCCCTAAAAGTAGCCTTGTGCCACGAATTTCTTCAAATTCTCTTACCATAGCGTTTAGTCATAATTTTTGTCAGAAGTCCCTTACTATAGCCTTCAACCATTATATTCCTTCAAATTCTCTTACTTTAGCCTTTTTCCATGACATTTTTAAAATTCACTTACTATAGCGTTCAACCATTGTTTTCTTAAATTCCTTTACAATGTCATTCAGTTTTGATTTTTTTTCTTTCAATTCCCTTACTATAGCCTTCAACTGTGATTTTTCTTAAAATTCTCTTACCCAAGCATCAACGAAGTTTTCTTATTTAAAATGTTTTACTATAGCCTTAAACCATGAATTTGGTTAAGATTCCCTGGCAATACCATTTAGTCGTTATTTTTCTTCAAATACCACTACTATGCCCTCGTACGATGAACTTCATCAAATTCTAGTACTATAGCCTTAAGTTATTTTTTTATCAAAATTCCTTTACTTTAGCGTTCAACCATAATTTCTCTTCAAATTCCTTACGACAGCATTTTGCCATGATTTTTGTTTCAAATGCTTTACTATTGCCTTGAACCACCATTTTCTTCAAATTCTATTACTATGGCTTCTAGCCATGATTTTACTTCAAATTCCCGTTACTATAGTCTTCAATTAAGATTTTTTATATAATTTCCTAACTATAGCCTTCAACTTTGTTTTTTTTTAAATTCTTTTACAACAACATGCAGCCATTATTTACTTTAAATTCCATTATAATAGCCTTTGACCATGAGTTTTCTGAAAATTCCCTTGGAATTATTTTCTTAAAATTCTTTAACTATAGCCTTAAACCATGATTTTTCATAAATTCCCTTAGTATAGCCTTCAACCATGATTTTTCGTCAAATTCCTTAACTCTAGCTTTGTGCCATGAATTTCCTCAAATTCTCTTACTATAGCCTTTAGTCATAATTTTTGTCAAAAGTCCCTTACTATAGCCTTCAATCATTATATTCCTTCAAATTCTCTTACTCTAGCCTTTTTCCATGATTTTTTAAAAATTTCCTTACTGTAGCCTTCAACCATAGTTTTCTTAAAATTCCTTTACTGTAGCCTGTTGCCATGAGTTTTTCTTAAATTCCCTTACTCTAGGCTTCAGTTTTGATTGTTTTCTTAAAAGTCCCTAACTATATCCTTCGACTGAGATTTTTCTTAAAATTCTCTTACACAAGCATCAGAAAAGTTTTCTCATTTAAAATGTTTTACTAAAGCAATAAACCAAAAATGGTAAAATTCCCTGCCAATACCCTATAGTCATTTTTTTCTTCTAATACCTTTACTATTGCCTTGTACGATAAACTTCATCAAATTCTCTTACTACAGCCTTAAGTCATTTTCTTATCAAAATTCCTTTACTATTGCCTTCAACCATGATTTCTCTTCAAATTCCTTACGACATCCTTTTGCCATGATTTTTGTTTCAATTGCTTTACCATAGTCTTGAACCACCATTTTCTTTAAATTCTATTACAATTGCTTCCAGCCATGATTTAACTTGAAATTCCCTTACTATAGTCTTCAATTAAGATTTTTTATATAATTTCCTAACTATTGCCATCATCTCTAATTTTTTTTAAATTCTCTCACTACAACTTGCGGCCATTGTTTTCTTTAAATTCCATTATATTAGCCTTTAACCATGAGTTTTTCAAAAGTTAAAGCCTTAACTATAGCCTTAAACCATTATATTGCATTACATTCCATTATATTCCATTATATTAGCCTTTAACTATATCCTTAAACCATGATTTTTCCTAAAATTCCCTTATTATAGCCTTCAACCATGATTTTACTTCAAATTCCCTAACATTAGCCTTGTGCCACGAATTTCTTCAAATTCTCTTACTATAGCCTTTAGTCATAATTTTTGTCAAAAGTCCCTTACTATAGCCTTCAATCATTATATTCCTTCAAATTCTCTTACTTTAGCCTTTTTCCATGATTTTTTTAAAATTCCATTGCTATAGCCTTCAACCATAGTTTTCTTAAAATTCCTTTACCGTAGCCTGCTGCCATGAGTTTTGCTAAAAATCCCTTACTGTAGCCTTTAGTTTTGATTGTTTTCTTAAAACTCCCTTACTATAACCTTCAACTATGATTTTTCTTAAAATTCTCTTACTCAAGCATTAGGAAAGTTTTCTTATTTAAAATGTTTTACTATAACATTAAACCAAGAGCATGAGGAAATTTTTCTTATTTAAAATGTTTTACTATAACATTAAACCAAGAATTTGGTTAAAATTCCATGCCAATACCCTTTAGTCATTATTTTTTTGCAAATACCCTTACTATAGTGATAAGTGTCTGAAAGTCACTATCTATGCTTGAATTAATGATTAGAAATCCAAATTTTGAGTTGATTATTAGCATAAAAATGACAAATATAACTCAAATTTATTGTTTTGTATCTCAGGTACCTGTTTGAGGAAGAAAACCTGAATACAGAGAGAAAATGAAGGAAAAATGAGCAAAATGAGCCAAAAAGGTATGGCGCAACGACGCCGATTCTGGCACCACCGTGCTGGGAAAATAGTTAAAAAATAAAATTAAAGGAGGAAAATACCCAACGGCTAGGAAGGCTTCAAAGAAGACTATTCTGGAAAGTGAAATAGCGTGACCGCGCCTCAGCGGGCTCTACCGCGCCAAGAAGATGGCGATACCTATGGTGTTGGCGCGCTGAACAGTTGCCTTACACATAAGTCAAAGTTGCCACTTTGGGACGTTGGTGAAGATTCTACGAACTGGCGCTACCGCGCCACTTCTCAGTAGAAATTGGCGCTGTCGTGCCATGAAGTTTCCTGAAGCTGTATGGTACGGTTGCCATTCCAGAACTTAGAAAGGATTCTGCTCAACTGGTGTGACTGCGCCAAAATTAGAAGAATAAATGGCGTGACAGCGCCACTGACTCAGCAATGCCAAACTGCGGAAATCTCGGGATTCTGACAACAAATTATGATCAAACTTGGAAGAAAGAGTCATAAGTACATCAGAAATACATCCTCGACAACTCTAGGAGAAATTTATGGAAATCCTAAGAAGTTTTAATGCTCAAAGTGATGAAAACTCAAAGTTGATTAGGACATTGCTAAAGAAGGAAACTACAGTCCGAGTTTGAAGAAGACATATATAGAGATTTCGACTCCTAATTGACTTCAAATTTGAAACACAGACTCCTGATGTGATTCAGAATCACATAAAAAAAAATCTGATCAATCCAAGATGGATTTTTGGAGTTTCAATCTTCAAAGTGGTGGACCCAGTGCTGAAATTGGTAGCAGAATCAATCCAACTTCTCAGCAGCATATATCAAGTTTCCCAACTCATAATGACTTCAAATTTTGTACACAAGTCAAGAACTATGTAAGGAAGGTTCATATATAATTTCATGAAATTCTGAGGTCAGGAAAGCATGATTTCAGCCCCTGGACAGAGACCAAATTACAAGGTCTTGACAAAAATCCAACTATAAATAGAGGTCCAAGGAGGAGTAAAGCATCAAGTTTTGAATCAGGTCGTGAATAAGGTTGTAGATCCAATTATAAATCTAGTTTTTTGTTTAGTTTCTTATTGTTTTTTTAGTTTGGAGAGGTGAGGAAGTCCAGAGGGAGTCTTGCACATCCTCTTGGTACTTTGGAGAGAGAAGTGGAGATTTCAGCCAAGGCACAAGTGAAGATAAAGACAGTCCTTCAAGGGGGTTTTTGTACTTAGTTTATTTTGATTTCCATGGCTGTAATTGAATCCTTTTTGTGTGATTATACTATTAGCATGGACTAATCTCTCTGTTGGGGAAGTCATGAACTCCTAGTTGTGATATGTTTAAGTTTTGAAGTTATAGCAAAATAGTATCTTGCCTTTGTTTTAGAATCTGAGTTCATTGCTTATTTCTAATCTGAATTGATTTATGAAGTTTAATGAGGTTCGAATAGAGAAGTTAAAATTCAGTAGAGATTTGGATTAGTTGTTTGATTCTTTGTTTTCTAAAACAACTCGTTTTTCTAACTAGATCATTCCGGATTGTGAGGGAGACTAGTGGAAGCGATGTGATTCTTTATAACTCTTGTTTTGAATAAGAGAGAGTTAATCTTTAAGTTTTTATATTTATGCACTTAGGATTTGAATGTTTTTGAATTATGATGGAGTTCAAAGAATAAGTGTGAAAGTTATTTCCTGTATATGGGTAACCAGGCCTTCAAAAGCTAAGTCAAGGTAAAGGTACTTGAGCTATAAAATCTGAACTTTGCATGTTAATAACTAAGAGGGATTGACACTTTTCCCCAACGTCTCATCTCCATCAGGTTTAGTCATCTGGTTCATTAGTTTTAAATTTTGTTTTCTTTTTCAATTTTCAAAAGCCCTAAATTTTTTACCTCAATCATCATAAAAATCTTTGCTTAGACTAGGTTCTCATCAAGGTCTCTGTCGGATCGATATCTGGACTCTTGAGTCTATATTACTTGCTGACCTAATGCACTTTCTAGACACACAACATATAGCCTTGCACGATGAACTTCATCAAATTCTCTTACTATATCCTTAAGTCATTTTTTTGTCAAAATTCCTTTACTATAGCCTTCAACAATGATTTCTCTTCAAATTCCTTACGATAGCCTTTTGCCAAGATTTTTGTTTCAATTGCTTTACTATAGCCGTGGACCACCATTTTCTTCAAATTCTATTTCTATGGCTTCCAACCATGATTTTACTTCAAATTCCCTTACTATAGTCTTCAATTAGGATTTTTAACATAATTTCCTAACTATAGTCTTCAATTAGGATTTTTAACATAATTTCCTAACTATAGTCTTCAAATTCCCTTAGTATATCCTTCAACTCTGATTTTTTAATATTCTCTCACTAAAACATGCAGCCATTATTTTCTTTAAATTCCATTTTAATAGCCTTTAACCATGAGTTTTTTGAAAATTCCCTTTGAATTATTTTCTTAAAATTCTTTAACTATAGCCTTAAACCATGATTTTTCCAAAAATTCTCTTACAATAGCCTTTAGCCCAGATTTTTCTTCAAATTCCCTAGCTCTAGCCTTGTGCCACGAATTTCTTCAAATTCTATTACTATAGCCTTTAGTCATAATTTTTGTCAAAAGTCCCTATCCATAGCCTTCAATCATTATACTCCTTCAAATTCTCTTACTCTAGCCTTTTTCCATGATAGTTTTAAAATCCCTTACTATAGCCTTCAACCATAGTTTTCTTAAAAGTCCTTTATCGTAGCCTACTGCCAAGAGTTTTGCTAAAATTCCCTTACTGTAGCCTTCAGTTTTGATTGTTTTCTAAAAATTTCATTACTATACCTTTGGCTGTGATTGTTTGTAAAATTCTCTTACTCAAGCATCAGGAAAGTTTTCTTATTTAAAAAGTTTTACTATAGCATTAAACCTAGAATTTGGTCAAAATTCCGTGCCAATACCCTTTAGTCATTATTTTTCTTCAAATACCTTTACTATAGCCTTGCACGATAAACTTCATCAAATTCTCTTACTATTTCCTTAAGTTATTTTCTCGTCAAAATTCCTTTACTATAGCCTTCAACCATGTTTTCTTTTCAAATTCCTTACAACAGCCTTTTGCCAATGATTTTTGTTTCAATTGCTTTACTACAGCCTTGAACAACCATTTTCTCCAAACTCTATTACTATGGCTTCCAGCCATGATTTTACTTCAAGTTCCCTTTCTATAGTCTTCAATTAAGATGTTTTACATAATTTCTTAACTATAGTCTTCAAATTCCATTAATATAGCCTTTAACCATGAGTTTTAAATTCTCTCACTACAACATGCAGCCATTATATTCTTTCAATTCCATTTTAGTAGCCTTTAACCATGAGTTTTCTAAAAATTCCGTTTGAATTATTTTCTTTAAATTCTTTAACTATAGCCTTAAACCATGATTTTTCCTAAAATTCCCTTACTATAGCCATCAGCCATGATTTTTCTTCAAATTCCCTTACTCTTGCCTTATGCTACGAATTTCTTCAAATTCTCTTACTATAGCCTTTAGTCATAATTTTCGTCAAAAGTCCCTCACTATAGCCTTCAATCATTATATTCCTTCAAATTCTCTTACTCTAGCCTTTTTCCATAATTTTTTTAAGATTCCCTTACTATAGCCTTCAACCATAGTTTTCTTAAAATTCCTTTATCGCGGCCTGCAGCCATGATTTTTGCTAAAATTCCATTACTATTGCCTTCAATTTTTATTTTTTTCTTAAAATTCCCTTACAATAGCCTTCTGCTGTGATATTTCTTAAAATTCTCTTATTCAAGCATCAGCCAAGTTTTCTTATTTCAAATGTTAGCCTTAAACCATGAATTTGGTTAAAATTCCCTGCCAATACCCTTTAGTCATTATTTTTCTTAAAATACCCTTACAATAGCCTTGTACGATGAACTTCATCAAATTCTCTTACTATAGCCTCAAGTCATTTTCTTATCAAAAGTCCTTTACTATAGCCTTCGACCATGATTTCTCTTCAAGTTCCTTACGACAGCCTTTTCCCATGATTTTTGTTTCAATTACTTTACTATAGCCTTGAACCACCATTTTCTTCAAATTCTATTACTATGGCTTCCAGCCAAGATTTTACTTCAAATTCCGTTACTATAGTCTTCAATTACGATTTTTTATATAATTTCCTAACAATAGCCTTCAACTCTAATTTTTTTAAAATTCCTTCACTACAACATGCAACCATTATTTTCTATAAATTTCATTACAATAGACTTCAACCATGATTTTTTTGAAAATTCCCATGGAATTATTTTCTTTAAATTCTTTATCTATTGGCTTAAACCATGATTTTTCCTAAATTTCCCTTACTATAGCCTTCAGCCATGATTTTTCTTCAAATTCCCTAACTCTAGCCTTGTGCCATGGGTTTCTTCAAATTTTTTTACTATAGCCTTTACTCATAATTTTTGACAAAATTCCCTTACTGTATCCTTCAATTATTGTATTCCTTCAAATTCTCTTACTCTAGCCTTTTTCTATGATTTTTTGAAAATTCCCTTACTATAGCCTTCCACCATAGTTTTCTTAAAATTCTTTTACCATAGTCTTCAGCCATGAGTTTTACTCAAATTCCCTTACTATTCCTTTTAGTTTTGACTTTTTTCTTAAAATTCCTTTACTATAGCCTTCTGCTGTGATTTTTCTTAAAATTCTCTTATTACAAGCATCAACTAAGTTTTCTTATTTAAAATGTTTTACTATAGCCTTAAACCTTGAATTTGATTAAAATTCCCTGCCAATACCCTTTAGTCATTATTTTTCTTCAAATACCCGTACTATAGCCCTGTACGATGAACTTTATCAAATTCTCTTACTATAGCCTTAAGTCATTTTTTTATCAAAATTCCTTAACTAAAGCTTTTAACCATGATTTCTCTTCAAATTCCGTACGACAACCTTTGACAATGATTTTTGTTTCAATTACTTTACTATAGCTTTGAACCACCATATTCTTCAAATTCTTTTACTATTCCATCCAGCCATGATTTTGCTTAAAATTCCCTTACTATAGTCTTCAATTAAGATTTTTTATATAATTTCCTTACTATAGCCTTCAACTCTGCTTTATTTAAAATTCTCTCACTACAACATGCAGCCATTATTTTCTTCAAATTCCAGTACAATAGCCTTTAACCATGAGTTTTCCAAAAATTACCTCGGAATTTTTTCTTTAAATGCTTTAACTATAGCCTTAAACCATGATTTTTCCTAAAATTCCCTCACTATGGCCTTCAGCCCAGATTTTTCTTCAAATTCCCTAACTCTGGCCTTGTGCCACGAATTTATTCAAATTTTCTTACTATAGCCTTTATCATAATGTTTGTCAAAAGTCCCTTATTGTAGCCTTCAATTATTATACTCCATCAAATTCTCTTACTCTAGCCTTTTTTCATGATATTTTTAAAATCCCTTACGATAGCCTTCAACCATAGTTTTCATAAAATTCCTTTATCGTAGCCTGCTGCCATGAGTTTTGCTAAAATTCCCTCACTGTAGCCTTCAGTTTTGATTGTTTTCTAAAAATTCCATTACTATAGCCTTCAGCTGTGATTTTTCTTAAAATTATCTTACTCAAGCATCACGAAAGTTTTCTTATTTATAATGTTTTACTACAGCCTTAAACCATAAATTTGGTTAAAATTCCCTGCCAATACCCTTTAGTCATTATTTCTCTTCAAATACCCTTACTATTGCCTTACACGATGAACTTCATCAAATTTTCTTACTAAAGCATTAAGTCATTTTCAAGTCAAAATTCCTTTACTATAGCCTTCAACCATGATTTCTCTTCATATTCCTTACCACAGCCTTTTGCCATGATTTTTATTTCAATTGCTTTACTATAGCCTTGCACCACCATTTTCTTAAAATTCTATTACTATTCTTTCCAGTCATTATTTTACTTCAAATTCCATTACTATAGTCTTCAATTAAGATTTTTTATATAATTTCTTAACTGTAGCCATCAACTCCGATTTTTTTAAAATTCTCTCACTACAACATTAGGCCATTATTTTCTTTAAATTCCATTACAATAGCCTTCAACTATGATTTTTCCTAAAATTCCCTAGGAATTATTTTCTTTATATTCCCTAACTACAGCTTTAAACGATGATTTTTCTTCAAATTCCCCAACTCTAGCCTTGTGCCACGAATTTATTCAAATTCTCTTACTATAGCCTTTAGTCATAATTTTTTTCAAAAGTCCCTTACTACGACCTCCAGCCATTATTTTCCTTCAAATTCTCATACTCTTGCCTTTTTCCATATTTTGTTTTTAAATTCCCTTACTATAACCTTCAACAATAGTAATCTTAAAATTATTTTACCATAGCCATCAGCCATGAGTTTTTCTCAAATTCCCATACTATAGCCTTCAGGTTTGATTTTTGTCTTAAAATTCCCTTACTATGGCCTTCTGCAGTGATTTTTCTTAAATTTCTTTCACTACAAGCATCAGCCAAGTTGTCTTATTTAAAATGCTTTACAATAGACTTAAACCATGCATGTTCTTAAAATTCCCTTCCAATAGCCTTCAGTCGTTATTTTTCTTCAAATACCGTTACTATAGCCTTGTACCATTAATTTCTTCAAATTCTCTTACTATAGCCTTAAGTCATTTTCTGGTCAAAATTCCTTCAATATAGTCGTCAACGATGATTTCTCTTCAAATTCCTTACGACAACCTTTAGCCATGATTTTTGTTTCAATTGCTTTACCACCATTTTCTTCAAATTCTCTTACTATTGCTTCCTGCTATCATTTTACTTCAAATTACCTTACTATAGTCTTCAATTATGATTTTTCATATAATTTCCTAACTAAAGCCTTCAGCCTGATTTTTTTAAAATTCTTTGTCAACTACATTCAGCCTTTATTTTCTTTAAATTCTATTTCAATAGCATTTAACCATGAGTTTAACAAAAATTATCTAGGAATTATTTTCTTTTAAATTCCCTAAAAATAGCCTTAACCAATGATTTTTTCAAAAATTTCCTTACTATAGCCTTCAACCACGATTTTTCTTCAAATTCCCTTACTCAAGCCTTGTGACTCGAATTTCTTCAAATTCTCTCACTGTAGCCGTTAGTCATTATTTTTCTCAAAAGTCCCTTATTGCCTTCAACCTTTATTTTCCTTCAAATTCTCCTACTCAAACCTTTTTCCAAAATTTTTTAAAAATACCTTTACTTTAGCCTTAAAACATAGTTTTTTTAAAATTCTTTTACCATTGCCTTCAGCCATGAGTTTTTCTCAAATTCCCATACTTTAGCCTTCTGTTTTGATTTTTTTCTTAAAATTCCTTTACTATAGCTATCAGCTGTGATTTTTCATAAAATTCTCATACTACAAGTATCAGCCAAGTTTTCTTGTTTAAAATGCTTAACTATAGCCTTAAACCATGAATTTTCCTAAAATTGCTTTCCAATAGACTTGAGTCATTATTTTTCTTCAAAAACCCATTCTATATATAGCCTCGTACCATGAATTTCTTTAAAAACACTTACTATAGCCAGATGCCATTTTTTGTCAAAATTTCTTTACTATAGTTTTCAACCATGATTTCTCTTCAAATTCCTTACGACTGCCTTTGACAATGATTTTTGTTTGAATTGCTTAACTATAGGCTTGAACCACAATTTTGTTTAAAATTCCTTTCCAATAGATTTCAGTCATTATTTTTCTTCAAATACCCATTCTATAGCCTCGTACCATGAATTTCTTTAAAAACACATACCATAGCCTGATTGCATTTTTGTCAAAATTCCTTTACTATAGCTTACAACCATGATTTCTCTTCAAATTCCTTACGACAGCCTTTGGCAATGATTTTTGTTTGAATTGCTTAAATATAGCCTTGAACCACTATTTGTTTTAAATTCTCTTACTATTGCTTCCAGCTATGATTTTACTTCAAATTCCCTTACTATAGTCTTCAATTAAGATTTTTTATATAATATCATAACAATAGCCTTAAGCCCTAATTTTTTTAAAATTCTCTCACTACAACATTCAGCCATTATTTTCTTTAAATTCCATTACAATAGCCTTTAATCATGAGCTTTCCTAAAATTCCCTAGGAATTATTTTATTTAAACTCCCTAACTATAGCCTTAAACCACGATATTTCCTAAAATTCCCTTACAATAGCCATAAACCATGATTTTTCTTCAAATTCCCTAACTCTAGCCTTGTGCCACAAATTTCTTCAAATTCTCGTACTATTGCCCTTAGACATTTTCTTTCTCAAAAGTCCTTTACTATTGCTTTCAACCTTTATTTACTTTCAAATTCCATTACACAATCCTTTTCCCATGATTATTTTAAAATTCCTATACTTTAGCGTTCAACCATAGTTTTCTTAAAATTCTATTACCATAGCCTTCAACCATGAGTTTTGCTCAAATTCCCTTACTATAACCTTCAGTTATGATTTTTTTCTTAAATTCCCTTACAATAGACTTCAGCTGTGATTTTTCTTAAATTTCTCTTACAACAAGCATCAACCAAGTGTTCTCATTTAAAATGCATTACTATGGCCTTAAACCATGCATTTTCTTAAAATTCTTAAAATTCCCTTCCAATAGCCTTCAGTCTTTATTTTTGTTCATATACCTTTACTATATCCTCGTACCATGAATTTCTTCATATTCTCATACTATAGACTTAAGTCATTTTTTGTCAAAATTCCTTTGCCGTAGCCTTACCCATGATGTCTCATCAAATTCCTTACAACAACCTTTAGCCATGATTTTTGTTTCAATTACTTTACAATAGCCTTGAACCACCACTTTCTTCAAATTGTCTTTCTATATCTTCCAACTATGATTTTACTCTAAATTCCCTTACTATAGTCTTCAATTAAGACATTCCTTTGCCGTAGCCTTACCCATGATGTCTCATCAAATTCCTTACAACAACCTTTAGCCATGATTTTTGTTTCAATTACTTTACAATAGGCTTGAACCACCACTTTCTTCAAATTGTCTATCTATATCTTCCAACTATGATTTTACTCTAAATTCCCTTACTATAGTCTTCAATTAAGACATTTCATAAAATTTCCTCACAATAGCCTTCAGCTCTGAATTTTTAATAATTCTCTCATTACAACATTCAACCATTATTTTCTTTAATTTCCATAACAATAGCCTTCAACCATGAGTTTTCCTAAAATTCATTAGGAATTATTTTCTTTAAATTCCCTAGCTAAAGTCTTAAACCATGATTTTTCCTAAAACTCCATTACTAAAGCTTTCAACCATTATTTTTCTTCAAATTTCCCAATTCTAGCCTTGTGCCACGAATTTATTCAAATTCTCTTACTATAGCCTTTAGTCATAATTTTTTTCAAAAGTCCCTTACTACGACCTCCAGCCATTATTTTCCTTCAAATCCTCATACTCTTGCCTTTTTCCATATTTTTTTTTTAAATTCCCTTACTATAACCTTCAACAATAGTAATCTTAAAATTATTTTACCATAGCCATCAGCCATGAGTTTTTCTCAAATTCCCATACTATAGCCTTCAGGTTTGATTTTTGTCTTAAAATTCCCTTACTATGGCCTTCTGCTGTGATTTTTCTTCAATTTCTTTCACTACAAGCATCAGCCAAGTTGTCTTATTTAAAATGCTTTACAATAGACTTAAACCATGAATGTTCTTAAAATTCCCTTCCAATAGCCTTCAGTCGTTATTTTTCTTCAAATACCCTTACTATAGCCTCGTACCATTAATTTCTTCAAATTCTCTTACTATAGCCTTAAGTCATTTTCTGGTCAAAATTCCTTCAATATAGTCGTCAACGATGATTTCTCTTCAAATTCCTTACGACAACCTTTAGCCATGATTTTTGTTTCAATTGCTTTACCACCATTTTCTTCAAATTCTCTTACTATTGCTTCCTGCTATCATTTTACTTCAAATTACCTTACTATAGTCTTCAATTATGATTTTTCATATAATTTCCTAACTAAAGCCTTCAGCCTGATTTTTTTAAAATTCTTTGTCAACTACATTCAGCCTTTATTTTCTTTAAATTCTATTTCAATAGCATTTAACCATGAGTTTAACAAAATTTCTCTTGGAATTATTTTCTTTTAAATTCCCTAACAATAGCCTTAAACTATGATTTTTCCTAAAATTCTCTTACTAAAGCCTTCAACCATGATTTTTCTTTAAATACCCTTACTCAAGCCTTGTGACTCGAATTTCTTCAAATTCTCTTTCTATAGCCATTAGTCATTATTTTTCTCAAAAGTCGCTTACAGCCTTCAACCTTTATGTTCCTTCAAATTCTCCTACTCAAACCTTTTTCCAAAATTTTTTAAAAACACCTTTAGTTTGGCCTTCAAACATAGTTTTTTTAAAATTCGTTGACCATCGCCTTCAGCCATGAGTTTCACTCAAATTCCCATACTATTGCCTTCTGTTTTGTTTTTTTTCTTAAAATTTCTCTACTATAGCCTTCAGCTGTGATTTTTCATAAAATTCTCTTACTACAAGCATCAACCAAGTTTTCTTTTTTAAAATGCTTTACTATAGCCTTAAACCATGAATTTTGTTAAAATTCCCTTCCAATAGCATTCAGTCAATATTTTTTTTCAAATACCCTTACTATAGCTCGTACCATGAATTTCTTCAAATTCTCTTACTATAGCCCTAAGTCATTTTTTTGTCAAGATTCCTTTACTATAGCCATCAACCATGATTTCTCTTGAAATTCCTTACGACAGCCTTTGCCAGGAATTTTGTTTGAATTGATTTACTATAGCCTCTAACCACAACTTTAATCAAATTCTCTTACTATTGCTACCAGCTATGATTTTATTTCAAATTCCTTCACTATAGTCTTCAATTAATATTTTTCAAATAATTTCCTAGCAATAGCTTTCAGCTCTGATTTTCTAAAAATTCTCTCACTACAACGTTTAGGCATTATTTTCTTTAAATTTCATAACAATAGCCTTCAACCATGAGTTTGCCTAATATTCCCGAGGAAATATTTTATTTAAATTCCCTAACTATGGCCTTAAACCATGATTTTTCCTAAAATTCTCTTACTATTGCATTCAACCATGATTTTTCTTCAAATTCCCTAACTCAAGCCTTGTGCCACTAATTTCTTCAAATTCTCTTACTATAGCCTTTAGTCATAATTTTTGTGAAAAATCCCTTAGTACAGCCTTTAACCATAATTTTCCTTCAAACTCTCTTACTCTAGCCTTTTTCCATGATTTTTTTAAAATTTCCTTATTGTAGCCTACAACCATAGATTTCTTAAATTTCTTTTATCAAACCCTTCAGCCAAGAGTTTTGCTCAAATAACCTTACTATACCATATGTTTAGATTTTTTTCTTAAAATTATCTTACTATATCGTTCAGCTGTGATTTTTCATAAAATTCTCTTACTCCAAGCATCGGCCAAGTTTTCTTACTTAAAATGCTTTACAATAGTGTTAAACCTTGAATTTTCTTAAAATTCCCTGCTAATAGCCTTCGGTTATTATTTTTCTTCGAATACCCTTTCTATAGCCTCGTACCATGAATTTCTTTAAATTCTCTTACTATATCCATATGTAATTTTTTTGTTAAAATTCTTTTACTATGGCCATCAACCAAGATTTCTCTTCAAATTCCTTATGACTGACTTTGGCCAAGATTTTTTTATGAATTCCTTTATTATAGCCTTGAACCACCATTTTCTTCAAATTCTCTTACTATTGCTTCCAGCTATGATTTTACTTTCAAATTCCCTTACTATAGTCTTCAATTAAGATTTTTCATATAATTTTCGATCAGTAGCCTTCAGCTCTAATTTTTGAAAGTTCTCTCACTACAACATTCAGCCATTATTTTCTTTAAATTCCATTACAATAGCCTTTAACCATGAGTTTTCCCAAAACTCCCTAGCAATTATTTTCTTTAAATTCCCTAACCATAGTCGTAAACCATGATTTTTCCTAAAATTCCCTTACAATAGCCTTCAACCATGATTTTGATTCTAATTCCCTAACTCTAGCCTTGTGCCACGAATTTCTTAAAATTTTCTCACTTTAGCCTTTGATCACAATTTTTGTCAAAAGTCCCTTAGTATAGCCTCCAGCCATTATTTTCCTTCAAATTCTCTAACTCTAACCTTTTTCCATAATTTTTTTGAAATTCCCTTACTATTGCCTTCAACAATAGTAATCTTAAAATTCTTTAGACTTCAGTTTTAATTTTTTTCTTAAAATTCCTTTACTATAGCCTTCAGCTGTGATTTTTCTTTAAATTCACTTACTACAACCATCAGCCAAGTTTCTTTATTTAAATTTCTTTACTAAAACCTTACACCAAGATTTTACTTAAAATTCCCTTCCAATATCCTTCAGTCATTATTTTTCATCAAATACCATTACTATAGCCTCGTACCAAGAATATCTTCAAATTCTCTTACTGTAGCCTAATGTCATTTTTTTGTCAAAATTCCTTTACTTTTTTTTAGCCTACAACCATGATTTCTCTTCAAATTCCTTACAACAACCTTTAGCCACGTTTTTTATTTTCAATTTCTATACTATAGCAATGAGCTACCATGTTCTTCAAATTCTTTTACTATTGCTTCCAGCTATGATTTTACTTCAAATTCCATAACTATTATCTTCAATTAAGATTTTTCATATAATCTCCTAACTATAGCCTTCAGCTCTTACTTTTTAAAAATTCTCCCACTACAACAATCAGCCATCATTTTATTTAAATTTTATTACAATAGCCTTTATCCATGAGTTTTCCTAAAATTTCCAAGGAATTATTTTCTTTAAATTCCCCAACTATAGCCTTAAACCATAATTATTCCTAAAATTCCCTTACTATAGCTTTCAGCCATGATGTTTCTTCAAATTCCCTACATCTAACCTTGTGCCTTGAATTTCTTCAAATTTTGTTACTTTAGCCTTTAGTCATAATTTTTGTCTAAAGCCCCTTACTACAGCCTTCAACCATAGTTTTCTTAAAACTTTTTTATCGAAGCCTTCAGCCTTGAGTTTTGCTCAAATTCCTAACTATATCCTTCAGATGTGATTTTTCTTAAAATTCTCTTACTACATGCATCAACCAAGTTTTCTTATTTAATATGCATTACAATAGCCTTTAGCCATGAATTTTCTTAAAATTCCCTTGCAATAGCCTTCAGTCATTATTTTTCTTCAAATACCCGTACTATGGCCTCATACCATGAATTTCTTAAAATTCTCTTACTATAGCCATAAGTCTTTTTTTTTGTCAAGATACCTTTACTATATCCATCAACCTTGATTTCTCTTCAAATTCCTTACGACAGCCTTTGGCCAAGATTTTTGTTTGAATTACTTTACTATAGCCTTGAACCACCATTTTCTTCAATTTCTCTTACTATTGCTACCAGCTATGATTTTATTTCAAATTCCCTAACTATAGTCCCCAATTAAGATTTTTCATATTATTTCAAAACTATAGTCTTCAACTCCAATTTTTTTAAAAATTCTCTCACTACTATATTCAGCCATTATTTTATTTAAATTCCATTACAATAGCCTTTAACCATGAGTTTACCTAAAATTCCCAACGAATTATTTTCTTTAAATTCCTTAGCTATAGCCTTAAACCATGATTTTTCCTAAAATTCCTTTACTATAGCATTCAGCCATGATTTTTATTCAAATTCCCTAACGCTAGCCTTGTGCCACAAATTTCTTCAAATTCTCTTACTATGGCCTTTTGTCATACTTTTTGTCAAAAGTCCCTTACTATAGCCTCCAACCATTATTTTCTTGCAAATTCTATTACTCTAGCTTTTTTCCATGATTTTTTTAAAATTCCCTTACTATAACCTTCAACAATAGTTTGCTTACAATTCTTTTACCATAGAATTTAGCCATGAGTTTTGCTCAATTTCCCATACTATAGCCTTCAGTTTTCATTTTTTCTTAAAATTCCCTTACTATGCCTTCTGCTGTGATTTTTCTTAAATTTCTCTTACTACAAGCGTCATCCAAGTTATCTTATTTAAAATGCCTTACTATAGCCTTAAACCATGAATTTTCCTAAAATTCCCTTCCAACGGACTTCAGTCATTATTTTTCCTCAAAAACCCTTTCTATAGCCTCGTACCTTGAATTTCATCAAATTCTTTTACTATAGCCTTATGTCATTTTTTTGTCAAAATTCCTTTGCTAAAGCATTCAACCATGATTTCTCTTCAAATTCCTTACGACAGCCTATGGCAATTATTTTTGTTTGAATTGCTTCACTATAGCCTTAGACCACCATTTTCTTCAAATTCTCTTACTATTGCTTCCAGCTATGATTTTACTTCATATTCCCTTACTATAGTGTTCAATTAAGATTTTTCATATAATTTCCTAACAATAGCCTTCAGCCCTGATTTTTTAAAATATTCTCACTACAACATTAAGCCATTATTTTCTTTAAATTGTATTACTATAGCCTTTAATCATGAGTTTTCCTAAAATTCCCTAGGAATTATTTTCTTTAAATACCGTACCTATAGCCTTAAACCACGATATTTCCTAAAATTCTCTTACAATAGCCTTCAACCACGATTTTTCATCAAATTCTCTAACTCTATCCTTGTTACACGAATTCCATCAAATTCTCGTACTATTGCCTTAAGACATTATCTTTGTCAAAAGTTCTTTACAATAGCCTTCAACCTTTATTTTCCTTCAAATTCCATAACAACTGCCTTTTGCCTTGATTTTTGGTTCAATTACTTTACTATACCCTTGAACCACCACTTTCTTCAAATTATCTTACTAGATCTTCCAGCTATGATTTTACTTCCAATTCCTTTACTATAGTATTCAATTAAGACATTTCATAAAATTTCCTAACAATAGCCTTCAGCTCTGAATTTTTAAAAATTCTTTGACTTCAACATTCAGCCATTATTTTCTTTAAATTCCATTACAATAGCCTTCAACCATGTGTTTTCCTAAAATTCCGTAGGAATTATTTTCTTGAAATTCCCTAACTATAGACTTAAACCTTCCTAAAATTTCCTTACTATAGCTTCAGCCATGATTTTTCTACAAATTTCCTAACTCTAGCCTTGTGCCTTGAATTTATTCAAATTCTCTTACTATAGCCTTTAGTCATAACTTTTGTCAAAAGACTTTTACTATAGCCTTCAATGATTATTTTCTTTCAAATTCTCTTACTCTAGACTTTTTCCATGATTTTTTAAAAATTCCCTTACTATAACCAACAACAATAGGTTTCTTAAAATTCTTTTACTGAAGCCTTCAACAATGTGTGTTGCTCAAATTCCTTTACTATAGCCTTATGTTTGGATTTTTTTTTAGAAAAATCCCTTACTATATCCTTCTGCTGGGATTTTTTTTAAAATTCTTTTACTACAAGCATCGGCCAAGTTTTCTTATTTAAAATGCTTTAGAATAGGGTTAAACGATGAATTTTCTTAAACTTCCCTTCCAATAGCCTTCAGTTATTATTTTTCTTCGAATACCCTTTCCATAGCATCGTCCCATGAATTTCCTCATATTCTCTTACTATAGCCTTATGTCATTCTTTTTGTCAAAATTCCTATACTATAGCGTTAAACAAAGATTTCTTTATGAATTGCTTTACTATAGCCTTGAACAACCATTTTCTTCAAATTCTCTTATTATTGCTTCCAACTATGGTTTTACTTTCAAATTCCCATACTCTAGTCTTCAATTAAGATTTTTATATAATTTAGTTACAATAGCCTTCAGCTCTAATTTATAAAAGTTCTCTCACTATAACATTCAGCCATTATTTTCTTTAAATTCCGTTACAATAGCCTTTAACCATGAGTTTTCCTAAAAGTTCCTAGGAATTATTTTCTTTAAATTACCTAACCATAGTCTTAAACCATGATTTTACAAAAATTCCCTTACAATAGCCTTCAACCATGATTTTTCTTCTAATTCCCTAACTCTAGCGTTGTGCCATGAATTTGTTCAAATTCTATTACTATAGCCTGTAGTCATAATTTTCGTCAAAAGTCCCTTACCAAAGCCTCCAGCCACTATTTTCCTTCAAATTCTCTTACTCTAGCCTTTTTCCATAATTTTTTGAAAATTTCTTTACTTCAGCCTTCAACTATTGTTTTTATAAAATTCGTTTACCATCACCTTCAGCCATGAGTTTCACTCAAATTCCCTTACTATTTCCTTCAATTTTAATTATTTCTTAAAATTCCCTTTCAATAGCCTTCATCTATGATTTTTCTTAAACGTCTCTTACAACAAGCAACAACCAAGTTTTCTTATTTAAAATGCTTTACTATAGTCTTAATCCATGAATTTTCTTAAAATTCCCTTCCAATAGCTTTCAGTCATTATTATTATTCAAATACCCTTACTATAGCCTCGTACCATGAATTTCTTCAAATTCTCTTACTATAGCCTTAAGTCATTTTTTTGTCAAAATTCCTTTACTATAGCCTTCAACCATGATTTCTCTTCAAATTCTTTAGGACAACCTTTACCCTGGATTTTTGTTTCAATTGCTTTACTATCATTTTCTTCAAATTCTCTTACTTTTGCTTCCAGCAATGATTTTACTTCAAATTCCCTTACTCTAGTCTTCAATTATGATTTTTCATTTATTTTCCTAACTATAGCCTCCAACCTGATTTTTTAAAAATTTTCTCACAACTACATTCAGCCATTATTTTCTTTAAATTCCATTACAATAGCATTTAACCATAAATTTCTTCCAATTCTATTTCTGTAGCCGTTAGTTATTATTTTTTTTCAGAAGTCCCTTACTGCCTTCAACCTTTATTTTCCTTCAAATTCTCCTACTCAAACCTTTTTCCAAAATTTTTAAAAAATTCCCTTCCTTTATCCTTCAAACTAAATTTGTTTTAGTTTGTTTTCCATCGCCTTCTGCCATGAGTTTCGCTCAAATACCCATACAATAGCCTTCTGTTTTAATTTTTTTCTTAAAATTCCCTTACTATAGCCTTCAGCTGTGATTTTTCAAGAAATTCTCTTACTACAAGCATCGACAAAGTTTTCTTGTTTAAAATCCTTTACTATAGCCTTAAACCATGAATTTTCTTAAAATTCCCTTCCAATAGCCTTCAGTCATTATTTTTCTTCAAATACCCTTACTATAGCTTTGTACCATGAATTTCTTCAAATACTCTTACAATAGCCTCCAACCATAGTTTCTCTTCAAATTCCTTACAACAGCCTTTGGCTAGGAATTTTGTTTGAATTGCTTTACTTTAGACTTGAACCACCATTTTCTTCAAATTCTCTTACTATTGCTACCATCAATGTTTTTACTTTCAAATTCCCATACAATAGTCATCAATTAAGATTTTTCATATAATTTCCAAACAAAAGCCTTCAGCTCTGTTTTTTTAAAAGTTCTCTCACTACAACATTCAGCCATTGTTTTCTTTAAATTCCATTACAATAGCCTTTAACCTTGAGTTTTCCAAAAATTCCCAAGGAATTATTTTCTATAAATTTCCTAGCAATAGCCTTAAACCATAATTTTTCCAAAAATTCCCTTACTATAGCACTGAGACATGATTTTTATTCAAATTCCCTAACTCTAGCCTTGTGCCTCGAATTTTTTTAAATTCTCTTACTACAGCCTCCAACCATTATTTTCCTTCAAATTCTATTACTCTCTCCTTTTTCCATGATTTTATAAAAATTCTCTTACTATATCCTTCAACCATAGTTTTCTTACGATTCTTTTACCACAGCATTCTGGCATGAGTTTTGCTCAATTTCCCTTACTATAGCCTTTAGTTTTGATTCTTTTCTTAAAATTCCATTATGATAGCCTTCTGGTGTGATTTTTCGTAAATTTTTCTTACTTCAACCGTCAGCCAAGTTGTCTTATTTAAAATGCCTTACTATATCCTTAAACCATGAATTTTCCTAAAATTCCCTTCCAATAGATTTCAGTCATTATTTTTCTTCAAATACCCTTTCTATAGCCTCGTACCATGAATTTCATTAAATTCTCTTACTATAGCTTTATGTCATTTTTTTGACAAAATTCCTCTGTTGTAGCGTTCAACCATGATTTCTCTTTAAATTCCTTACGACAGCCTTTGGCAATGATTTTTGTTTGAATTGCATAACTATAGCCTAGAACGACCATTTTCATTAAATTCTCTTACTATTACTTCGAGCTATGATTTTACTTCATTTCCCTTACTATAGTCTTCAATTAAGATTTTTCATATAATTTCCTAGCAATAGCCTTCAGCCCAGATTTTTTTAAAATTCTCTCACTACAACATTCAGCCATTATTTTCTTTAAATTCCATTACAAAAACTTATAATTATCAGTTTTCCGAAAATTCCCTAGGATTTATTTTCTTTAAATACACTAACTATAGCCTTAAACCACGAGATTTCCTAAAATTCCCATACAATATTCTTTAGCATGATTTTTCTTCAAATTCCCTTACTCTAGCCTTGTGCCACGAATTTCTTCTAATTCTCATACTATTGCCTTTAGACATTTTCTTTGTCAAAAGTCCTTTATTATAGCCTTCAACCTTTATTTTACTTCAAATTCCATTACACTATCCTTTTTTCATGATTTTTTTAAAATTCCCTTACTTTAGCGTTCAACCATAGTTTTCTTAAAATTATTTTACCGTAGCCTTCAGCCTTGAGTTTTACTCAAATTCCCTTACTATAACCTTCAGATATGATTTTTTTCTTAAAATTCCCTTACTATAACCTTCAGATATGATTTTTTTCTTAAAATTCCCTTACTATAGCCGTCAACTGTTATTTTTCTTAAATTTATTGTACAACAAGTGTCAGCCAAGTTTTCTTATTTAAAATGCTTTACTCTAGCCTTAAACCATGAATTTTCTTAAAATTCCCTTCCAATAGCCTTCAATCAATATTTTTGTTCAAATACCTTTACTAGTTCCTCCTACTTTGAATATTTTCAAATTCACTTACTATAGACTTAAGTCATTTTTTCTCAAAAATCCTTTAGGCATAGCCTTACCCATGATGTCACTTCAAGTTCCTTACGACAGCCTTTAGCCATGATTTTTGTTTCAATTGCTTTACTATATCCTTGAACCACAATTTTCATCAAATTCTCTGACTATTGCTTCCAGGTATGATTTTACTTCAAATTCCCTTACTATAGTCTTCAATTATGATTTTTCACATAATTTCCTAACTATAGCCTTCAGCTCTGAATTTTTAAAAATTCTCTCACTACAACATTCAGCCCTTATTTTCTTTAAATTCCATTACAATAACCTTCAACCTTGAGTTATCTTAAAATTCCCTAGGAATTATTTTCTTTAAATTCCCTAACTATAGCCTTAAAACATGATTTTTCCTAAAATTCCCTTATTATAGCATTCAGACATGATTTTTCTTCAAATTCCCTAACTCTAGTCTTGTACCACAAAATTATTCAAACTCTCTTACTATATAGCCTTCAGTAATAATTTTTGTCAAAAGTCCCTTATTATAGCCTTCGATGATTATTTTTTTCAAATTCACTTACTCTTGCCTGTTCCATAATTTTTTAAAAATTCCCTTACTATAGCCTCCAACCATAATTTTCTTAAAATTCTTTTATCAAAATCTTCAGCCATGAGTTTTGCTCGAATACCCTTATATTTAGATTTTTTTCTTAAAATTCACTTACTATATCCTTCAGCTGTGATTTTTCTTAAAATTCGCTTACTACAAGCGTCGACCAAGTTTTCTTATTTAAACTATTTTACAATAGCGTTAAACCAGGAATTTTCTTAAAATTCTCTTCCAATATCTTTCAGTTATTATTTTTCATTGAAAACCCTTTCCATAGCCTCGTACCATGAATTTCTTCTAATTCTCTTACTATAGCGTTATGCCATTTTTTTGTCAAAATTCCTTTACTATAGCCTTCACCTCAGATTTCTTTACAAATTTGTTACGATTGCCTTTGGCCAAGATTTTTTTGTGAATTACTTTCTATTGCCTCGAACCACCATTCTCTTCAAATTCTCTTACTATTGCTTCTAGCTGTGATTTTACTTTCAAATTCCCTTACTATAGTCTACAATTAAGATTTTTCATATAATTTCCAAACATTAGCCTTCAACACTGATTTTTTAAAAGTTCTCTCACTACAACCTTCAGCCATTATTTTCTTTAAAATGCATTACAATATCCTTTAACCATGATTTTTCCTAAAATTCCCTAGGAATTATTTTCTTTAAATTCCCTAATCAGAGTCTTAAACCATAATTTTTCCTAAAATTCCCTTACAATAGCCTTCAACCATGATTTTGCTTATAATTCCCTAACTCTAGCGTTGTGCCACGAATTTCTTCATATTCTCTTACAATAGCCTTTAGTCATAATTTTTGTCAAAGGTCCCTTACTATAGCCTCCAGCCATTATTTTCCTTCAAATTCTCTTACTCTAGCCTTTTTCTATATTTTTTTTTAAATTCCTTTACTATAGCCTTCAACAATATTGATCTTAAAATTCTTTTACCGTAGACTTCAACCATGAGTATTGCAAAAATTCTTTTAATATAGCCTTTAGGTTTTATTTTTGTCTTAAAATTCCCTTACAATGGTCTTCTGCGGTGATTTTTCTTAAATTTCTCTTACTACAAGCATCAGCCAAGTTGTCTTATTTAAAATGCTTAACTACAGCCGTAAACCATGAATGTTCTTTAAATTCCCTTCCAATAGCCTTCAGTCGTTATTTTTCTTCAAATACCCTTACTATTGCCTCCTACATTTAATTTCTTCAAAATCTCTTACTGCATTTTTTTGTCAAAATTCCTTTACTAGCCTTCAACCATGATTTCTCTTTAAATTCCTTAGGACAGCCATTGGCCATAATTTTTGTTCCAAATGCTTTACTATAGCCTTGAACCACCATTTTCATCAAATTCTTTTACTACTGCTTCCAGCTATTATTTTACTTCAAATTCCCATACTATAGTCTTCAATTATGATTTTTCCTATAATTTCCTAACAATAGCCTTCTGCCTGATTTTTTAAAAATTCTCGCACAACTACATTCAGCTATTATTTTCTTTAAATTCCAATGCAATAGCATTTAACCTTGAGTTTTAATAAAATTCCTTCAAATTCCCTAACAAAAACCTTAAACTTTGATTTTTCCTTAAATTCCCTTAGTATGGCCTTCAACCATGATTTTTTTTCAAATTCCCTTTCTCTAGCCATGTGCCTCGATTTTTTTCAAATTCTTTTACTATAGCCTTTAGTCATTATTTTTCTCAAAAGTCCCTTACTGCCTTCAACCTTTATTTTGCTTCAAATTCTCTTTCTCATTCCTTTTTCCAAAATTTTTTAAAAATTCCTTTACTTTTGCTTTCAACCATAGTTTTTTTAAAATTCATTTACCATCGCCTTCAGCCATGAGTTTCGCTCAAATTCCCTTTCTATAGCCTTCAATTTTAATTTTTTCTTAAAATTCCCTTTCTATAGCCTTCAGCTATGATTTTTCTTAAAATTCTATTACTACAAGTATCTGCCAAGTTTTCATATTTAAAATGCTTTACTATAGCCTTAATCCATGAATTTTCTTAAAATTCCCTTCCAATAGCCTTTAGTCAATATTTTTTTTAAAATAGCCTTACTATAGCCTCGTACCATGAATTTCTTCAAATTCTCTTACTATAGCCATAAGTAATTTTTTTATCAAGATTCCTTTACTATAGCCACCAACCATGATTCCTCTTCAAATTCCTTACGACAGCCTTTGGCCAAGATTTTTGTTTGAATTGCTTTACTTTAGCATTGAACCACCATTTTCTTCAAATTCTCTTACTATTGCTACCAGCTATGATTTTACTTCAAATTCCCTCACTACAGTCCCCAATTAAGATTTTTCATATAATTTCCTTACTATAGCCTTCAGCTCTATTTTTTTAAAAATTCTCTTACTACAACTTTTAGCCATTATTTTCTTTAAATTCCATAACAATAGCCTTTAACCAAGAGTTTTCCTAAAATTCCCAAGGAATTATTTTCTTTAAATTCCCAAGCTATAGCCTTAAACCATGATTCAAATTCCCTAGCTCTAGCCTGGTGCCACAAATTTTTTCAAATTCTCTTACAATAGCCTTTTGTCATATTTTTTTTCAAAAGGCCCCCCTTACTATAGCCTCCAACCATTATTTTCCTTCAAACTTTGTTACTCTAGCCTTTTTCCAAGATTTTTTTAAAATTCCCTTACTATATACTTCAACCATAGTTTGCTTACAATTCTTTTACCTTAGCATTCAGCCATGAGTTTTGCTCAATTTCCCTTACTATAGCCTTCAGTTTTGATTTTTTTCTTAAAATTTCCTAATTATGGCATTCTGTTGTGATTTTCTTAAATTTTTCTTACTACAAGCATCATCCAAGTTGTCTTATTTGAAAGGATTTACTATAGCCTAAAACCATGATTGTTCTTTAAATTCCCTTCCAATAGCCTTCAGTAGTTATTTTTCTTCAAATACCATACTATAGCCTTGTACCATTGATTTCTTCAAATTCTCTTAGTATTGCCTTAAGTCATTTTTTTGTCAAAATTCCTTTAGCCATGATTTTTGTTTCAATTGCTTTACTATAGCCTTGAACCACCATTTTCTTCAAATTCTGTTACTATTGATTCCAGCTATGATTCTACTTCAAATTCCCTTCCTATAGTCTTCAATTATGAGTTTTCATATAATTTCCTAACTATAGCCTTCAGCCTGATTTTTTAAAAATTCTCACACAATTACATTCAGCCATAATTTTCTTTAAATTCCATTACAATAGCATTTAACCATGAGTTTAACTAAAAATCCCTAGGAATTATTTTCTTTAAATTCCCTAACAATAGCCTTAAACTATGATTTTTCCTAAAATTCCCTTACTATACCCTTCAACCATTATTTTATTTCAAATTCCCTTACTCTAGCCTTGTTCCTAGAATTTCTTCAAATTCTCTTGCAATAGCCTTTAGTCATTATTTTTCTCAAAAGTCCCTTACTGCCTTCAACCTTTATTTTCTTTCAAATTCTCTTACTCAAGCATTTTTCTAAGATTTTTTTAAAATTCCCTTACTTTAGCCTTCAACCATAGGTTCTTTAAAATTCGTTTTCCTTCGTCTTCAGCCATGAGTTTCACTCAAGTTCCCTTACTATAGACTGCAATTTTAATTTTTTCTTAAAATTCCCTTACTATAGCCTTCAGCTATAATTTTTCTTAAAATTCTCTTACTACAGGCATCAACCAAGTTTTCTTATTTAAAATGCTTTACTATAGCCTTAATCCATGAATTATCTAAAAATTTCCTTGCAATAGCCTTCAGTCATTATTTTTCTTCAAATACCCTTACTATAGCCTTGTACCATTAATTTCTTCAAATTCTCTTACTAAAGCCATAAGTCATTTTTATGTCTAGATTCCTTTACTATAGCCATCAACCATGACTTCTCTTCAAATTCCTCACTACAACTTTTGGCCAAGGTTTTTGTTTGAATTGCATTACTATAGCCTTGAACCACCCTTTTCTTCAAATTCACTTACTATTGCTACCAGCAATAATTTTACTGCAAATACTCTTACTATATTCCCCAATTAATATTTTTCACATAATTTCCTTACTATTTGCCTTCAGCTCTGATTTTTTAAAAATTCTCTCACTACAACAATCAGTACTTTCTTTAAATTCCATTACAATAGCTTTAACCTTGAGTTTTCCTAAAATTCCCATGGAATTACTTTCTTTAAATTCCCTTGCTTAGCCTGAAACCATGATTTTACCTAATATTCCCTTACTATAGCATTCAGCCATGATTTTTATTCAAATTCCCTAACTGTAGCCTTGTGCCACAAATTTTTTCAAATTCTCTTACCATAGCCTTTTGTCATACTTATTGTCAAAACTTCCTACCATAGCCTCCAACATTATTTTCCTTCAAATTCTCTAACTCAAGCCATTTCCCATGATTTTTTGAAAATTACCTTACTATAGCCTTCAACCATAGTTTGCTTAGAATTCTTTTACCATAGCATTCAGCCATGAGTTTTGCTCAATTTCCCTTACTATGGCCTTCAGTTTTGATTTTTTTCTTAAAATTCCCTTACTATAGCCTTTTGCTGCGATTTTTCTTAAATTTCTCTTACTACATCAGCTAAGTTGTCTTATTTAAATTGCCTTACTATAGCCTTAAACCATGAATTTTCCTAAAATTCCGTTCCAATAGACTTCAGTCATTATTTTTCTTCAAATACCCTTTCTATAGCCTCGTACCAAGAATTTTTTCAAAAACTCTTACTATAGCCTTTAGTCATTTTTTTGTCAAATTTTCTTTACTATAGCTTTCAAAAATGATTTCTCTTCAAATTCCTTACAACAGCCTTTGGCAATGATTTTTTTTTGAATTCCTTAACTATAGCCTTGAACCACCATTTTTTTAAAATTCTCTTCTTTTTCCTTCCAGCTATGATTTTACTTCAAATTCCCTTACTATTGTCTTCAATTAAGATTTTTCAAATAATTTCCTAACAATAGCCTTCAGCCCTGATTTTTTTTAAATTCTCTCACTACATCATTCAGCCATTATTTTCTTTAAAGTCCGTTACAATAGCCTTTAGTCATGAGTTTTCCTAAAATTCCCTAGGACTTATTTTCTTTTTATGCCCTAACTATAACCTTAAACCACGATATTTCCTAAAATTCCCTTACAATAGCCTTCAACCATGATTTTTCTTCAAATTCCCTAACTCTAGCCTTGTGCCACAAATTTCTGCAAATTCTCGTACTATTGCCTTTAGACATTTTCTTTGTCAAAAGTCCTTTACTATAGCTTTCAACCTTTATTTTCCTTCAAATTCAATTAAACTTTCCTTTTTCCATATTTTTTTAAAATTCCCTTAATTTAGCGTTCAACCATAGTTTTCTTAGAATTCTTTTACCATAGCCTTCAGCCATGAGTTTTGCTCAAATTCCCTTACAGTAAACTTTTGTTATGATTTTTTCCTTAAAATTCCCTTACTATAGCCTTCAGCCGTGATTTTTCTAAAATTTCTCTTCAAACAAGAGTCAGCCAAATATTCTTGTTTAAAATGCCTATTATAGCCTTAAACCATGAATATTCTTAAAATTCCCTTCCAATAGCTTTCAGTAATTAGTTTTCTTCAAATTCCCTTTCCATAGCCTCGTACCATGAATTTCATCAAATTCTCTTATTGTAGCCTTATGTCATTTTTTTGTCAAAATTTCTTTACTATAGCCTTCAACCGAGATTTCTCTTCAAATTCCTTATGCCTTTGGCCAAGATTATTTAATGAATTACTTTACTACAGCCTTGAACCACCATTTTCTTCAAATTCTCTTACTATTGCTTCTAGCTACGATTTTATTTTCAAATTCCCTTACTATAGTCTTCAATTAAGATTTTTCATATAATTTCCTAACAATAGCCATTAACTCTGATTTTTTAAAATTTTTCTCACTACAAAATTCAGTCATTATTTTCTTTAAATTCCATTACAATAGCCTTTAACCATGAGTTTTCCTAAAATTCCCTTGGAATTATTTTCTTTACTTTCCCCTTAAACCATGATTTTTCTTAAAATTCCCTTACTATAGCCTTGTGCCACGAATTTATTCAAATTATCTTAATATATCCTCATATCAAAATTTTGGTCAAATGGCCCTTATTTTCGCCTTCAACCATTATTTTTCTTCAAATTGACATATGATACCCTTTTTTCATGAGTTGTGAAAAAATTCCCTTAAATTAGCCTTAAACCGTAGTTTTCTTCAAATTCTATTATTATAGCCTGCAACAATGATTTTTCATAAAATTTCCTTACTATTGCATTTGATTTTCATTTTTCTTCAAATTCCTTTACTTTACCCTTCGGTTCTGATTTTTTTTAAAATTCTATTACTACAAGCATCAACCAGGTTTTTCTATTTAAAATCCATTACTATAGCTTTAAACCATGTTTTTTCTTAAAATTCCATTCCAATAGCCTTCAGGCATTATTTTTCTTCAAATACCCTTACTATAGCCTTCTATGATGAATTTCTTCAAATTCTCTTACTATAGCCTTCAACCATTTTTTTCTCAAAATTCCTTTACTATAGACTTCGACCATGATTTCTCTTCAAAATTCTTACTATAGCCTTTAGCCTTGATTTTTGTTTAAATTCCATTACTATTATCTTGAACAACCATTTTCATCAAATTTTGCGACCACAACTTTCAGATATGATATTACATCAAATTGCCTTACTACAGCTATCAATTGAGATTTTTCGTATTATTCCCTCTCTATAGCCTTCAACTCTGATTTTTTATAAATTCTCTTACTACAACTTTCAACCATTATTTTCTTTAAAAATCCATTACTATAGCCTTAAACAAAGAGTTTTCCAAAAATTCCCTAACTATTATTTTCTATAAATTCCCTTACTACAACCTTAAACCATGATTATTCCAAAAATTCCCTTACTAAGGACTTTAGCCATGTTTTTTCTTTGAATTCCCAAACTATAGCCTTGTATCACGAATTTCTAAAAATTTTCAAATTCTCTTTCTGTTGCATTTAGTCAAATATTTTGTGCTAAGTCCTATACAGAAGCCTTCAACCATTTTTTCCTTCAAATTCCCTTTCTATAGCCTTTTTCCGTTATTTTTTTTAACTTTCCCTTACTATAACCTTCAACCATAATCTTCTTAAAATTAAATTACTATAGATGTCAGCCATGATTTTTCCTCAAAATCCATATCTATATCCTTCAGTTTTGATATTTCTTAAAATTCCCTTACTATACCCTTCACCTTTGATTTTTCTTAAAATTCTGTTACTAAAAATCTTCTACCACAATTTTCTTCAAAATCCATTACTATAGCATTAAACCATTATTTTTCTTAAAATTCCCTTATTAAAGTTTTTAGCCATGATTTTTCTTCAAATTCCCTTACTATAGCCTTGTGTCATGAATTTCTTCATTTTATCTTAATATATCCTTTTGTCAAATATTTTGTCAAAAGACCCTGACTATAGGCTTCAACCATTAATTTTCTTCAAATTCTCTTACGATAGCCTTTTTTCATGATTTTTTATATTTTTCTTAAAATTCACTTCCTACAAGCATCGACCGAGTTTTTTTTTTTAATCCCTTACTATAGCCTTAAACCAAATTTTTTCTTAAAATTCACTTCCAATAGCCTTCTGTCATTATTTTTCTTCAAATACCCTTACTATATCCTTGTGCAACGAATTTATTCAAATTCTCTTACTATAGCCTTCAATCATTTTTTTCTCAAAATTCCTTTACTATAGACTTCGACTACTATTTCTCCTCAAATTCTCTACTATAGCATTCAGCCTGATTTTTGTTAAAATTTCTTTACTATTGTCTTGAACCATCATTCTCATCATATTTTCTGACCACAACATTTAGATATTATATTACTTCAAATTCCCTTACTATAGCCTTCAATTAAGATTTTTCATATTATTCCCTCTCTATAGCCTTCAATTCCAATTTTTAAAAAATTCTCTTATTACAACCTTCAGCCATTATTTTCTTTAAAAACCCATTACTATAGCCTTAAACCATGACTTTTTCAAAAATTCCTAGCCATAATTTTCTATTAAATCCCTTACTATAACCTTATACCATGATTATTCCAAAAATTCCCTTGCTAAGCCCTTTAGGCATGATATTTCTTCAAATTCTCTAAATGTAGCCTTGTCCACAAATTTTTTCAAATTCTCTTACTATTGCCTTTAGTCAGATGTTTTCTGAGAAGTCTCTTACTGTAGCCTTCAACCATTTTTTCCTTCAAATTCCCTTTCAACTGCCTTCAACCATAGTCTTCTAAATATTCAATTACTATAGGCTTTAGACAAGAGTTTTCCTCAAAATCCATAACTATATCATTCATTTTTCATTTTTCTTAAAATTCCCTTACTATACCCTTCACCTCTTATTTTTTCTTAAAATTCTGTTACTAAAAATCTTCAGCCACGATTTTCTTCAAAATCCATTACTATAGCCTTAAACCAAGATTTTTCTTAAAATTCCCTTCTGCCATGATTTTTCTTCAAATTCCCTTACTATAGCCATGTGCCACGAATTTCTTCAAATTAGCTTAATGTATCCTTTAGTCAAAATTTTGGTCAAAAGACCCTTACAATAAATTTCTACCATAATTTTTCTTCAAATTCACGTACGATAGCCTTTTTTCATGATTTTTGAAAAAATCCCCTTAAGTACCCTTGAACAGTAGTTTTCTTCAAATTCTATTTTTATAGCCTGCAATAATTTTTTTTCATAAAATTCCCTTACTATCGCATTCAGTTTGAATTTCTTAAAATTCCATTACTATACCCTACGGCTCTAATTATTCTTAAAATTCTCTTACTACAAGCATCGACTAAGTTTTTTTATTTAAAATCCCTTACTATAGCCTTAAACCATGTTTTTTCTTAAAATTCACTTCCAATAGACTTTAATCATAATTTTTCTTCAAATACCCATACTATAGCCTCATATAATGAATTTCTTCAAATTCTCTTACTATAGCCTTCAATCATTTTTTTGTCAAATTTTCTTTTCTATAGACTTCGACCATTAATTCTTTTCAAATTCCTCATTCTATTTTTGTAAAAATTCCTTTACCATTGTCTTGAACCGTCATTTTCATCAAATTTTGCGACCACAGCTTTCAGATATTATTTTACATCAAATTCCCTTACTATAGCCTTCTATTAAGATTTTTCGTATTATTCCCTCTCTAAAGCCTTCACCTTTTATTTTTAAAAAATTTTCTTACAACAATCTTCAGCCATTATTTTCTTAAAAAATCCATTACTATAGCCTTAAATAATGAGTTTTCCTAAAATTCCCTAACCATTATTTTCTATAAGTTCCCTTACTATAACCTTAAACCATGATTATTCCAAAAATTCCCTTACTAAGGCCTTTAGCCATGATTTTTCTTCAAATTCCCTAACAATAGCAATGTGCCACGAATTTCTTCAAATTCTCTTACTATTGCCTTTAGTTAGATTTTTAGTACGAAGTCCCTTATTGTAGCCTTCAACCATTTTTTCCTTCAAATTCCCTTACTATAGCCTTTTACCTTAATTTTCTTTAAAATTCCCTTACTATATCCTTCAACCATAGTCTTCTTAAAATTCAATTACTATAGCCTTCAGCCATGATTTTTTCTCAAAATCCATATCTATATCCTTCAATTTTGATTTTTTTAAAAATTCCCTCACTATACCTTTCACCTCTGATTTTTCTTAAAATTCTATTAGTAAAAGTCTTCTACCACGATTTTCTTCAAAATCCATTACAATAGCCTTAAACCATGATTTTTCTTAAAATTCCCTCACTAAAGCCTTCAGCCACAATTTTTCTTCAAATTCCCTTACTATAGACTTTGTGCCACGAATTTATTCAATTATCTTAATATATCCTTCAGTGAAAATTTTTCTCAAAAGGCCCTGACTATAGCCTTCAACCATTATTTTTATTCAAATTCTCTTATGATAGCCCTTTTTCATGATTTTCAAAAAAATTCCCTTAAGCTAGCCTTGAACCGTAGTTTTCTTCTAATTTTATTATTATAGCCTGCAACAATGATTTTTCATAAAATTCCCTTACTATTGCATTCAATTTTTATTTTTCTTAAAAGTCCTTTACTATACCCTTCGGCTCATTTATCTTAAAATTCTCTTACTACAAGCCTCGACCAAGTTTTTCTATTTAAAATCTCGTACTAAAGCCTTAAACAATGTTTTTTCTTTAAATTCCTTTCCAATAGCGTTCAGTCATTATTTTTCTTCAAATACCCTTACTATAGCCTTCTACAACTAATTTCTTCAAATTCTCTTAGTATAGCCTTCATAAAAAAAATTCAAATTTCATTTGCAATAAACTTCGACCATTATTTCTCTTCAAATTCCTTACTATAGCCTTTAGCCTTGATTTTTTTTAAAATTCCTTTATTATTGTCTTGAACCACCAATTTCATCAAATTTTGCGCCCACAATCTTTCAGATAGGATTTTACTTCAAATTCCCTTACTATAGCCTTCAATTAAGATTGTTCATTTTATTCCCTCTTAGCCTTCAACTCTGATATTTTTAAAATTCTCATATTACAACCTTCAGCCTTTATTTTCTTTAAAAATCCATTAATATAACCTTAAACTATGAGTTTTCCTAAAATTCCCTTATGGGGGTTAGTCGTCAGAGAAAGAAGAGTTAGAGAATATAAATTCTTGGAAAATAGAACTTTCTCAAGTTAGTTATAGTAAATTCTCGGTAACATTCAATTCTCCTAAAAAATAGGAGAGAAATCAGAGTTTTAGGGACACTGTAAATTTAGAATCATTTTGAGAATTCGATTTCTCACCTTCAGACATGGAACTTTCAACTACCTCCAATTCTATACCTGGACAACCTTCTAAAATAAGGGGAGCAGACACAAAAATCAAAAAGTTCTTCTTGCAAATTTGAAATAAATTTCTTGTCTTTTTATTCTTTTTAAAAAACCCATCACCTAATTCTCAAACTTGTCAAAAACTTATTTATTTATATTTTTATTTCTACAAATAAAAATTTATAATAGTTTTAAATGTTTATAAGATTACCTATTTTTATGTTTTGAATTCACATTCAAAAAAAATCAAAATTAAAAAAAATTATTTTATTTTAAAAATTATAAAAGCTTATATAATTTTTGCATGAGAAAAAATATTATAAAAATTATAGATCCTATCGTTAGGACCTAATTTTTCTATTACCAATTAAAATATAAAATATTTATACTAAGAGATTATAATAAACTTAATTTAAAATTTTATAATATTTTAATTAAAGTGATATATACTAAATTAAATCATTCAAAAGAAAAAAATGTGTTTACTGGTAATAAATGGCTAAATATTTAATAAATTTGGTTAATGACTAAATTAATCAAATAGTAGGATCATTATATAAAAACATAAAATTATGTTTACTAAATAAATATTTATCATCTAATGCATTGTATAAAAATTATTCATATAGAGAAAAGGTAAATTATTTGTATTTATATAAAAAGTAAAATTTTTTTTTCTCTTTGGGACTATTCAACAATAACTTGAAATAAGATAATTTTTTATCAATTAGTGGAATTTAGTAATTACTTTTTCTAGCAAAGTCTCTCAAATTCTCAATGTTTTAAACTAACGGTAGACTTGAAACTCTCTGTGTCAACCACTAACAAGAGAAAGTTTTTCGAAGTTCACTTTTAGGGAAATCATTGTATATGACTTCAAATTCTCTTTAAACTTTGAATTCCCTATGCACTAAACCCCTCTTACTAAGGCATTTAGCCATGATTTTTCTTCAAATTCCCTAACTATAGCCTTGTGCAACAAATTTCTTCAAATTCTCTTACTACTACCTTTAGTCAAAAATTTTTTGCGAAGTCCCTTACTGTTGCCATCAACAATTTTTCCTTAAAATTCCCTTACAATTTCCTTCAACCATAGTCTTCTTAAAATTCAATTACTATAGCGTTCAACCATGATTTTTCCAAAAAATCCATAACTATACCCTTCAATTTTGATTTTTTTTAAAATTCCCTTACTATACCCTTCACCTCTGATTTTTGTTAAAATTTTCTTACTAAAAATCTTCACCCAAGATTTTCTTTAAAAGACATTACTATAGCCATAAACCAATATTTTTCTTAAAATTCCCTCACTATAGCCTTCAGCCTAGATTTTTATTCAAATTCGCTTACAATAGGCTTCTGCCACGAATTTCTTCAAATTAACTTAATATATCCTTCAGTCAAAATTTAGATCAAAAGACCCTTACCATAGCCTTCAACCATTATTTTTCTTCGAATTCACTTACGATAGCCTTTTTTCATTATTTTTTAAAAAACTCCCTTAAGTTAGCCTTGAACTTAGTTTTCTTCAAATTCTATTATTACAATGATTTTTAATAAAATTCCCTTCCTATAGCATTCAGTTTACATTTTTCTAAAATTTCCATTACGATCCCCTTCGGCTCTGATTTTTCTTAAAATTCTCTTACTACAAGCATCGACCAAGTTTTTTTATTTAAAATCCCTTACTATAGCCATAAACCATGATTTTTCTTCATAATTCTCTTCCAATAGCCTTCAGTCATTATTTTTCTTCATATACCCTTACTATAGCCTTCTACAAAGAATTTGTTCAAATTATCTTACTATAGCCTTCAATTATTTTTTTCTTAAAATTCCTTTACTATAGACTTCGACCATGATTTCTCTTCAAATTCCTTACTATAGCCTTTAACCAGTATTTTTTTTGAAATTCCATTACCATTGTCTTGAACCACCATTTTCATCGAATTTTGCGACCACTGCTTTTAGATTAGATTTTACTTCAAATTCCCTTATTATAGCCTTCAATTAAGATTTTTCCTATTATTCCCTCTCTATAGTCTTCAACTCTGATTTTTTAAAAATTCTCTTACTACAACCTTCAGCCATTATTTTCATTAATAATCCATTACTATAGCCTTAAACCATGAGTTTCTTAAAATTCCCCAACCATTATTTTTCATAAATTCCCTTACTACACCTTAAACCTTGATTATTCCTAAAATTCCCTTACGAAAGCCTTTAGCATTGATTTTTCTTCAAATTCTCTAACTATAGCCTAGTCGCACGAATTTCTTCAAATTCTCTAACTATAGCCTAGTCGCACAATTTCTTCAAATTCTCTAACTTTAGCCTAGTCGCACGAATTTCTTTAAATACTCTTACTATTGCCTTTAGTCGGATTTTTTGTGTGAAATCCCTAACTGTAGCCTTCAACCATGTTTTCCATTAAATTTCCTTACTATAGCCTTTTTCCTTAATTTTCTTAAAAATTCCCTTACTATAGCCTTCAACCATTTTGTCCATTAAATTTCCTTACTATAGCCATTTTCCTTAATTTTCTTAAAAATTCCCTTACTATAGCCTTCAACCATAGTCTTCTTAAAATTCAATTACCATAGCTTTCAGCCATGATTATTCCTCAAAATCCATAATTATATCCTTCAGTTTTGACTTTTCTTAAAATTCCTTAATGATACCCTTCACCTCTGATTTCTCTCATAATTTTGTTAGTAAAAATCTTCAGCCACGATTTACTTCAAAATCCATTACTATAGCCTTAATCTAAGATTTTTCTTACAATTCCCTTATTATAGCCTTCAGCCGAGACTTTTCTTCAAATTCACTTACTATAGCCTTGTGCCACGAATTTCTTCAAATTATCTTAATATATCCTTCAGTCAAAAATTTTGTCAAAAGACCCATACCATAGCCTTCAAGCATTATTTTTCATCAAATTCACTTTCGATAGCCTTTTTTCATTATATTTGAAAAAATTCCCTTAAATTAGTCTTGAACCGTAGTTTTCTTCAAACTCTATTACTGTATCCTGCAACAATGATTTTTCATAAAATTCCCCTACTATAACATCAGTTTTTATTTTTCATAAAATTCCAATAGTATACCGTTCGGCTCTAATTATTCTTAAAATTCAGTTACAACAAGCATCGACCAAGTTTTTTTATTTAAAATTCCCTACTACATCCTTAAACCATCCTTTTTCTTAAAATTTCCTTCCAAAAGCCTTCAGTCATTATTTTTCTTCAAATGCCCTTACTATAACTTTCTGCAACGAATTCCTTCAAATTCTCTTACTATAGCCTTCAATCATTTTTTTCTCAAAATTCCTTTACTATAGACTTCGACCATTATTTCTCTTCAAATTCCTTACTAGCCTTTAGCCTAGATTTTTGTTAAAATTTCTTTACTATTGTCTTGAACCACCATTTTCATCAAATTTTACGACCACAACTTTTAGATGTGATTTTACTTCAAAGTCCCTTTCTATAGCCTTCAAACAATATTTTTCATAGTATTCCCTCTCTATAGCCTTCTACTCTGTTTTTTTTTAAATTCTCTTACTACAACCTTCAGCCATTATTTTATTTAAAAATCCATTAATATAGCCTTAAACCATGAGTTTTACTAAAATTCCCTAACCATTATTTTCAATAAATTTCCTTACTATAATCTTAAACCAAGATTATTCCTAAAATTCCCTTACTAATGCCTTTAGCCATAATTTTTCTTCAAATTCCCTAACTATAGCCTTGTGCCACGAATTTCATCAAATTCTCTTACTATTGCCTTTAGTAAGATTTTTTTAGCGAAGTCCCTTACAGTAGCCATCAACCATTTTTTCTTTCAAATTCCCATACTTCAACCATAGTCTTCTTAAAATTCAATAACAATAGCCTTCAGCCATGATTTTTCCTCAAAATCCATAACTATATCCTTCAAATTTAATTTTTCTTTAAATTCCCTTAAGATACCCTTCATCTCTGATTTTTCTCAAAATTTTGTTACTAAAAATCTTCTGCCACGATTTTATTCAAAATCCATTACTATAGCCTGAACCAAGATTTTTCTTAAAATTCCTTTACTATAGCCTTCAGCCGCGATTTTTCTTGAAATTCACTTACAATAGCCTTGTGCCACGAATTTTTTCAAATTATCTTAATATATCCTTAAGCAAAATTTAGGTCAAAAGACCCTTACTCTAGCCTTCAACATTATTTTTCTTCAAATTCACTTACGATAGCCTTTTTTCATTGTATTTGAAAAAAATCCCTTAAGTTAGCCTCGAACCGTAATTTTTTTCAAATTCTATTATTATAGCCAGCAACAATTATTTTTCTCAAAATTCCCTTACTATATAGGATTTTGTTTTCATTTTTCATAAAATTCTATTACTATATCCTTCGGCTCTGATTATTCTTAAAATTCTCTTACTACAAGCATCAACCAAGTTTTTTTATTTAAAATCCCTTCCTATAGCCTTAAACAATGTATTTTCTTAAAATTCCCTTCCTATAGCCTTAAACCATTTATTTTCTTAAAAGTCCCTTCCAATAGCCTTCAATCATTATTTTTCCTAGAATACCCTTACTATAGCCTTCTGCAACGAATTTCTTCAAATTCTCTTACTATAGCCTTCAATCATTTTTTTCTCAAAATTCCCTTACTATAGACTTCGATCATTATTTCTCTTCAAATTCATTACTATGGCCTTTAGCTTTGATTTTTGTTAAAATTCCTTTACTATTGTCTTGAACCACCATTTTCATCAAATTTTGTGACCACAACTTTCAGATATGATTTTACTTCAAAGTCCCTTACTATAGCCTTCAATTAAGATTTTTAGTATTATTCTCTCTCTATAGCCTTCAACTCTTATTTTTTTTAAATTCTCTTACTACAACCTTCTGCCATTATTTTTTTTTAAAATCCATTACAATAGCTTTAAACCATGAGTTTTCCTAAAATTCCCTAACCCTTATTTTCTATAAATTCTTTTTCTATAACCTTAAACCATGATTATTCCTAAAATTCCCTTTCTAAGGCCTTTAGCCATGATTTTTCTTCAAATTCCCTAACTATAGTCTTGTACCACGAATTTCTTCTAATTCCCTTACTATTGCCTTTAGTCAGATTTTTTTTGCAAAGTCCTTTTCTGTAGCCATCAACCAGTTTTTCCTTCAGATTCCCTTACTATTGCCTTCAACCATAGTCTTCTTAAAATTCAATTACTATAGCCTTCAGCCATGATTTTTCCTCAAAATCCATAACTATATCCTTCAGTTTCAATTTTTCTTAAAATTCCCTTAAGATACCCTTCACCTCTGATTTTTCTCAAAATTTTGTTACTAAAAATATTCAGCCACAATTTTCTACAAATTCCATTGCTAAAGCCTTAAAACAATATTTTTCTTAAAATTCCATTACAATAGCATTCAGCCGTGATTTTTCTTCAAATTCACTTACTATAGCCTTTCGCCACGAACTTCTTTAAATTATCTAAATATATCGTTCATTCAAAATTTTTGTCAAAAGACCCTTACTATAGCCTTCCACCATTATTTTTCTTCAAATTCACTTACAATAGCCTTTTTTTATTATATTTGAAAAAATTCCCTTAAATTAGCCTTGAACTGTAGTTTTCTTCAAATTCTATTATTATAGCCTGCAACAATGATTTTTCATAAAATTCCCCTACGATAGCATTCAGTTTTCATTTTTCTTAAAATTCCACTACAATACCCTTCGGCTCTGATTATTCTTAAAATTCTCTCACTACAAGCATCGACCAAGTTTTTTTATTTAAAATTCCGTACTATATCCTTAAACTATGTTTTTTCTTAAAATTCACTTCCAATAGCCATTAGTCATTATTTTTCTTCAAATACGCTTATTATAGCTTTCTGCAATGAATTTCTTCTAATTCTCTTACTATAGCCTTCAATCATTTTTTTCTCAAAATTCCTTTACTAAACACTTTGACCATTATTTCTCTTGAAATTCCTTATATGGCCTTTAGCCTTGATTTTTGTTAAAATTCCTTTACTATTGTCTTGAACCACCATTTTCATCAAATTTTGCGGCCACAACTTTCAGGTATGATTTTACTCCCTCTCTATAGCCTTAAACTCTGTTTTTTCAAAATTCTCTTACTACAACCTTCAGCCATTATTTACTTTAAAAATCTATTACTATAGCCTTAAACCTTGAGTTTTCCTAAAATTCCCTAACCACTATTTTTAATAAATTCCCTTATTATAATATTAAACCATGATTATTCCTAAAATTCCCTTACTAAGGCCTCTAGCCATGATTTTTATTCAAATTCCCTAACTATAGCCTTGTGCCATTAATTTCTTCAAATTCTCTTGCTATTGCCTTTAGTCAAATTTTTTCTATGAACTCCCGCGTTCAACCATTTTTACCTTCAAAATCCCTTGCTATATAGCCTTCAACCATAGTATTCTTAAAACTATAGCGTCCAGCCATGATTTTTCCTCGAAATCTATAACTATATCCTTCAAATTTGATTTTTCTTAAGATTCCCTTACTATACATTTCACCTCTGATTTTTCTTAAAATTTTGTTACTAAAAATCTTCAGCCACAATTTTCTTCAAAATCCATTACTATAGCCATAAACCAGGATTTTTCTTAAAATTCCCTTACTATAGACTTTAGCCATGATTTTTCGTCCAATTCCCTTACTATAGCCTTGTGCCACGAATTTCTTCAAATTATCTTAATATATCCTTCAATCAAAATTTTGGTCAAAAGACCCATGCTATAGCCTTCAACCATTATTTTTATTCAAGTTCACTTATGATAGTCTTTTTTTATGATTATCAAAAAAATCCCCTTAAGTTAGACTTGAACCGTAGTTTTCTTCAAATTCTATTATTATAGCCTGCAACAATTATTTTTCATTAAATTCCCTTACTATAGCATTCTGTTTTAATTTTTCTTAAAATTTCATTACTATACCCTTCAGCTCTGATTATTCATGAAATTCTCTACTACAAGCATCGACCAAGTTTTTTTATTCAAAATCCATTACTATAGCCTTAAACCATGTTTTTTCTTAAAATTCCCTTCCAATAGCCTTTAGTCATTATTTTTCTTCAAATACCCATACTATAGCCTTCTGCAACGAATTTCCTCAAATTCTCTTACTTTAGCCTTCAATCATTTTTTTCTCAAAATTCCTTTACTATAGACTTCGACCATTATTTCTTTTCAAATTCCTTATTATGGCCTTTAGCCTTGATTTTTGTTAAAATTCCTTTACTATTGTCTTGAACCACCATTTTCATCAAGTTTTGCGACCACAACTTTCAGATATGATTTTACTTCAAAGTCCCTTACTATAGCCTTCAATTAAGATTTTTCAAATTATTCTCTCTAAAGATAACGCAATACGCTCAAAAGAGTAGAAAGGAAGAGAAACTTATGATTTTAAGAGAAATCCAAAAGATCCCTTGATTCTAGGACACCACTTAGCCTCTCCCAATAAGAGTATGTCATATTTCCATATAGAATTCTAATCAAGATAGAATTCTGGATGAAAATCTCGATCAAATACAAATTGAAGATTGACGGCGGGACCCAGCAAAGATTCTCTCAAATCCCTCTCCCTCTCTTACACTTATAAGACCACGATGTGATCATCGAAGATCAAATGCCAATTAGGGCAGGCCCACCATGCCCTCCCTCAATCCCTCCTTCAAGCTTCCTAAGCCACGTGACCTATCAGATCATGAGGCTACGAAGGCCTACACTAGTCTCCTACTTTCAAAGATGGGTCAAAGAAGTCAACAAGGTCTAAGTGAGGCCCATTATCCCTGACGTGCTCGAACTCAGACAGAATCAGTTCTCCTACTCCGGATATCTCAACTCAACGACGGTGGCAGATCGAGCAAGATACAAATTCCATATACATATACGTATTGCCAAGTACGTACTCATTTACACCAAAAAAAAATCAAAAAAAAATTACAAATTTATATACAAGCCCTAAAATAGCAAGAGGACTTAAAGAAAAAAAAAAGAAAGAAATTTAGTGTACAGAAATTATACATTGTCCTAAAAGAGTAAGAGTACAGAAAATCCGTATACAGAAAAATCAAATGACCCTAAAAGAGTAAGAGGGTCCAAAAAAAAAAAGAGAAAAGAAAAGTGTGTCGTGTGTGTAAATACATGTTCGAAATTTACTCGTTCTCCTAACAAGTAAATCTCGAAGGGGGCAATCTGTAGACGTCAAAATCCAACACGGGCCAAATTCAACAAATCCACTCAACGACCCACCCAATAAACCATCCGAAATTTATTTTGTGTGGACTCTCCAACAGTCCATTCATCAATTTCACCAAGAAACCCCACCGTGGGTCCAAAGATCGATTTCTCAAATCGACCGACAGACATCAGAAATCAGAGCCACGCCAAGCTCAAGCCGCTCGGCAGCCGGCTCGAAAAGTAAGCCAAGCCAAGAGGAATTCCCAGATCGACTAAGTCGGGTCGATCCCAGAGGGAAAAATGGAAAGTTCCCCCCCTCCTCTTACGGATCGAGGCCATGGAGTTTCCCCATCCTTCTCTCACTCCAATTGAAGCATAAAAGCTCAACCGAGATCCTCTTTCTGAGGATCGAGCTTCAACCAACAAGCTCACACACTGGTTATAAAAAGGCCAGAGACTGAACGCCCTCGGGGGGCAGGTTGGAAAAAATCAAGGAGTTAGAAAATCAAGCAGTCAGACACCCAGAGGTTCAGATATTTTTCACTCTCGAGCCCGAAGTTCGCAAATTCTCAAGTTCGTCGGAGCAAGGACTAAAATTATGTATTTCGATTACCCGATTACCTGATTACCCGCCTCTTAATCGAAACGGATATGGATAATGGGTATTCCTTACCCGATTACCCGGATGGTAATTTGGTAATTTTTTTAAACTTTATGTATTTGATGCTATTTTTAGACAATATGTGTGTTTTACATTTGTTTGAGTTGTTTTTAGATAAACTTAAGAATTTGGATGTAATTTTCATATGATTTTAATTTTTTTGTATTTTTTTTAATTTATAAGGGTTAGATAATTAAATTTATTAAAATATTATTATCCATTTATTTACCTGATTACCCATTATTATCCATTTATTTATCTGATTACCCGATTATCCACGGGTAATCGGGTAAGAAATCCGGGTGACGGAATGACTAATTTTTAGTCGGGCGAAACGGGTGACGGAACACAGGTCGGGTAATCGAAACGGGTAACGGAATAACCCTTACCCGTTTCGATTATTACCCGTTTACACCCCTGCACGCAGTCTACCGAAGAAGCTCTACACGTTCACCGGTGACGTCAACACGCCGAATACAAGGAACACAAATAATTCCGTCCGCCGACTATACCTGTCGTCTTTCGTGCACACTCACTTGGAGAGATCGCACCCGTAAAATTTTCCAAATTCCTAAACTCAATTGTATTGAATTAATCAATCGATTGCGCCTTTTCACGGACCGGAGGTTTTTCGTCGAAACAGTTTTAAAAACCGATCTGACTATCCAACCGGCACTATGTCAGGTTTCGGTTGAACCCGATTAGACCAAGTTGGACTTTTGAATGTTACACATTATACTTTACATATATTTAGTATTTCTATAAGAAAAAAGACAAAAATATTGCGGGTTCACTGTAACCGGGCCAAATTAATAAGAACCAGACTGGCCTCCCGTTCTAGTTCAACCGGGTCAGCCAATTGATTCGGTTTCTAAAACACTGGTTTATAGTATGGTTGTACAACTCAATTGAGTTAACTAGGATTTTGCCCTCAATGGGATGGGAGACTCGGTTGAATCAACTAGTGACTTTGATCAAACCGACCACGTCTCCTAAAAAGGCGTGCCTCGGCCAAAAAAATATTAGTATTTTATTAATGATTATAATATTTACTAATACATAATTACATAATAATTTCTAAAGTGTAGTATAACTATTAACTAATAAAAAAATAAGAAAAAAATCTCCAGATTTGTGCAATGGCATTTTGTACGACAAAAGTTGAACAAACATTAAATATGTGTTTCCATCATTTTTCAGTTACCAACGAAAAAACAAATTCTTGTAAATTACGAGCATGTTATATTTGTTGTAAATTACGGCCCCGATCTTTTGAGCATAAAAGTATCACTTGCAGATCTTTTGATATTAAGGTTTTATCTAACAAATGTAGTACTAACCAGAGTCGGTTGATGCAGTAATACATGCAAAATGGGACCATCATCGCAGACTACAACCAAAGCTCGTACCCGCTACTGCTGATGAAAGACAGAGATACTACCTGGCATGACGCCTTTAGGTAAATGTGAAACACAATAAGAAATAGGGACAATGGCGATTTAAAGAATGGAGCCATACATTGAGAAAATTACAGCTGTTTTCCCGACCTAATGCCAAAAAAAAAAAAAGTTACACTTTCATGACATAAAGAGTTATATATTCAGCAAAACTGGTGGCCTGTACCTTGCTCCAATAATTAAATCTTCCCTGTAATTACCACCATATTTTTACCCCAAAATTTAATCTGTTAAGTTGCATAAAAGAGCAACTTGACCAATAAATAAAATGCCGGCAATTTACCCACATTACAGAAACTCAGCTTCAAGGTTTTTCTCTCCAACAGCCACTTCCCATGCTAAGAGCATATCTTTCAGCATCAGATCTGCAAATCCTCTGGGCTGCTAGCTCATTCTGTTAGTTGTTCCAGAGCGCAAGCCGGTTGTATGTTGCACGGGTGACGGTATTCATGCCTCTGTTGCTTTAGCTTCATTACTAAGTCGGAGGGTCATTTTTATGTTCATTGCAGCTAATTCAGCAGCTAGATACCTGAACACGTAAGGCATGGCGACAGTCTCCATCCCTTTGCCTGTTTTACAAGCATGACAAATGACCTTTTTTGAAGCTCTCACAGGAGGAAGTCCAGAAATCTCTCGTACCACTGTTCTTTTCTGTTGTTGTAAGACTGAAGTAGAAAGAATGCTACCACAAAGTGAGCAAATATCTGCAATATGATAGTCGGAGCACGTGTGGAGCCTATCATGTAGCAGGTATGCAGCTCCATGAGCAAGAACAGAATCACGTTCCATTTCTCCAAACCTGATCCCTCCCCCAACTTTTCTCCCTTTAATTGGCTGCTTCGTCAGTGGGTCAATAGTGCCAGTAGAACGAACCTGCATAAAAATAGAGTCCCAAAGAGTGTGAAATCCAAATTAGGTCAGTGCATGTTATAGACTGCAGTCAGTTATGACAGTGATATAACAGTATGACACACGGGTCGTACAATCATATAGCATCTGCCCAATCAAGCTGAATTAACAAGTTAGTAGCCTGGACCTCTAAATGTATGTATGCTGGGTAACTAATGAGAAGTTCTTTCACCCAGCCATAATGAATGCATTCATTTCGAACTATCCTAAAAGCTACAAACCCAAACTGAGTTCAGCATAAATGAGATTAGCATGATAACACGTTTGGAAGTCTTGAGGATTACAACAGAGGCATGCTATATTGATACAAAAGGTGTGGGCAGGAATTGCCAGATTTTAAAAAACAGCACTTTCCTAAAAACAATTGCCAGATTTTATGGTATGCATACCAGCACAGAAAACATCAAAGGGCTCTTATATTTTAACAGGCAATTCAGATTTTTTTTTTTTTGAGGAAAATGCTTTGTTTTAATTGATTTTATGAAAGTCAGAGTACAAAAGGTGGGGTCACCCTCAACACATGCGAAGAAAGTTGAGTCACTTCTTTAGCTAAAGAGTCTGCCATTGAGTTGGCAGCCCAAGGAATACATGACCATTCCACAAACACATGATGAAGCTAAGAAGAAAATGTCTCCGAAGATGTAGGTAATTCAGATTATGATTAATGTATTTCCTAATATGGTATTCGTTTATGCATTTGAACCAAACAGAGGATTTATGACACATTTATGAACAATAAAATAACAGAGTTCGTCACCTGAAACTTGTCAGAAACCATGTGCCGTAATCTTTGATAATAGACAGGGCCAATAAATATTTCACACACAAGTTCTGTACCGAGGATCCCACTATACAGAACCTCCGTTCCATGATAGTTAAAACCTTTTGAGGCAAGCAAAGGGCCTAGTTCATCCACTAACGAGTTTGAGTCATCTTCAGGACAACCTTTCTTGTCAGATCTGGCAAATGGAGTTGCATCGACAAACTTCCCATGTAGACTACCTCCCTGTGATACATATAATCAGTTTTGAACAATGTAAAGGTCAAAGTCGATCAAAATACTACAAATTTTTACTTGGTTTACATGCAATTGTTAATAATAATGAAGATATGACTGAATGAGCTACATCCATGCAATGAACAATGAACTCAAACTACAGATGCAGAGATTTACAAAAATTTCCCTTTTACATCATACGAACTACAGAAAATAAGATTATTAGACAACTTGAGGTTACTCCTGCTGAGGATCTAGAACTGCAGTTTCAAGATAAATTAAATGAATAGAGAAATATACTTTGTGAAATAAGATTGTAATCCTTAACAGTAAAGGCTTTCTATGACTAGTATTCCTGAGAAGTGCACTGACAGTTTTTTTAAGAAGAATGCAAATGGTTTTATTCCAATTTAATAATGAATTAGACTTCAATTGGATGCTAGAGTGGGTCCAAAACAAGACTTCCTCTATGCACTACATCTTTTGTGAGTTTGTCAGCCACTGAATTGGACGTTGGTACTTTGAGCCATCCAGGGATTACATTAGCTAGGAGCTCTGGTATTTCACACAGGGTTTACATTAGCTAGGAGCTCAGCTATTTCATCAAAGATACATCATAACTTCCATGGTGGGTCAAATCTGTTTTTTGAACAAAAAAGTACCACTGCAGAGTCTCCTTCTACTTGCAGGAGCACATGTGAATATTGAGCCCATAATTTAATTCCTGTAAAGAGCAGTGCTTGATTGGGGGCCAGAGTAGCATAAGAAGCATCTGCCCAAGTTGTTTCTTAACTCCCCCTCCCCTCCCCCTCCCCCCCCCCCCAAAAAAAAAGTGCCTACAGGATATGGATCCCCAAGTGTAGAGGTGGCCAAAAAATCTGATGAATTCAGCTTCAATCACCTCTTTTCTGGTTGTGGTGGTTTTCAAGGGCTTCTGCGATAAAGTTGATCAGCATTGGGGACCTTGGATTACTTTGCCGTAGTGCCCATGTGGTGAAGAAGAAGCCACGAGCAGCCACATTAACAAGGATAGAGTATTTCGCTGAGGTAATAGAGCTATAAATTCATGTACATCAGAACCCTTCTTTTTCACTATGGAGTCTAAAAATGGATTCACTTTTAACAAGAAAAGGATAAGAGTAATGCTTCTATTTTCCTTGTTAAATAGTGAATCCCTTTTTATAGGAACAAATTGTCTAAATATTTCCACATCAAATTCTACTTACTGCCCATGCTCCACTCCACCAAGATATAACCATCGCAAAAACTTTTGTACAGGCAAAAGGATTATACAGAATATAGAATTGTGCACAAGATACTGCTGAAAGAAAGGTCCTTACAATACACATAATGCTAAAACAAGCTTCATGCAAATTGTATGGCTAAAGACTCCAGGTCAGAGAGTGGAGGGAAATCCCCTATATTTTTTATAAAAAGCAAGACGATCTTTTGTCAAGCTAAGGAAAAATGAAGGAACGCAAAAATCTTCAGCTTTTCTGCCTGCTGGAACTACAGGGAGCAAGATGAGCAAACGCCAGAAGCAGCCATGGGCTGTTGGAAAATTGGGCACTTGGGCAGTAGCTCAGTGGTCTCATGGGAGTTATTGCTGCGGGTGGTCTTGGGTTTGGGTCTCCATGGCAGCATTGGGAGTAACACGATTATATTTGGGAGCAATAAGATGTAATTGGGAGAAAAAATGAATTTGCCATTTCAAAAAAAAAAAAAAAAAAAAAGCTAAGTGAAAATTGTACATGGCAAGATCACCTACACTCTTTGGGCCTGCTGGACTAATAGTGAATATCATATGCATTTTAATAAATAAATCAAATTCTGTTGTGTTAGCATCGTCTCCAACCTCGATGCAAAATTTCCAAAAGAAAGATAACCAAAACATAATGCATGTTGACTCTAAATCATGTATAATGGTAAATGACACAATAATCTGATCATCCTACCTTGGCTGCTATAGATTCCAGCAGCATTCCAATGGTCATCCTAGAAGGAAATGCATGAGGATTAATAATGAGATCTGGTCGCATTCCTGTGACACCTGAAAATGGCATGTCTACATCTGGCCACAACTGAGAGCAAACACCTTTTTGTCCATGTCTGCTGCTAAACTTGTCACCAATGATAGGATTTCTCATACGACGATAGCGAACATCAACCTGTGCCACATAAATAAAACCTGATCGTTATCATGCGAGTAGAATCTCAAAGATTTCATCCCAACACATGTAAAACATGATTCTGATAATATTCTAAGAAAAAGTTAATGTAAGAAAAGCAAAATATTGCAGCAAAAGAAAAACACTGCAAACAATTCACCTAAAATAAAATAGTACCTCCTACAAACAAGTAAGAAAAGTGCTCAGGTAACTTAGTACAAAATATATGGACTACACAGAAGAGCTTGCTGAATAATATTTAAGGACAAGGGTCCACCTCAAAGCCAATCAAATTTATGAAAAAGGAGGAACCCATTAAAAAGACTTGATTTTCAATTTTGGGTTTAAGTTCCAACAATTGAAGTTTTTTTTTAATTACAATTTCCTATATCAAGCTTGATGAAATTATTAGTTTTATTGGACAAGCGACTTGTCATTCTAATGAAAACTTCACTCAAAAAGCAATTTGTTACTGTGTAAATGAAGGCATTTTAGGTCCGCCAGTGGCCTCTAGTAATTCCTTCCTTTCCTAATTGGTCCGCCAGTGAGTTTCCCGACCTTGGTGCTTTTGACCAGAGGATCTCAGTTTCCATTTGACCAGTGAGTTTCCTTTGCTATCGGCCAGCTCATCAAAAAGATGTCTCAGTTTCCATGGACGGGTGGAGGTACCATTTGCCCAGCTTACAGCTAACTTAGAGTCACCTTCTATTACCACTAGGATATGTTTCCGTTGCCTGTATATCCAGGAGCCTTTTTTTTTTTAAACGGCAATTACCCATTTTACAAATTCCAATTCTTATCGCTGCCGTGGAGACTCAAACCTGAGATCTCCCGGAGCGATGACTCCCATGAGACCACCTGAGCTATTGCTCAGGGCTCTATATCCGGGTGGCTTTTCTTTCTGCTGCATTTACAGTCCTGCAACCTGTGGGACCAGAACAAGCAGCTAAGAGTGTATCTGTACTATCTCTGATAACTCCTCCAATCCCAGTAGATCCTGGGTTGCCTTGTGAGGAGCCATCCACATTTATTTTTAGCCATCTTGTTGAGGAAGGGGACCACTCTTTGTTCACCTTCTGCTTGCTGGATATTTTTTGGAAAACAGTGTCTTTTATAGAATTTCAAAAGAAATTACAATCATGGTACATGGTACATAGGATACAATACGATACAATGGATATCAACTAAGCTGTAGTGTTATGCCATATGCAAGTGTACTTCTGGTAACCCCATTTTTAGCCAATACATCAGCCTCAGCATTTGCAGATCTTGCTGCTTGCTGGATTTGAATTAAATAACTTCAGTCCAGTGTTTCTTATCAAGCCCTTTGGGATTGGTGATAGCTTTCTGTATGTTTCTGACCAGAGCATACCATCTTGCATAACTCTTTCTATTACTCCACCCATAAAGCAGACCTAGATAGCACTACAAAGAACATTACACCAGAACGCATCCTATGTACTCTATGTACTCTAATGTCTCACCTATGCATTCTATGTACTCTCTCATGAAAATTTGGATAAAAGATCTCACTGCTTTCCAAAAAAAAAAAAAGCAATCTGCTATTGGTAAAAAGCTCCGTATAATTCTATAAAGCAAATCCTTTGCCTGAAGCCACCCATTGAGAAATAAAATACTCCCACTTATCTAAGCAATCTAACCATAGCAACAAACAAATGAGATAAACATACACCCTACATAGTGAAGATGAGCTGACCAGCAATTAAAAACATTAATAAACTCAACAGTGTTAAAATTAGGAAATGATCAGTAAAACAACAAGCAGAGAAAAACGACTCAAGATAACCAGTTAATAAAATATAGACAAAAAGGATCAGACCTTCTGTATGGAATTTTTAGAAGACACACCATCAACAGAGACGCTGTCAATAATAACAGGTTCTGAACCTTTTAATGTCATGGTCTTGATTTTACCACTTGTCTCATTGTAAATACTGCAGTACGGTTCCTTAGGTTTTATCACCTGAAACAGTAACAAATGGTGGTTAAGCATTCAGACAAGCCTGAGAAGTTGAATATAATGTGCCACTTACCTGTCCTATAAATGGGAGACCATCTGAATCAATCAACGAATTCACAGATTTATCTGTAGTACTTCTACGAAAGAACTTTGTCTCAGAACTTTTATTATCACTCACATCCACGGTATCCACCTGTATAAAAGTGAATAATTAGAAGTATCACAAAAGAAATAAAATAAAATAAAATCAGAGATAGTTATTGTCATAGAAGCTAATTTTTCAAAAATAAAACTAAATTATTTAAGGATAAGGTACAAATTAAAATATATTCCACAAAAGAATTGGTCATCTTCATTGAAAAGAAGGATCAGAATAATGGACACTGTTAATCAAATAGTTACTTTTTTCTAATTCCTGAAATCCTTTATTGTTGTGAGATTTTGCAGTATAAAACCCCCCAATGTGTGATGACTGAATCTAAGCCCAAGTCACTTAATTGTGACTTTTTTTCTGAATAAAGGAATTATATATATATATATATATATATATATATATATATATATATATATATATACAAAAATTACGTCAAAACAAAAAATAAGTACAATGTTAAGACCTAATGACAAAATTTATTTTCAAGACACAGAATTCCAAGATTGTTGGTGTTGAATTAGTACCCAAAGGTAGTTTTTTTTGAGGAAAGTATCCAAAGGTAGTTAATTCCAACAGGCAGGGCTTTCTCAAATAATTGGTTGACATTCACTTAAGCTATGCAGGGGCTTTTTTCTTTCTTTTAAGAAAACTGCAATTTTGTTAATGCACGGCAAGGCCAAAAAATTAAAAACATAAGATCACAGAATTAAGGAGGTTCCCCTTACTACAAGTGTTTCTTGGTGAACTTCCTCTTTGTCCAAGCTATCTGCAAAGCTAATCTAGGATTACATTGCAAGGTGCAAGTATTTGTTTCTAGAATTTCAACAATCTCCCTAAAAGCCCAGTGAAATCTCCATGGAGGTGAGGAAAATCCTTCCCGTAGCTAATAACAAATCTTGAATCCCCTAAAATTTTCAAATGTCCTCTCAAGTCTCTGTTTGAAAATTCACAGCCCCTACAAAAGCTCCATGACTTGCAGCAGAAATAGAGTCAGAAACTCCCATTGAGCCAAAAAAGTCAGAATAATGCTACCCACCTGATCTCTTAAAGCACCTCCATATACCGACTGGCCTGCGTTTCCAAGAGAAGCACCATCAACATTTAGTTCTAAGGTTCTTGGCTTTGGGGTGACCGGGGAATTAAAGTTGGATTGGGCGCGGGAGTCCTCAGCTCAACAACTTCAGTTGAAGAGTTTCCACGGGTCCCAACATCAATGTCTTGAATTGTTTAAGAAAACCCAACCACCTAATTATTTTCTGTAAAGTACAATCCCGAAATTATTCCCATCTTCTCTCCTTAGCCTGGAAAACTCTCAGATTTATTTCATCCCACAAACTCATGGGATGAAAACCATACATACAACCCTCAGTAGGCTGCCCTTTTCATTCTTGAGGAGTCCCGTGATCTGATCAGCCATGTCTCCAAGAGAGCCTAGAGTTCTTGGAGATCTCTGGAACAATGTTAAAAAGCCCATCCAAGTCCTCCAAAATTGGCAGTGAAAAAGTGTGGTAATTGTCTTTTTTTTTTTTTTTTTAACATAACTGTTACCCGAATTAATTAATCCTGTAGTCTATGTGCTGGGTAGAATTTTTGTAGTGTATCATTTAGTTTGCTCAGGTCTTCCTCAATATTTCTTAGTTTCTTCGAAAAATCAAACTCCAATCCACTTGATGACAGGTCTCCCCCAGAAACTTCTATCACCAACATAGCATGTTAATCAATCAGCACAAATAAGTCTAGGAAGGCATCTTTTAGCGCATCATCCATCAGCCATTTATCATTCCAAAATTCTGCAGATCCCCGGACCCCCACACAGCTAATATATATATATATATATATATATATATATATATATATATATATATATATAATTTTTATTTTTTTTTTTTTTGAGGAAAGCGAGATTTTATTACTTCTCAAATGCGGAATACAGAAATATATATTTCAAAAGTCTCTAAGGTGACTGCCTCACTTGTAGGTTTGTAAGTGTACTCCCTCTTTTGTGAACAGTCCATTTATCCTTTTCCAAGTAACTGAAAAGTGCCTCCATCTTTCTTATTACAAGGAGAGCCCATGGTATGCCTCTATTTACATTCAAGTTCCAACACCACTTAAACAAAAGAGCTCTATTGTGATACACAAGTTTACTCATTCTAAGTCCACCACCAGATTTGGTTTTGCACTGGTCGTCCCATTGTACAAGGTCATGCTACAAACCTTTGGATAACCCTCTCTCTAAGAATCTAGCCATTAGTTTTTCCATTTCTCTCCACACCCTTTGGATAGCACACGAATGATGAGTGATTGAGGATTCCCATGAGGCATGCTTATAGAGGACTAATCTACCAACTTTGGACAGCAACTTGCCTTTCCATATTGACAATCTCAATAATTGAATTCAGTCCTATCATATATGTATAAGAATAGGTATTGGAGCCCCCGACACTCAATCAGCAGCCATCAAGCAGCCTGGCACCCAATCTCTGGAAGTTGGCCATGAATGGGTTTTTGGTGGATCCTCTGGATTTTGGCAAAGGAATGATTTTTGGTGGCACACATACAAGAAAGACTCATTCCTGGTTAAAATCCAGAGAATGGATGACAGGGCACCCACTGAGCGCCAGAGTGCCTATGCCTATTCACATATATGCATGACACTCCGACTTTTCTTGGATCATCTGCTTTCATAGACAAATCCCAAGGCAGGTAGCAAGAATGAAGAGAGGTACTGACAATGAGAGATTAGAGGGGAAACCTCCTCTCCAAGAACATTAGCAATACAATCTAGTGATATGAATACAGGGATCCAAACAAAAACACTATCAGCAAGATCAAGAGATCAAGGGTGTGACAAACTATTTGGAATTAGAGGAAGCAAGATTTTCCTGTTTCCTCAGTTTCTATCTTTTTTTTTAAAACGGATTTCTATCTCAATTAATCACAAGTAAATCAGCAATTTAAACTACTTAAACAGTTCATCAACTTGCACTCTTGATTTTCTTTTAGTTTCACCCCATCTTCTCTTTACTCCTTCCTCCAATATCTTCACCAAATTTTTCTTCTTACAAGATTATTACAAAACAAAACAGAAATTTTTACCTAATGAAGCTCAGGAATAACAGTCTTTCACCAATAAAAGCAACTTTTATTAAATATCAAACCTTTTGGTTGCTCTCTTTAATAATGAAACACATTACATTTACAAAGAGATTAACTTCTTTTTCATGAAACAGTTTAACTTCATTTAACCCTGAGTCCACCAACTTTTATAGCTACTCTTTTTTAGATGTCTAAGGCCACCTTTTATAGTTACTCTTTTTCTAGATGTCTATGACCGCCTTTCATAGCTACGCTGTTCTCTTTAAAAAGTATAAAAGATAACATGCAGCAACAAGACAAACCTGATATATATATCCATGACACATTCCACGATCAACAGAAGACTTATTCAAGATCATAGCATCTTCCATGTCATATCTACAAAAGAGTGTTATATCAGAAGATATGAAAGTGAACTCACGGGAGACAATGTGCATGTATCAACAGTTTACCCTGTGTAAGCCAAAACAGCAACAATGGCATTTGTGCCAGTTGGATATTCATCAATGCAATATTTACTGTATGCTTTTGTGCGAACAATGGGTGTTTGAGGAGTCTACATGACATTAAAAAATACATATTAGCAGCTAGCAAAAGACTAAGATGACATATTTAAAGAGAAGAACATGTACAAAACCATGAATAAGATCCATGAATATCAACAAGAAACCATATGCTACAGTCAAAAGCAACAAATGATTCTCAAATAAATAAATAAATAAATAAATAAATAACTTTAATCTGATAAATGAATCATATACCAACAATTCATTTTCAAAAAGAAACTTACACCCTACAGAATCAACTTGACAGCTGAAGCAGCTGAGACACAAGCCGCATGACATATAGCATCCATAAACCTTGACATCTATCCTATGTTCTTGTCCAATGTAAAACAATGAGAGAACAAATGAATGTGCCATAAAGAAAGAAAAGAAAAGAAATATGAATTTAAAAATCTCCTTTTCTAACCAACCAGATAATAAAACTATTTTTTCCTCTGCAGATTATCCACAGGCCAATATTTCAGAAGTAGAAAGACAGTGCATAACTAAAAAGTTTGTAGAGAACGGATACAACTTTAACGAACTAGGGTTACACAGCTTCAGTCAGACAAACTTATATATTACCTATATACTACTTACTATGCTATTCCACTTGTTGTTCTAAACATTTAGCAGCAACGGCTAATAAGAGTATCTTGAAAAAAGAAAGCTCAAATACTTGCAGTTGCTGAACACAAAGTAGATTATAATGCACATCATGAAGCATGTTATAAAGCGCAAAAGTTTTGAAAGAAACACACACACGTGGAAGAATATGCCATAAAGGATCTTGCCGGTGTGATAAGACCATACCTGAAGATGGTACAGCTTCTTATCTGCACGGTATTGTAAAGCTTGTGCAGAGAATGCCATAGTTTGTTTTGCCATCTATAATTCAAACACAAATTTCAAGGATATAATGACATGTGAACAGTGACAGAAATATGACTAAGAGAAAAAAGAGCAGACCTATAATACCAACAACACATGAAAGTATAAGTATTAGGTGGTGTTCACTCAAATAATGACAAAGCGATGAAAGTGTAGACCTATTCTACCAACAACACATTAAAGTACAAGGTGGTGTTCACTCAAAAAAATTTTGTAATGGAGGGATTTCTAACGTAGTTTCAATCCTTTGGATTCAGGTGACATGAGGAGCATGGGGTGTGGCATGCACGTGTAATCTACAGTTAGAAATTATATATCAGTACTGTATTAGGAGGAGAAGAAATGAATAGTGCATATTACGTGCACTAGTTTTTTTGTTTTTGTACTCTAGCCATTTGAATAAAGAATCACTCAAGCACCATTTCTTCCTATTCTATATTTTTCTTTACCTACATGATGATCGTCTTTCTCCATGTTAGAGTTCAACATGTTTTCCGTTTTTCAAAAGCAGAGCACAGACAATGGCATTAGCATTTAGCAATCTCATACATAACATATATCTCAAAAGGTTGGGCATAACAACTTTGGGTGGCCTGATCAGTCTTCCTTCCCCCATTACATGTATAGGTTTATCAAATAAAATAACGTGATATGTAGAGACATACCTGGCACTGGTACATGTTACGAGGACTTTGATTGTGATCAGACCATGGAGTGAGATTGGCAACCACACTGAGCATTCCAGTGGGGTGTATCTCTTCATGAGTTGCAGGAAAATGCTGGCTTCTTCCGCCATCTCCACCATCAGCACATTTTATCTCCATATACGCCTGGTCAACCAGATTACCAGAATTATTAAACATCATAGACCAACAGCTAAAAGAATCAGATTACACAACAATATCAGAAGTCAACTGATTCAAAGACTGACAACTAAAATCTAAAATAATTTAGGTAGCACAACATAATTAAACCCAGAAAATGACCTGTTCAAAAGGCCCAATAAGTTCAATATCTGCATTTGCCTCAGAAATGTGGGATATGTTCCTCACAGGGCGAACAAACCTTGATGGAGATGTAAATAAGTATAGCCCAGGATAGGCTCCACCAATGGTAATCGGTACATAACCAACCTCCAAATCTTCAGGAATCTGCAATGACACCATCAGCTACTGCAAACTAACATAAAAATAACCACATGAAACATTCTGGGCTAGAAAACAAACCCCTGAAGAGGGTAGCAGCTTCAATTTACGAATATGCGAAACAGCTTTATGGACAAGGAAGGTAAATATAGATCCAATTATTCGTCCATCTAAAATCACATCAAGAACATCTGGTGGACCAGACTGATCCAATTTCGGCAACGATGAGTTCATACCCATTCCATCCAAAACATATTCAATAGAATGCCGAATTTTAAAGAAATCTTTCAACTTCCCAGATGAATCGTAGCACGAAGTGATTCCTGCATGTTAGCAGAAAATGAGTAGTGGATAATTATTCATTTGATACGCCAAGAACAATAATAAAAATAGAGAACTTGGCATCCTATGTATTTTGTTTTTTTATGGAAAGGACATGCCTAAAGGAAAAAATGAAACTTCAACAGATGGAAGCATATGGATCTCAAGAAACAACAAAGACAACAAAGTGAGGAGAAAATGAACCACGTATAACACTAAGTGAAGCTACAAAAACATAAAACTTATTAAAAAATAATGACGCCTTTAAATCAAGATAGTTAGAAGTAAGTTAAAGATCACAGGAATACAAGCAACCCAATTGCTTTCAGAAGTCCATGCAACAAGCCCTGAATTGCAGCAAATGTCAAATCATCCTTGCCAAGAGGCCCAAACTAGGTGGCCAAGATGGATCCACGTGGGCAACACAAACAGCAATGATTCCATGGAAGTTTAAGCAACACTTTGATGAGATAGCTGATACAACCTTTGAATGGTGTATTGCATGGAATTCAGCACCTAGAACTACAAATACAATAGCAGATCTACTAGCAAAAGTAGGAGCCGAAAGAACATCAACAGCATTCAGACAACATCTGCCACTTCAATAGCAGCCTTAGACTCTCATTAACAGTCTAAGTAATGATTTACAGCCTATTTCCAAAGGCCAAAGATTGATAAAGGCATTGTAACACTAGTACATTATTCAAAAAACAGATCATTATTCAAGAAAAAGATTGATCCGCATTGCTTCATATCACCCCACCAAAGCCAGCAAGGAGATTTCAATCAAATTAATAAAGAATTGAATACAACATGAGAGTTCAACCTCTAACAGGAGATAAAGGAGAGATCCCAACAACAATACATTGTGGAACACTACTGCTTTTGCATGAATATCACTGACATAGATGGCAGTCCAGGGAGCACTGCCACATAATCTGCAAATAGAACTTTCTTTTCCAAAAAGAGCAACATTTGAAGAGATGCAATTTATTTAAAGTTGTGATTTTTTATAAGAAGCAAATTTCATCCAAACAAAAGCGAAGAAGACCAAGCATAAAGAGGGACCTAGTGAAAAAGAAATTTTGCATGCCACCCTTTTAGAAAGATAATCAGCTAAGGAAATAGGATATCCATAATGACTCCATGAACACTGAATAGCACTAGAAGATCCATAATCCCAGCTTGCAAGCTGATGATGCCAAGGGGTGTCCAGGTGACTGGGGCTTGGAGAAAAGATACCCCATGCCCATGGGGGGTATCTTCACAAGGCCATCACAGTCCTACAAGTTAATCTGCAAGGGTGTTGCTCTGCTAAAACCCTCTATGCCTCTACCATTCGTCACAAAATAGATACCCATAGGAGGAAAGATACCAAATATTTTCCATTTAATAAACCCACAATGGAAGAGGAAGGGTGGACGCAACAATATATAAGGGAAAATGAGAGCTAGTGTTTCCAAATACACAGAATTGGAGAGTCAGAATGCACATTTCTTATTGTCCGCAGAACAGCATTATAAATAAACCTATTGAGGACATCAAGGATATTTGGCAAATGACACCTAACATAATATTTGATTGACAATTCTTTTTTTTATTTGAGTGACAATTCTTCAAATCGAAAAATACAACCAAATAAGATTTATATGGATTTAAAGCTACAAAATAGGAAGGGCAGATACTCACGACAAGTAGAAGTTAAGTGGTTCAACAAACCACATGGTTCTCCATCTGGGGTGTGGACAGGACAAAGGAAACCCCAAGATCTGAAACAGTAACAGTGGTTAAAGTGATGAAATAGTATAATTATATGTGAGAAACATAACAGGACAATACATACTCTGGCAGCAACTTCCGAACAGTTGTTGTACGCATAGTTGTAAAGTAGGCCCCTCTATGAACTGATTGAAAATGTGAAATAAAACGAAGAAAGTTGAGTCTCTCTGCTTGAATAGTCATTCCATCTCTCTGTCAAAATTCCCCAAGTTCAAGATATTGCCAAATTCTCAGAATTAGGACAAGAAAAATAAAGAAAACAAACATCTAAAGAACCAGAACTTCATGAAACTTTCCAATTAGTAAAAATTTTGTGTTTAGTAATGATTGCCATGATCTTTTAGTGTGACAAAAGTAAACAGAAATTATCCAGGAGAGATATGCCTCTAAGCAGATGGTAGATGAAAGGAATCTCGTGGCATTTCAAACATTATCCTTGAGATCATACCCTTTAGCAAAACAATGTCCAAAAAGCGGAGCAAAAGAGATGGAAAATTTGATGGTCAGATTCTAGTAGAAAGGATCCTTCATGGTTTTAAGCACAAGTTAGTTAGGCGGGAAGATATATGTAGACTAGGCTGGAATCGAACCAAGCCGAGCCTGAGCATGCCTATGTTCGAGCTTGGGCTCTAGCTCTAGCTCTAGCTCGGGTTCGAGCTCCAACATGTATTCAAGCTCAAGTTCACCCAAAGATACCGAGCTCGAGCTCGAGCTTGAACCCGTTCCAGCAGCGGTAAATGGAAGAGGAATGAAAAAGGAGAAGGAACGGAAGAAGGGATCGAAAAGGGAATAAGGAGAAAAAAAAGGGAAGAAGAAAAAGAAAGGAAGAATTGGAGAAGAGAAAGGGAAGAAGAAGAAGATAATAGGGAGAATTGAAGTCAGATATTTTGTAGAGAGCTTAGAAATACTGAGGTTGAAGAACTAAACAAACTAGATAACACATTGCAAAAATTTTACTCAACACCTAGTCAAGAGGATAAATTAATTAGGGCAACAGATAACAAGAGTAAAGCTACGGTCTGCTCGGCTTACAAATGCCTCACAAACCAGCCAGCAGATAAGCACATTGCCAGTCATGCATGGACTATTACCAGCCACCTAAAGGCCCAGTTATTCCTTTGGAGTGTTCTAACAGTAGGACAACAACTTAAACCAAGGCTGAGCACTTAAAACCCGATGGGTATTGTTTCATGAAATATACGACATACAAGAAAGCATCAGACATTAAAATTGCTCATTTTTTCTTACGAATTGGAACCTGAATATTTAATGAAAAGAATGAAAGGCAGGATGGCATAGACTTAGATTCATGACAATATTGTAAAGCATATGTTATATCACCTGTTGGAGATCTAGACCTGTCTCTGTTGCCAATTTTCCTGTCTTCAACATGCTCTCTATAGATTTACCAATACTTCGATGATTAGCTTTTTGCATAACCTTCTTCACCTCACTTACTGCATACATTTCATACAAGTGTTAGAACCATAAATACAATATGGGAGACTAACTGCACTTTTTTATATTGTGGAAAATTTAGCATAATAAAGAGTAAAACAGAAAGTAAAATGTGTTAATCATAACAAGACCCCATTGCATTCCATAATCTCAAGAAAGGCAATTTTGAACAGCATTCCAGCTTGAACTGAACTTTTGACTCATCCCTTTTCAGAAGATTAAAAACTAAGTTCCAAGTGCAATTTGGAAACAATGCCATGTTTTGGTCAAAATGATGAATGTACAAATTTTTTTGTTCTCTTGTTGCCCTCTTTTGGTTATTATGGTGAGATATCATCTTGTGTGTGGTGAAAGTTCGCTCAGGGAGGGTAACTAGGATTTGAATACAAGAGGAGAGTAATTAAATAGTGTAATGGAGGAGCTCACAAGGCTTTTTTCAATGTTCAAAGAAGGTATTACAAGTCAATTGCAGGGAAGAGCAAATACTTTAAGAGTTTGTCAGTCAGATTTTTGCTCTGTAGTTTTTTTTGTGCAGTTTGGTTCTCCTGCAGATCATAGTCACCCAGAAGGACTTCTGGAATAGAAAAGTCCTACAACCCAAAAGAAGTACTTTTTTAGTGCTCCCAGGAACAAGACTCAAACCTTAGACTAACTCCATTGGAATGCAACTTTACAAGAGATTAGGAGTAAATCAAGCACCAAAAGATTACAATTTTGTGCATCCCTTTTGCTTTTGCTTTTTTAAGTGCCATGAAGCAATAATTTTGGCTCCTGTTCTGTTTTACCTTTGCCAAACTTGCTAATTCAAGCTTCACCTAGCAAAGTATCTCATCATGATAAATTCTATAGAAATGGCTAAGTATGCCACGTGGAGCCCAAATTGAACGAAAGAAATAATAGAACCATGGAAAGTTAGGTCTGGTCCACCAGGAGTCGTTGAGCATCTGATGCTCGATAGACAATATTGGATAGGTAGGAAACTTACATGACAGATTGGCTGCTTTTGTTTCTTTCTAAAGTGAAATTTTATTAAAATATCAGCAATAGAATGATCAAGGTGAGAGGAAGTCCCCAAGGCCTAAAGGCATAGAATCCCCAAAAGCAATACACAACCTATAGCTAATGTATCTGCAAAAGATTATTCTCCAAGCACAAAATATGAGTCCAAGGAACAGATAATCCAACCTCCACCAGAAAGCGAGCTCAATTACAATTTTGTTGGAATCTCTAGAGAAATCCAAGCTTTTTAGGGTGCAGGAGAGTACTTTGTCACTGAAAAAGTCAGGTAATTCTTCGTGTGCTTTGGAGTTCAGGAATCTACAGACTCAAAACTTATACTCTATGGCACGAAAATGTGCATGCAGCATAATGTCTCTCCTGTCAATGTTGAAAGGGACTCGCTGGTGGTTATCGCAATAGTTATTGGATCCCCATTAAACTCATAAGGATACATAGCAGAATAATTTCCACATATTCCTCAAGGAGTTTGTTTGTCAGATTAATAATGCTGCTGGACTTTTGTCCCACTGTTTCCTAAGCTCATATATACTTTTCCGGACTCACCAAAAACCATCTCCAACCAGTAAACAGAATATTCCAACAAAGCTACCCACTTGCATGAAGATAAAATTCCTGAAGTAGCTCAAGATACGAGGAGAAAACATCACATACAGCTTTGAAAGTCAAAATTCTTTTCTGCCTTCTGAATGGTCTCTGTAAGAAGTTGTCTACATTTGAATAACCAATCCTGTAGTTTTTCCTGCAACTCATTGAAGAAAACAAGTAGAACTCATCAAATGTAAACACCATTATTGGAAAAACAATGTTGATGAGCCTTATGTGACAAATTTTTAATGGAATAAATCATCCTTATAATGTACTATCTTAAAAGCGATCACCCCTTCATAAAGCAACGCAACTTAAAAATATTGAGAATAAAAATAGATTTAATTACTCTCAAAATACTAAAAGCTATGGCTCAGAAAAAAAAAAAACTAAAAGCTTACCTTGAGATAGATTGTAACCAGGTGTCCAGGCAAAAGCACCTCCTGATTCTGCAATGTATCTGGATTATCTGGTAGAGATTTTTGGTCAACTATTGCAAAAAGCTTCTGCAACATAAAACTTGACAAGAACGAGAGCATGCATCAGAAGAAGAGTTTAGTACAACAACCCAATAAAACAAGAGTGAGAGAGACAGAGACAGAGAAAACAGCTCACATGAGCAAATTAAACTTGTCTTCAGGTTTGTGAAGATGAACCAATATATACTCCCTCAAAACAGCCATGCCAACCTGCAAATAAACTCAATTTTATCTCCAAAACAAAGATGATTTCAGACAACAGAAAAATACAGACAAATAAAATTAAACTTACAACAGAATAACTCTCCGTTTCCAGTCCATCCATAGCAGCGCGAAAATGCTTTCCTGAGATCCAATGAGATCAAACATTAAAAAAAATAGAATATTGATCCAAATGAGCAGCTATTCAACTGGGTCTCACCAATGTGTTTCAGACACTGCTGGTGAGTGAACAAAGAAAGATTCTTGACTTCATCAAGGATTATTTTTGCCCTTTCACCAGCAAGCTGACTGACCATGGAACTAGTCAAAGCCAGAAAAATTTCACGGTCACTCGTGTTTTTAAGAGCCTGTTCATCAAAAAACAGAATTTAACACACATAGGTGCATGAAATATTGTAAAAGATTAAGTAATTATGATATGAAGATAAAGTGAGAAGCATGGGAACACAGCTACGGAAAGTGTACTGAAAAATAGAAATAAGTGGCAAATCTCAAAACGGAAACCAATTCTAGGAGCAATGCAGCCAATACCCAAGCTACCTAGGTATTGTATGCCAATACCAAAGAGCTCTAGAAAAGTATATAGTATGCCAATACCCAGGTTACCTGATAGAAAGAGTTAGAAGGATACAACTCAGACAAATTTCCTTTCTGAATTTAGGACAAGGGTCAATGAAGGTGTATCCACTACCAAAAACAATAAGATAGACCTATGTAAGTCGTATTTTAAGAACAGTTTATATTACCAGTCACATATCAATGGGAGCAAACAATGATGGCAAAACCCAACAGGAGAACAAAAAGAAAATCAACAAAAGGGACTGTGCAGACTAGTTTATTATCCTACATGCCTAAGAAAGAACACAACCTGACGTGTGCAACACAATAAATGTAATTACCTTTAAAACAACACCAACAGGAAGAAGATATTCCCTTGCTTTTATCCTACATAAATTATAACGAGAAAATGTTATCACAATCCACAACCTCAACAAAAACAAAACAAAAAGTAACCCCATATGTCCGATGACTGAAATAGACGATTGCCATGCTTACGAGAATCCTAGTCTTGCACTTCCATTCTGAAGATAATACAACCGCAATGTCACAGAAGATTGATCTTCCCTCACACATCTAGCAAAAGTAGCACATAAGACCAGAGCATGAGAAGGCAAAATCTCGAATTCATAGTAAAAAAACAAAAAAGAAAATAGTCAATCGTAACTAACATATTGCAGTATTCTTCTGTCTATATCAAACACAGTAAAAGAGAGTTCATACTACTTAAATTTTTATGCACCTAACAAGGTTCTATACTGACCTTTCTCCCTACACATAACAGAAATACAGAATCCAGATATGACTAGGAAAAACCGTCTGCCTCACAAAGAAGATAGTCTGGGGTGATCAAAAAGTTATTCATTACATAACATTCCACTGATACAAGGATAAATGTTCCATTGATTGGACAAGGAGCCAAAACTTTGCACTTGCTGGTTGTATTTCAACTATTGTACTGTGTCCTTATGACTCATGAATAGGGGTGGGCATCTGATCGGGTTTTCCGGGTAACCCGACCCAACCCGACCCGAAAAACCCGGGTTTGGATTCCCAAATCCAACCTGCAAGTCGGGTTCAGGTTTGGGAATCCAAACCCAACCTCAGGTAGGGTCGGATTCGGGTTTTCCCAAACCCGACCCGTGAGTTTTTTTTAAAAAAAAAAAATTGTATATTTTTCTTGATTTATTTAAAAAATATGTATAAAAAAATCAGGTTTTTGGGTGGAGTTCAGGTTTTGGTCGGGTTGGGTCGGGTCGAGTTTGGGTTTGTAAAATCATAGTCCGGGTCAGGTTCAGGTTCACGTTTTAAAACCCGAGCGGGTTTTTCACGAGTTCGGGTTTCGGTTATACAAGTCGGGTCGGGTTTGGGTTTTCAAAAACCCAACCCAAACCCGATCCGTGCCAACCCCTACTCATGAAGGGAAAATATATCAATTTTCAATGATTGTAATAAACATTCGATAAAAAGGAGAATCGCGACTTTGTGATTATGGCGATTGAAGAAACAGCTACCGATTGGAGCACCTTCTCAAGAAATCTTGTTTAGTGTTTCCAATGATGATTCAGTTGAAGTTTCACATGGACATAGTTGCTTCTTCTGACACCCTATCCCATCATTATCTCTTGAATGCCTCTTAAGGGATGGTCGACATATTCCCACCATTATCTCTTGAGACTTTCAAAGGAAAAGTCTAGTTCCTCTACGTAGAGTAAGGATCTACATTAGAAGTTCCCAAGGGTCCTTAGCGATGGAAAATGATTCTTCCATGACAATTTCATGGACTCCAAGCAAATTTAGGTCCTTCTAGTTATTTTCTAGGCAATTAAAATTTTCCTTCTAATAGTATTACTCCCAATAAAATTTGCATTATAATAAAAAATATAATAAGAAGACAATGACTATATTTTAAGAGGAAAACAAAGTGAGGCACCTTATAATGATGCCTTTATCAGTGAATCCATCATGTCGACTTTTGAAACCACTTCGTACTACACCCATAGGCTGGAGCAGCAAAAAAAAGTTTAGATACACAAGGTTCAAATAAAAGGAAAAGAGAAAAAATAAAGTCAATCTTTAAATAACTTTTGAAACCACTCGACCCTTATTTTATTTTTATTAGGGTACACCATGACTCTTCAATCTAAAACAGCAAAAAAAACGTTTAGAAACACAAGGTTCAAATAAAAGGAAAAGAGAAAAAATAAAGTCAATCTTTAAATAACTTTTCAAACCACTCAACCCTTATTTTATTTTTATTAGGGTACACCGTGACTCTTCAATCTAAAACAGCAAGAAAAACGTTTAGATACACAAGGTTCAAATAAAAGGAAAAGAGAAAAAATAAAGTCAATCTTTAAATAACTTTTGAAACCACTCGACCCTTATTTTAATTTTATTAGGGTACACCGTGCTCTTCAATCTAAAACAAATGCATCAATTACAAGTCTAAGAAAAAGCACCTCCCAATACATCTGGCCTCCCCCAACCTAGGCTGGGCATGGGTCGGCTTTTTGAAAACCCAAACCCTTATTATGTAAACCTTGAACCCGATTAAAACCCGCCAGGTTTTTATATAATCTGAAAAATATGAAAAAATAAACAAAAATAACAGAAAAAAACTTAATATTCAAATAAAAAATAATATAATAGTTTAAACCCTCGGGTCGGCTTTGAGTTTTTTGGGTAAACCCAAACCCGACCTGACCCGCGATCGGGTTTGTATTCCCAAACCCAAGCCCAACCCGGTGGTTGGATTTAGGAATCCAAATCCGAGAATTTCAGGTCAGGTCGGCTCAGGTTCCCCGATAAACCCGACCTGATGCCCACCCCCACCCCAACTCACATAATAAAGAGAAAGAAGAAAATAAGTCTTCTAGAGAGAAAGGAGAGATGACAACAACAACAAAAAAAAAAAAAGATTTTATCTGAAATAAAGAAGAAAATGAAGGCATATATGGCTCACATAATTCCGCTTGGGCATGATCAGAATACGAACAAGCCGCTCCAGCCCACCGCAAATGAAATATCTAGCAAAAGATAAAGATAGCACAATCAACATTAATAAGGTTTTTTTCTAAGCTAAACGAACACAAAACAAACGAGGTTCTTTCACCTATTTATTAAATTTTTTCTGAAAGTAGAAAATGTTTATATGAAGAAAAGTTGAAACATAAGGCCAAATAAAACCATATCCTGAGCTATAACAGAACAAACTACCATACATAATCAAAATATAAAGCCACCATCAGAAGTGACAATTCCCAAACCAAAAATTTGCCTAGAATCCCCACTTCTTGAAAGGATAGATACAATACACATCTACAGGGATACTGTCCCAAAAAATTGAAAAAAGCATTGAAGGAACAAATGTTTTAAAGAAACAGAGACACCACCAAGGAGAATGAGCAACATGCACCTAAATAATCAAGGAAGTGAGTCTTCTTCCATGAACAGGACTCTGTTCCTCATAAAGTTTTCTAGATGAGGGATCTTACACTCAGCTTCAAGGGATAAGTGAGCTTAAAAGGTAGAGCAGCCTCAAGCACAGCATTAGAGTGCACAGAAGGCAAGCCAAAACAAAAGATGTCCCGGCATAAGTAAACCAATTTAGTCTCTCAAATACCATAAAAAATAAGTTAAAACCAACCAAATTAAATTCGACCATAGTAAACATATCTCCTCTTGCAATTATGGACACATGAGACTTGCCATAATGGCATATGATTAGTTTCACCCATCAAATAATCCACAACATTCAGCAATATGATTATGATAATTATCTTATAGATATCTTTCAAAATGTCTTTAATATCAGTCAGTGTGACTCCTTGTACCAAAAATCCTTCTATGAGTTACTATCATCAATATAGATATTTTTAATAAACTATAATCCACTTTACCACTTGGATGGTGCTGATCATCTAATTAACAGCCAAGTAACATCAATCATCCAATTAACATCCAAGCAACACTAATCATCCAATTAATAACTTGAGCACCTTTCCACAAAAACAAGCATATTATGCACTTTAGTTTTCTTTAAAAAAAAAAAATGGCGAAGACACTTTTTTCTAATACTTCTTTACAGACTCCCAACACAAACTACAATAACCTCCTACCCTTGTGGAGACTTGAACCCAAGACTCCCACAAAGAACTGCCGGATGTGACCACTGAGCTATGCCCAAGTCCACATGCACTTTAGGTTTTAAAGCATCATCACATACACTCTCATGTCCTCGAAAGCCCATACATAAAATCTGAAAAATGGTACTTTCAGATTTTCTGGATACTCATTAGAGGTTTTCTGAATACCTTTCTACCCATTCCTTGAGTTCTAATATGATCCTCAAAAGTCATTCGTAGCCTCCTAAGTTGCATTAAAGAGTCATCTCTCGTTCCACAAGAGTAAAAATACTCAAATCTTCCTCTGCAAGACATCTTTTCCTAGCACAACAATCATTAAGCAAGTATATATTGGAGTTTGAGAATTTCCATTTTTCATTTTCTAAATTTCCCGGAGTTCTCTTCCTTTCTGGCAAAAAGATAAACCAACTCGAGGGCTCAAACAAATTGAAGCAGAGAAGCCCAAACAAGATTCTTATAGGAAGTCATAAGAACTCCAAAACCAATCTCAGAATTTTTCATTATGCTTGCATAGACCCTCATTGTGACCCCTAAACATATTGCCAAGTTTATTCCCATCAACCAGTGACAACTTATTTGACCTACTCACATATGATGAGGAAGATCATTCAATTAGAAAGGCAGAGATTGAAAGTTGGAAGTTCTCATGCTCTCATAGAAATAAAGGCAACGAGGCAGTGATTGATATCAACAATCTTAACTAAATTTTATGAGGAAATTTAAACTATCCATTATAATAGCTATCATTGCTTGAGGGTCTAAGAGAATTCGATTCATATGAATTTGGTTGCTCAGAGGCACACGTTGTAATAAGGCCTAGTGGTGGCCCGAGCAAATTAAAAGTGAGTTACATTTTCAAAAAATAATTTCTACCTTATGGTGGCATATCTTAACTCAAAATCATAACAAGTAAGATGTCTTCATATCAAGTAGTTTAAGATGGAGTCATATAAAAATAATAGTATATAATGAAACAATATCAAGTAAAACACCAAATCAAAGAGTAGATGAGTGCCAAGAAATGTAAAACGGATGTCACAAAGAATTAAAAGGCTACTCAACCACAAGCTAACAGATCTGCAGACCACTCTAAAAAATAAAAGAAAAAAAAACATAAGATAACAAACATTATAAACTACTTTTAAAACAATCTTTTGAAACTACTTTTAAAACACAAATAATAAATCTGCATCTGTGTTGCATTAAAAGAAAACGAAGGAAAAGAAAAAGAAACAAAGAAAGTTTTCATCAGATGAGCATATTCAGAGAGAAAACCAAGTAGTCTCATGTTCCAGCTAAAACAAAATGTACATTTGATAAATATTATAAAAATATGCAAAGACTTATCCATTTCAAAAAACAGACTACACTTACCCGCCCATCTCCATCGCCTCCTCTTTGTTAGCAACAAGTTTCTGTGTATCAGCACCCCTTAAATGGCAGAGTTTGGACTGGACATGGAAAACAACTTGTTCAATAATAGGTACAATGACCCCCCACCCCCCCACCCTCTCCCATAAAAAAAATAAAAAATAATAAAATAATAATAAAAAAAAAGAGAAAAGAGCAATTAAATGATATACTTAAGGTGTGATCAAATTAAATAGCATCTAACATAGGAATACCCATATTGGTCATTCAATAGCAATTTTGAGAACAAAAATTAGTTGAGTTCATCTAACTAGAAAAAGGTATCTCTAGATGAATTGAAAACAGGCATTCACTAAACAGCGGCGGGGAATGAATCCAAATATTCTAGCATAATATACATACTCCTGTAGCAAATATGGAAGCAGCCATGTAACTTGAGATATGCAACAAACCCCTCATAGCTATGACAGCAACTTAACAATGGTAATTGTCCTTCTCATTAATACTACCAAATATCAGTAAATGATTTTTCAGATAAATTAATTGCGTTATTGGAAGGCATATTTGGGAGAATTGAACTAAGGAACCTCGTATAGGATCCAGTCATATGCCTTCTATTGGAACTTTGGGCAAATCAAACTATACTGACCTCTATTTAAACAAACAAACAAAAAATTTAAAAAAAAAAAAAAAAAAAAAAAAAAACTCTAACCTTCAACATTATAGGAAGATGTCCAAAACTGAAAGTTTCTAGCACAGGTGGACCATCGTTGTACTGGAAAGATACTTGAACCAGAAATTTGCCGTGATAGGTGTGTCCGGCTTGTCTGCACTGATATTTTTTATAGGATAGTTGATTAGCAATACCAGGCCATACAAACAACAAATTATTGCCGCAAGGAAAGATCAGCAGCTAGACTAATGTCCACGAGATTAAAAGTACGTATCAACCTCATTTGGTAGTAATGGTATTTGCATGCGTTTGCGGTTGTATTCCTTTTCAGGAGACTGTAGAATTGCTTTCTCAAACCAAAGTGCGAGCACATGAGTCAAGGAGTAACATAAGAATGACCGATGTAACATATGTTAATAAATAAGAAACTCAAAACTTGAAGAATATCGGCCTAGTTAGAGCAAAGGATATCTCGAAGTTTGGTTCCAACTGCAGGATCAATGATTTGAACAGGTCTTATGTGCAATAGCATTTTATCCAGCCCAGAATCGATGAAGTGATCAAAAGACTCGACATGAGGCCTGACAAGCTGCTGGAGTTTCTCCAGATTGGAAAGGTTCGAGTCTGATTCCATATCCCAAGTCCAGCTTCACACCTGCACACGCTACAAAGAAAGAAAGATAGCAAAATTGAATGAACAAGCTTCACAAGTACATGGACGCTTTTCGCTTCCGACAGAGGGAGAGAAACACTCACCTGAAGGAAGCGCGGGAAAGAGCCGAAAGGAGAGTAACCGACCACGACGAGTGGCCTGACCGAACCGTCCAAGTAATTAACACAAAAACCCTAAACCCACTGGACCGGGGCCCACACATTCACGCGGAGCCGCAGCGGCGGAAGAAATGTTGTCTCCTCTCAGGGGCTCTAGGATTCAGGTTTTAAAGTAAATACTCTTTGAGGGTTCTTTAGGAAGTAATATTTTTTAAGCTTTTATCTAGTTTTTTTCTAAGGTGTTATTCTAATTTTTAAAATTTATAATCTATAATTTTTATTTTATATATATTTTACAGGCACCTTAATAAGTTAATAACCTTGTTTTAAATTTTTTCTCCATATTATCATACAATTTTTTTTTTTTTACAAATTCTTCTTATTACAATTTTCTGTCAAATTTTTTTTTCGTATATCCTTATTAATATTATAAACTTTATTCTATTTTTTCTCCATATTCCCCCGTTATATCCATTTAAAATTTTCCTTTATACTCCCTCACTGAAACATCTCTCTGAATTTTTCTTCGTATTCTCTTACTATTATATTTTTTAAAATTTGTATTATTTCATTCAAAAAATTTAATTATATCCTATTAGTATATAACCTTTTTCCAAATAAATTAATTTTTTTTTTCATATTGCCTTTCGATATTTCTTTCCAATTTTTTCTTCTTATTTCCATATTATAGCGTTTTGTTAAACTTTCATTCAAGACGACATTTTTTAAGCTCTAACCTCGTTTGCACCGGGGCACCTCATCTTCCACAAATAGTTCGTGCCACTTCTCGATTAATTTCTTTTGTGAGTACGCCTCTTTGAGCGAGAGAAGACGTCGCTTCATCTTTTAAAACAAAGACGGTTTCTAGTTCGTGTTTTTCTTGATTGCCCCAGCTGCCGAACCCAATGCACTAGACATCATTCGGAAACTGATCATTTTAAAAGAAAACTACCATTTGCGACCATGTTTAGATTGTCGTGAATAACTAAGGCATTGTTATTTCTGAATTACAAAAAAGAACTGCAAGATTGGTCTCAAGAGAATGAAACTTGGATTGGGATCAAACCAAGACTGACCAAAAGTTGGACCTGAGGAGCGAGCCACACATTTATTCCGTAAAAACTGACTGACTTTAAAATACCAAAACCTAAAAGAAATTATACCGACGAGAAAGATTCCCCTATATAAGATCCAGGGCTTGAAGAATGTCGGCCTTCAAGTCTTCGTACTCTTCAACTCCAAAGCTAAACCGTACCAAATTATCCTTGATGCCAAATTTGGCTCTCTCTGCCGGGGGAAGATCCCTGATCAACAGCACAAATGAATCTTAGATCAAATATGTGGTTCTAACGCATTAGCAGACTATGCAACAAGCTTAATCCATTTGAACAAAAATAACAACATCCTAATACCTACACGGGCTTCTCTAGCAATATTTGGATGATAAGCTTTCCTCAGTTGTCACAAAATTGTTGTTTTGAGATGTGTAATAAGTACCTTTTCTAGTTGCAATTAGCCTGGAAGTTTCAGGAATAAATAGAATCTAGAGCCGATTGTAAACTGTTTCAATAGTGAACTATACAGTTGCAAATGTAAGATTTAACCATTTCCAAAAACATGTAAGATTTAACCATTTCCAAAAAAATGTAAGATTAAACCATTTCCCAAAAATGTAAGAATTAACAGATTAAGATTCAGGAATCAATAGAACCTAGAGCCAACTGTTAACTGCTTCTATGTTGAAATATGCAAAATTACGAATGCAAGATTGAACAGCTTAATATATTCCCACAGTTTTGATCTGCTCACTCAGCTGAATTGCCCACATATATCACCCAAATAGGGTCGGCAACAAAGAAAATTTTGAGCTGATTATCACTGAATCACATGTGCACTCCAGAAGATTCTGCAGGATCATCAATAAGAGGTGAAGGAAAAAAAAAGTACCAGTAAGACATGATAGTAGGCTGGTCAACAATGCTTTCACAGCCTCCAAATGATGGGGCCAGGTAAGGAATTTTCAGAGAGTCGATGAATTTTGCAGTAGTATCCAAGTCTCCATCAACCTGCACAAGCCACAATCACCACAACAGAAAAGAATGTGCTTCATCAAAACTTTTTCTACTATAATAAATTTTTAGGCAACTTGACCTCAATAGTTACTAGATAACAGATTATACAACTCTCACCTCAAAACTCACCACACCACCAAAGCCAGTCATTTGCTGCTTGGCAATGTGATGCTCTGGATGACTTGGTAAGCCTGGATAATGCACTCGCAAAATCTGATGGACACCACAAACCACGCAGGAACAATAAATAAAAAATGCATCAAACAAAGCAAGCTAATAGCAGTGTGAATTCAAAGAACCACATCTCCAGATAATCCAGATGCAAACAACGAGTGTTCATGTGCGCAATTTATGCAACAAGCATGTGATATTAGGTAGTGGCAATACAAACAAGATACAAGCCAAACCAACTCATCGTTATCAGGAGTACTGTAGCACATTCAATTAGGTTCAACCAAAAAGAAAAAAAAAAACCATGTTGATGATTCAGTTTATACATCTCAAAGAACCACGTGTTCACTACCCTAACATCTCAAAGATCAAAGTGGTCAGCAAACCAAAACTTTCACTTTATCTACAAATAACTAACAGTAATACCTTGGGATGTGCCTCTAAAAGTTGGGCCATCCTCATTGCTGTATTGTTTTGTTCCTGTACACGTAGATGCAGTGTCTTCATGCCTCGAATGATCAAGTAAGCAGCATTCTGATAAACCACATGCAACCTCCGGTCAGTAGTAAGCTCAAAATGAATTCCCTCACAAGATTGTGCCGTCAATCAAAAAGAACGCAAAGAAAAAAGTAATCCGCTATTGCAACGTGGAAACATATCATGGAAGCATCCAGAAAACTTAAATGTTAAATTTACTGAAAGAAGAAGGCACAGACCAAAACATAGAATTTTGTAGCAGGTGTGAAACACTTGTACAAGCTTATCCACATTCCCACCAGCTAAAGTCATTAAATAGTAAGAGCACAACACAACCACCCCACCAGCAAGCACTCACATTGCAATATTATTTTTCCTGATTGCTTAAGAACACAGTACACCATCAAGCTCCTGACTCATAAATCAGAAAGTAAAGCCAGTAGATTCACACTCATCATCACACTGCATAATTACTCAATCTTCTCCAAACTTAATTTCTATGATATGCAAACACTATATACACAAGCAGATGTTGATCTTCAAATAAACTTAAGTTCTTTTATGAGAAGTAATCATAATTTCGTCCAAAAGTTCTTAAGAATGAGAGTATGTCAAACTTTGGCCAGTTGAAAGTCTTCAATTTTACTTACAGGGTTAAGAACGCCACCCAAAACATGATGCAGACTACGTACTTTAGAAACCAACTCTTCTGAACCACTAATACAACCAGCAATGACCTGAAGAAAGAATGATAAAACATCATTCAAAACATAGCTGCTACCAGTAATTATAAAAAAAAAAAAATTAAAAAAAAAAAAAAAATTAAAAAAAAAAACTGTTCAGCAGGTTTTGCTTACATCATTGTGCCCTGCAATGAACTTTGTTGCAGAGTGTAGAACAATGTCTGCTCCAAGAGCTAAGGCCTTTTGGTTGATCGGTGTGGCAAATGTCCCATCAACACAAAAGATTGTCCCCTTACTACGACAAAGCTTTGAAACCAACTCAACATCAACACACCGGAGGTAAGGGTTAGTTGGAGACTCCGTGAAGAAAAGAGATACCTGGAGCAATACAGTCAGTAGATAATAACATAATGAAAATGGATTGAAAATAACAGGAAACAGCAGAGCTCTTATGTACAGACATTGTGCTGATCCAGAGCTACTTTCAGTGCTTCCACATCTGCAGGATCAATGACTGTAGTCTGCAGTTCAACAATAAAGAATTTAGCATGGGGCAGCATGCATAAACAACAACAAATTAATAACATAGTCCAGCATGCATAAACGAATACAAAATAAAAACATGGTCTAGCATGCATAAACAGTATGAAGTTAGCATAACCATTACCGTAATACCCATTTTAGGAAGGAATGTTTGGATGAAAATTCTGGTCTTCCTGTAACAATCAGTGGTTGTGACAAGATGCCCACCAGCTGGAACCAGTGCCATAAGCAAGACTGTGCTAGCATTCATGCCTGACGCCATGAAAAGGGTTGACTCTGCCCCCTCTAAAGCACTGGTGCAATAAAAATGTTTAGACATGGACTAAGAAATCAACATCAAGAAAGATCAAACAATTCAATGAAAATAAAAGACAGCAGACACCTGATCTTTGCTTCAGCAACCTCAGTTGTATAATTACCATAACGACCATACTCATAACTCTTGTGTGTTCCCTCCTGCAAGAGGATTTCACCCTATATCAGATTCTATGCGATATAAAGTATGGGAACAGAAGCATGAGGGTAAAGTCGGTAAAACTTTTGAAAAAGGAAATCAAGACGGTTTAGTGTCAGTAAGAAACATCATATAGAATACACACCTTGAAAGCGAGAAGCTGGGCGGTGTTCTCGAATGTGTACGCTGTAGTATTGACAACTGGGGTGGTGATTGCGTCGGTTACTAAACTACGCCCTGATCTTTCACCTGAACAATCCAACAGCATAAAATATAAAGAACTAAGAAGATAGTACGCTAACGTCCCTCCTCATCTCACACGAATTTAACAAATGCATTTTCCAGTGTCAACCTCAATAAAGTTGTGGAGAACAAACAATTCGAAGTCGATTTTATTATGACAATTTTTGGGACACAGGCGTTGCAGCAGCTCACGAAGGATATACAGATAGATCTTGAATAATACATCCAATCAAAACAGACATATAGATCTTCAATAGAGACAGGAAGAGAGCGTGTAAGGTTCACTAGAGTTTATGGAACAATCTGAATAGAAATATGTGAGTGTGCGTATGTGTAGAGTGGGATTAAAAATGAACAGCGCAAGAAGAGTAAAAACACTGAAACGACCAAATCTTGCGAGAGAGAGAGAGAGAAAGAGAGAAATCTGATGTGTGGGTGTAGATGTTATATCCACAGCTCGAATAGAGTGGGATTAAAAAGGAACAACGCGAGAAGAGTAAAAACACTGAAATGACTTAATCATGCGCAGGAAAAGAGAAAAAGAGGGGAAAAAAAAGGATGTCAAATGGAAGAATACCGGCGTGAACTGCAATAGTCCCATCGGAGCTGAATAAAGAGGCCTCGGGAGTGACCGAATCGGAGAACTGTACACCGTTAGAATTACATGACCCGAGGAGAGCGCCGTCGGAGACAGCGCCGTCGACGGAAGCAGAAGTAGCAGTGGTTGGTACAGCAGAAGGATTTGACCACGAAGCGGCGACGATCTGGGCGACACCAATGTTACTACAATTCCTCCGCGCTTTTGTGCTGAGCTGGCGGACAAAGTTCGGAGGAAATCGAAAGATGAGAGAAGAGAGACCGGAAACGCCACCGGAGAGGGCCAAGTTGGAAGATCCGTGGAGAGAGAAGCGGGCAGACCGCGTCTTCTCCGGCTTAGGGTTCGCTGATGAGAAATCCGGCTCCGAGCGGCACTCGAAAGCCGGAAAAACCCTAGCGCAGCTGGAGACGGCCATTTGCGAAGAAGAGAGTAGACAACCACAACAACAACAACAAAAATCAACAGCCACGAGTTTATAGCGCGCCTCCCCACACTCTTCCCAAATCTCTCTCTCTGTCCCTCTCCCTCTCTCTTTCTCAGCGACCTCCTTCTCCCCTTCGACTTCGAGGCCGAGCGCGTCTTCCTTCACATTTTATACGCTCTTCCTGTCGCCCTCACCCACACCCCCCACAAAGGCCACAACAGCCAAATTTTCAAGTCGATATTTCCGCGGCCCTGCTGTTTTCTGTAGCATCTCCGTTCCGGCCGTGCATGCACCTACCCTGCGTTTGGTACAAGCAGAGCTCCCGCACCACGCGTCACGCCCTCATTGGTTTGGTATATCGCGGCTTGTTACTTGGCAACGGTGTCGGAAAGCATATCGGCTCTGCATGTGACAGGATTACGGGCATCATCCATACCGGCACAAAAAAATCACATGGATTTGTTTTGATCAAAACAAACGTTTTCTAACAATAATTTTTATTTAGTGACTCTAGTATGTAGGAAAAATAAAGGCCAAGTAATTTGAGAAGGGTTCATTATAGAACATTACTAATAAATCCAAGCCAGTACCCACAGCCCCGCATAGGTAATTTTGTGACAAGGCACTCTGTGATTCTTATTCGCAGCAGATCCCGCCCATTATGGCCACTCAACGACAACAAAAGTGGGAGGGCTGTGAGGCCTTTCGGTTGGCGGGAGGTCACACCCGGGAAAATTAGCAAACAACAAAAAGCAGATTCACCATAGTTGGGGCTGCGCGTTTTGTCTTGAATTTTCTTTCTTAAAACAAGCTGTAATATGTTGAAGTCGATCAAGTTACGTTGAATCTACCGACTTGGCGGATCATGTGCTTCAATATTTTGACCCTAATTACAATATCTTGTGACCAAATAATAATATTTTAATTTTTAATAATTTTTAAAAAAATTTACCCGGAATTTACTGTAGTTAGAGTCAAAATACTGCATTTGACCCAACTGCGGTTTTGGGAGGGGAGGGAGCGCACTCTACTCCATCTGATTGGAACCCGGTTGTTATAAATGTTAAGTCAAGTTAGTGAACCTTGATCTTCGTAACTTTATTAAGCTCAAATTGAGTCAAACCTTTTTTTCATGTTATTATTTGTTACAAAAATATAAAGTTTCATGTTTTTTTTTTTTTTTTTTTTTTTCATACAAAATTTCATTCATATAATTGAAGAATAAACATATTTATGCTCTTAAAAGAATTTCAACAATCGTATTTCAAATAGGTGGGAATTGAAGCTGTGGCCACTAAAATAGACAACAAAACTACTCAGTATTCGTGAGCTGTTAGGCCTTTCGACTCGCAAGGGGCCACTCCAAATCGCAGAAACTGTTGCATAATTGCTTGGCCACTTCACACCCCACCAAGCAAAATCAGCAAACAACAAAAGCAGATTCACTATGGTCCCCTGACCAATCATGCAAGAAAAAGCTCTTTGGAGAGAGACAGAAAAGTGTCATAAGTTTAGAATTTAGGGTTTAACTATACCAAATCGAGTCAGAAAATGTTTCCTTTTTCTTTTTACACTCTTTGGCAGCTTTATCAGCCACAATATTTAAACACCCCGTTCTACAAGTGGATGTGATATGTTATTAGATTTATTTTGTGTTTTGCTTATATTATCATCACATATTTTAAGTCTAGCCCACCATTTTAGTGCTTCCAACTCTCCTCTATGTGGTTTACACCGGGATGCCCACCTTGGGCTAGATCCCGTCCCCCGTCATTACCATACACTCACGAGATTGGATTTCCAATCCCTCTCGACAACACACATTCAGCAGCAAGCAGCAACCACTCAAACAAAAAGTAAACTACATATCAGGCAGGCTGAGGAAGAGGAGAGCCTTATGTTGATTATATTTTTCTTTTCTACAAGAATGATACAAGCAACCGAAACAATTTCAAAACAAAACTAGTTTAAAAACAAAGAAAGAGAAAACGACAGGATACATACAGCCGTACGGGGAGAAGGTGATTCTCTTCATGCAGCGCCATCCATCTGCTTCCAACACTGCCAAAATGCAGGACTTTTTTATATACAGGATTTTAAGAGCTCCCCTTGTTCCCAGCCGGACCATATCTCTGGTGCTGGCTCGTCTTAATTGATCGAGGTCTGTGTCCTTTGCAGAACTTGTGAAAGCTACTCATCCTTGTCATCCTCGTCACCTTCCTCATAATTGAAAGGAAGAGGAACTGACTTGAATGCTCGATATTTCCCTACGTTGTTCAAATGCTCGTTTTCCAACCTGACCCAAGTAACAATGCTAGACAAGTTAGCCACCAAAAAGGAGAAAGAGGGATGGAGGGGGCAATGGCAAAAGGACAACATAAACTATGCAGGAGGGAATGGAGGCAGTGAATGGCTTCGTGCAGACGGACCTGAAGAAGTTCCACACGCCACGTCTAATGATCTCCAGGGAGGCGACAATGGCTACCAAGGCCTTTCGGTGTAGGAAAGGAACATCAAAATTTACTACTGACTGCAACCACGCAAATCTCAGGATGACATTCAAAACCTGTACATTTGTTGACAACAAACATAAGATATGTTAAGAAAAGGGAAGGGAATGTTTTATGTGAAAACAACTATTGGGGCTCATCTGACGTTTTAACTAGCTTACCATTGCTGTGAAGTAGACACTCCTGTGGGGTACAAGTAATTTGTCTCTCAACCAGCGGTTCTTGGATTTTTTATGTAGAAGTCCCCAGTCAAAGACGAGATCCCAATATGTGCTGACTAGTGCAGCTATCGCAGAGGTGACTGCTGCCAACACCTTCCAACCTAACCCTTTGTTCAGATCATAAGCAGTTCTCATTACAACAGCAACAATTGTGGAGAAATATTTCAGCCCATTGTATCCTTGCATTATGTCTTTTTCTTCAACCGCACGGCGGAGACACTGAAAAAACACCCACATTAAAAGCCATTTGATGAAAGAGAAGACTTGCAAATGTATTGATGTTTCGCGCATCTGCTACTAGGACATGCACTCCCTCTCACCGCACCAGTAGTGGAAAGAATGTTTTAAAGTCTAAAGACGGAAGAAGCATCACTTGACATCTATGGAAATAACTACACTTTCAAAACTCGTGTGTTAAATGGATGAATTAGACAAACCAATGAATTATTTTTCGGGAAGAGGGCCACAATGAAAGTAGACAAGAAATGCCACCTTCAAAATTTAGGTTTTGATTGGATAGGACACCCCACTGATTCGTTATTTTGGAAAAAGGGGATAAAGAAAGTAGACAACATGCAGAGAAACTGCTGACTGCCAAAGGAACAAGCTCTGTTCACTTGACTTGTAATCAAGACAACCTGCTGACGAGCAGAGAATGCAATGCTGATGGAGATTACTTACAGGTTAATGGGCAGAATTACCTGAAGGAAGCGCATCCAGTACGGTATAACTGCCACAATGAAATTGAAAGTGTTATAAACTGTGTAGGTTGAGCAGGTGTTCTCTCTGCGTTTGAAGTCTCCCCAACCATAGTAGCAGATATAAAACTCTAGGCCTCGAATAGTTTGCACCTGAAACAGTAGTTAAGTGTGATAGCACATTGGGATGAGAAGTGGGAGAGAGTGACAGAGGGAGCCTTCATACCTGGCTTGTCAACTGATCTGCTAGGAAAAAATCCGGGAGAGTAACCTAATCAAGGGAAAGCAAAATCTCAAATCATGTTTCTTATCTTTATTTTTCTTCTTATAGCTTCCAAAATTCTGAGTTTGTACCTTGTAGAGTGGAGCACAGATACAATGAAATGCACAAGTGAGTAGGAAGAATCTGCTTGAACGAAACATGATGTTGAACGGGCAGAAGATTATGAGTGTTATGATCTGCATGAAAGATCATAAATCAGGCATATTCTCATTCTAAAGCAATTGGCCTTTTCCTCATAAGAACCGATAATACATAATATGCAATTAACTATTAAAACATAAAACATCAGCAAAATGATCAGGGAAGCAACAAAAAGGCATTATACTGAAAGAAAATATGAAAGTGAGGATCTTACAATAACTAAGATCAATGGTACCAATTCAGTAAATGTCTTATAGGTCTTTGTTATAGGATCGATTTCCATGCTCAGGTTTGCCAGGACCCCTGCTAGGGCCATTACAGCAAGAGAAGTGCTGAGAAGGAAAACTTGTCTATATCCCAGTTCAGTTCCCTGCTTGAAACCAAATATGAAGGGATAATTGACACGATAACGCCTCCAAAAGTAGATATTTGCAGCGTACATAAGCATGTGCAGGGCAATGAATCCAAAGACGCTGCATGACATTACAACCTTCTTGATGTAAGCAGTGAATATATGGGCAAGAAGGAATTAATACATTAACACCTTCGTCCTCTTACCTGTAGAGTGGAAACATGTTATCCATGTATTTTGTTCCTTCAGCAGTGCCAAGGATCTGTCGGGTGCGTATTACCAGAATAAGAGCAATTATCAATGCAATTGAGCAGCCAGCAGTGAATCCTGCATGAGTCCAGGATGCACACTCAAGATAATATTAAACAATGAATAAGACTTTTCTAATTTGTCATAAGGGTTAGTGACAAGTGTCAACCTTACCCAATGAAAATGTTGTTCGATGCCTTTCCCGCTTTGCTTTTGGCCGCAAAATACGAATTCCTTTACTGCGATTTGAATTGCAGAAATGCTTGATGAAGGTAGCCTCTACCCTCTCCATCAATCTAGTAACCTAAAGATTCAGTATATCAGATAACAGAATTACTCACAACTCTTAAAAAAGAGCATTAGGAAAAAATATGAGAATCTACTGATTGTTGAGATGCCCATATATTACTTATAGAGCCTGTTGCTTGCTGATTCCTTGACTAGGAGTCACCTCCCAGAAACAACTTGTCATAAAGAGCATCCTCCCTCTTGAGTAGGATCTAGCAATCTTATTTTCTGCATACTTTGATTTGCATTCTTTTATAATCGTACATTTTCAGGGGATAGCTGCTTAATTTAAATTTTCTTCATTTTCATAAGAAAATCATCATTTTCTTAATAAAATCCCCATTCTCGTCATTTAAAAAAGGGTGCACTCAGATGACAATTTTCTAGCATATCTATAACATATCTGCAAACCTCATCAGAGCTCCCAAGGTAGGAATTATCCACCATGATTAAGTAAGACCTGGATGCATTCCTTGAAGCAATCTGCAATGCATTCAAGAAACTGACAATCAAATACATCAACTATACGACATCAAGAATTAAAGAAAGCCGATCCTAGCCTAGTGAAAACCCCCAAAAATGCATTCAGCTTGGGTGTGCAGACAAATTAAAATCACATTGCACCTACGAGTTGGGAACATTGCTGTGTTGAGCAGGTTTTCTAGAATTGTTAAAGACAGTCACATCGTGCCTACAAATTGGGAACATTGCTGTTTTAAGAAGGTATTCTGAGGATTGTGTAAGACTTCAATTTCTGCTACAAACAGAGGATTAGCACCTATATACAAAACTGCAATCCAAATTGGACTGCAATTCCCTTCTTAATTTTTACAAAACAAATGAGCAAAGTGATGAACCACAGATTACCAATATGGTCACTCTTCAAGTATAAAATGATCAAAGAGATTAACCTTAACTTACCCATATGTCCACTTTCGGATACCAATCCCCTTTTTCAGTTTACAGAGCGGGTGTTTTACTGATTTTTCAGTTACAAATGATATAAATGAACGTCAATTATCAATATGTAACTCTTCAATTATAAATGAACAAAGTGATTATCCTAAACTACCACTGTGTTCACTCTTCAAGTATAAATGAACAAATTGATGAACCTACTGTCATGTTCACTCTTCACGTATGAGCAATGTAATGTACCAAAATTACAATTTGTTTTCTAAGACTGAAGTTTAATTTCCTTGTTTTACATGAAATGAAAGCTCCACAAATTGGGGAATAGAATTCACAAAACCATGATTAATACTAACTCATTTTTCAAACAATTAGGGAACTCAATTTAGGGAATAGATGCTGCTCATCAAAAACCCTAAAATAAATTTTAAGCATCTTGCTGCAGTATGTTTGGTAGGTTCATGCCAATAATTATTTCAAGTTTTAGATCACCAGCCTCTAATTTTTTACCATGTAGGTAGTCAAAGAAAGAATCTGAATGCAGTAGTAACTGAAGTAGTTGAAGCTCAAATGCAGAAACAAAGTTAGTAATGCGATCAGCAGGAGATCGGACCTTGTCATATTTCTTCATGATCTTTGAGAATGCCAGCAGATTAAGAAAGCTGAAGAATACATTACAAATCATCAAGTTCTTAAAAATAATAAGTGCAGATAGAGAAAATAATACCCAGCACAAATAAGCAACCTTAGTTACCTATAGCTCTTTAGGAGACGGAGTTTTTGATAAAATTCAACAAAGGCCCGCTTCAACTGTAATTCTACTTTCTTGAGTTCCACTTTTCCGAATCGCAAGTCTTTTTTTCTTGAGTCCCCTAACATGCCTCTTAATGTCGACCGCGGAGTTTCAAGAGCAACATTGAACTTCACACGCTTCAATACTTCTAAAGGAGCAGGTCTCCTGGCCAACCTATTCAAGCTGTTCTTATTCTCAGTTTCAGGGTAAATGAGTTCAGCAGTCTTATCTGTCTCTGCCTCGCTGAGCTGTTCCTCTTGCTGTTCGCCCCTGGCCTCTAACGCAAGATCTTCATTGCTCATCTCAATCTCCTGTATAGCATCCATGTGTGCCGCCGGCCCTGGAACAGTACAAGATGGAATTTATGGAGATAATTAAAGCATGAATTTTAAGAGCATTTAATAATGTCAAACCACATGTCCTTAGGGTGTAAAATGACTTTTTAGTGTAGGAGCTCAATAGTGTTGTGGGTAACTAGTCACACTCATGTCAGTTTAAACTGAAACTATGTAGAGTCATCTATTAGTCATAATCATGTCATCTCAAACTGAAAATGTGCAGTTCATTACCCTAAAGTCTCCCTCAGGAATTAGTTGTATGGTTATTCATTAGGGATGGTTTTGGAAACCCGTCCACACACCGAAAAAAACCCCAGGAACCCGTCCCCACAGAACCCAACCCAACCAACCCCGCCATGGTATCACCAAAATATTAAATATTAAAAAAAACAATGTACAGTATTTATCTGTATCTTACTTCACAAATGACTTTTACTAATATTTTTCCAATATTTATGATTGAAGATTATACTAAGTTTTATGCAAAGTTTTGATGGACATGTTTAACCTATTTACATATTACGATGAATTGTTTCACCAAGGGAGCCATGTTTAATGTGGGTTGTTTTCCAACCCTCTTCTTTATGTATGATCCTCCCACACGAGGACAATTTGAGTGGAAGGCCATGCAAGAGCACCTCTTATGGTACCAAGTGAACCTGGGTTCAAGGCCTACTCCAAAATGATTAGCAAAGTTAGGATGCCACTTCTCCAAGTAATAAACCAAAATCATAGTACTCAAATTTCAAATTCCTGAAAATACTACCTGTGCAAATTCCAACTATGACCAATTTATGTTCCTTGATAAATGTAGAAATTTTTGTATAAGGAGATCCCCAACCTAAAGGCCAAGATTAAATCCTCAAGTATGATGAAAATCTCATAAATTGACAACTACAATGCTCATCCACTGAAAGTCTGAATAACAAGTTAGAACACTGCTCGAAGCAAAATACATTAGACACATTCAATGGGAAAATGAAGTGAAAATGACCCATAGCATTTATGGTACTTCAATCAGGACCAAAATTGATCCACTGGACTAGGGGTGGAAACGAGCCAACCCAAGCTCAAACCCTCATATGTTCAGACTTGGCTCTATAGATTTTCTTTGAGCTCAAACTCAAGCTCGAGCTTGACCTCAACTCTACAACACAAATTCGAGCTCGAGCTCTGATATGAGTATTCAAGCCAAGCTGGAGCCTAAATAGAATGAAATCCACTAGTTTTTTAGTGGAAGAAAATAAGAGAACTGGTGTATATTGAATATAAATACTTTAAAACCAAAATTTTTTATTTTAATTTATTTTAAAATATTTTAAAGTTTATTTTGAAACATAATTTATTTTATTAATAAAGAGTTTTTTTTTTTTTTTTTGAAAGTGGCAAAATTTTATTGCTTTCTAAAAAATATAGAATACAAGGATGTCAATGAGCACATAGATTACATAATGAGTTAATATTTAATATTTTTGAAAATCATATAACATTAAAATACAAACAAGCTGGCTCATCCAGGTTGAGTCAAACTACAAAGCTTGAGTTTGTCTTGATTATCTGAACGAGCCTCAGAGCTCAATTTTGATTCGAGCTTGAAATAATTCGAGTGGAGTCCAGCTTTTACCGAGCCGAGTTCGCGAGCTGGCTAGGTTTAGTTCCACCCTTCCACTGGACGAATCAGAATTAGCCAGCCACGCCGCTGGTCCTGAGGGGTGAAAATACAATCACTTTACCTCCTCGACAGGATAGGGACTAGTGATCAATTCAAAACGTTGAGGTACAGAAAAGAGGCGTGGGACAGCTTTCCACGTTTTGCAAAGGACAAAGCGAATTTCTCTGACATTCAAAAAAAGCAAAAGAAAAGGACAAGGCAAAGCAAAGAAATAAATGTGGTCTGGTCGGCGAAACCACCGGACCATCTTCAGCGACTGGAACGGAGTAAAAGCAGTTCTATGCCAGCTAGAGTGATGAGTAATGAGCCTGTGCTCTTCTTTGCAGGACATCCTTGTAACAATTAGGTAGATCAGCTGATACGAACATCTTGACTCTCAGACAAATTAAATAGCTGTCTACAAGCCGGTGAGGTTTATGAAGATTCTAATGGACAAATTCCATACTCGTCGTTTGTATATAGAACTCTGGTGGTGGAGATGTATTATCAAGCAGAGCAGTACTACTGTATTTTCAGCAGCCAATAAATTTTACAAGCTGATCGATAAGATAATTAAAAAAAGAGGTCCTCACGCCCAGCATAGAGATTCCTACTTCATGTTAATGCTAGTTTTTTTTCTAATCTCGATTATTTCTAATGGTAGGAAAAGATGAAAGCAGATGAATTTTCAGTAGATTAGGTACCTCTGGAAGTGGAGGGAGTGGTAACGGCGGCGGGAGGAACAATCACCGGAACAGAGAGTTGTTCCCAGGTGGAGTGATCATGGAGGGGGCTTTCGACTTTGATCCGGAAGGCGATGAGAGCATCCATCTGCTTGTTGAGAGACTCGGCTTCCTTCATCACCTCCTCGACCTTGGACCTGTAAAACCCCACGACCTTATTAAACTCGTCGTCGAGCCGTCTGAAAAACACCTGCTCGTACTCCGCTCCCTCCTCCGAAGACATGAGGAACTTGGTCTGGTACTTATGGTGGGCGTCCTCCTGCCGCCCTTCTTCCCCTCGCGCCGCCGCGTTCACCAGAATCACTTGGTCCTCGAGGTCCTGCGGCTGGGGACTCCTGAGGTTGCTGTACCTCCTCGTGAGACCGCTGAAGGCGCGGTACATTGTCATCTTTCTCTTGAGGCCGGCGCCCCCTTCGGACCCCGACGCGCTCGCTGCTTGTCTCTGCTGCTTGAACCGCAATATCTCCTTCAACACCCCCTTCAGCTGCCCGTAATCCATGTACGCTTCTTGCCACTCCGGCACCATCTGTGCCGCGAACTCCTTCCCGAACTTCATCTCAGTTTTTCACCACTCGCTCACTACGCTCAGTCCTGGAAGTCGAAACTCAAAAGTTGTATCTTTGTAACCCGGCTTAGACAAAGTAATCCATTAGGAGCTTGCTTTTATAGACAAGACAGAAGCAGGTGCATAGATTATATATATAGATTCAGATGACAGGAGAGAGAGAGAGAGAGAGAGAGAGAGAGAGAGAGAGAGAGAGAGAGAGAGAGAGAGAGAGAGAGAGAGAGAGAGAGAGAGAGAGAGAGAGAGAGAGAGAGAGAGAGAGAGAGAGAGAGAGAGAGAGAGAGAGAGAAAAAGAGAGAGAGAGAGAGAGTCTAGAGAAGGCTTGAAGCGTTCAATAACATCAATTTTCAAGGTACGTAGGTCTCGCGCGTGCCCATCCACAATCGTATTTTCATATTTCATATCTCATTATCACTCACTCTGTGCAGCTCGAATTCATGAATCTCCAGATTTTAAAAACCTGGTTCGACATCATTCATCTTGTACTCTGGTACGAGTCTGATCTGATGTGCCACTCTTGCAGAGGTACTTTTTCTCAACGTGCTGATCTGATCATCTGTCCGCGTCTCCCCGGCTTCCCCTCCCGTTGCGCCGTCCTTTTCTTGGCCCCGTAATCGAAGTTGAATAAAAGGCAGCTGGATGAATCAATGGATAACCAAAAAATTAGGTGCACTCACTCTTTCTAATTTATTTCAGCAAGACTAAATTAATCGTACGTTAATGCATTTTTCTTTATTTTCAGTTCAGAGCTAGAATACGTACCAAATCCAGTCCATTTTTTAATGGAAAGAGTTTCTGTATCCGCTCAACGACGATTCAGGTTGATCGAGTGGATTTGAATCGATCTTCCTAATACTGCTGGTCCGGGAAACCGAAGCTAATCTGCGATGACCGACAAAGAACTTTCTTTTACCTGGTCCTCGCTGACGGACACTCGTCAAGAAACCTTTTTTTTTTTTTTTCAAATGATAGATTCAAAAGGAAATGCGTGTTGATCCGCTTGGTCGCTGGTAGGCTGCATGTACTTCCACATGTACTTCCACCTTCGAGGTCGTCTTCGCGACGGACTGATGCTTTGTAATATAATACGAAATGCTTTGAAGAGAAGGTCGATGGAAGAAGGTAGCAGTCCGCACCATTTTTCTTTTTTTTTTTTTTATCCCAAAAAGATAGTTTCAATGGATATGCGGCTGCTGCGAATTCTTCGTTTTAGGGCGGAGGGGGTCGTCGTACAGAAAAAATTATTGCGGTGCACTGTAGATTTAGCTTTCCAAACGTAGATATGCAAATTAATATTGTATGGTCATGAAAACAATCAGAGATGACAGGACCGAATCTGCAAACAAAGCGACAAACAAACAATAAAAATCCTAAAAGGTAATATTTTTTCATGGCGGGAAAGCCATGAAAATACTGCTCCCACTTTATCTATAGTTACGCCATAGGCGGCACTTGCCACTGCGGAGCCAACCCGATGGCTTCTCTCTCCTTTCTATCTTCTTCTGCTTCACATTTCTCCCTGTCAGCGGAATTGAAACCTCTGACCAATTTCAAACCGTTTTCGTCGATCGCCACTGGAAGAAGGGGGAAGCATCTCAGCTTGCTCACCGGATCCCCGAACGCTGGAAACACCTCAGCCGACGGTTCAAATGCTTCTGCGGCCATTGACAAGTTATGGGAATGGCTCTGCGATAAAGGGGTCGTCTCCTCGGCTTCAGTCGTAAGGCCCGCTCTTGTTCCGGAAGGAGTTGGTTTGGTGGCCCAGAGGAACTTGTCGCGGAATGAGGTCTTGCTTGAAGTGCCCAAGAAGCTGTGGATTACTCCGGACACGGTTGCCGCTTCCAAAATCGGGAGCTTGTGCGCTCAGCTGAAGCCCTGGGTTTCTATGGCGCTGTTCCTCCTCTATGAGAGGGGGAGAGGCGATTCCCCCTGGCGATGCTATTTGGACATCCTCCCACGCTTCACCAATTCTACCATTTTCTGGTCAGTGTAATTAAATATTGCCTTTGCTTTTTGCTTCTTTCTTGCTGGATATCTTTGACCCAAAGATGATATTGATCGGCTCAGATACACTTTATTTCTTCTAAACATTTGCTTTTGACTTTAACGTCAGGGAACTTTCTCCTGGATATCCTTCTCTGTGGTCGTGCTCTCGTACATATAGTTTAGAGTCAATGTGTGTAATGCTTCTAGAGTACCATTACGTGGGTTTGGATTTGAGAGCTAGAAGTCTTTCACGGTTTTAAGAGGGAAGGTTTATACAGTATGATATAGCAAGCAGAACGGAACCCCATAACAAAGTACCTATAGTAGGGAGACGCAGTGAATTTGTTGCTTCAATTGAAGCTGAGTTACAATCTCTTTCTTGAAGAGATAAATGTTAAGGAAAACAATAACTGGAACAAAAAGCGTCAAGACGAAGGAGTAGAGAGCATTAAAATTTTTGCACAAATCAAGAAATGTTTACACAACCCCATAAACCTATCAGGACATCTATTCAATGGTCAAATTTTCTGTACCTTTTTTTTTTTTTTTTTTTTTTTGAGGAAAGTGCATATATATACAACTACCTGGGGATCAATGTGTGCTTTGAAGAGATTGGCTAAGTATGGCCAACCTGTCTTGAAATAGAAGCATTGTATAAACCAGTGTTTATGAGTTAGTCTAGTTTATTTCAGAGTAAGAGTTGCTGTTTGTCAGTGAATAGTCACATATTGGTTTTGGCTTGAAAAGGCTTACTCATTAAATGGGACCCTAACTGTTGCTAATCCTTTTTGGGAGGAATTGGCCCAACTTTGAATACAATCCTTTGATCACTAGCCACCTACAAGATCTATCAGAAATTTCATCCTGGACCTGAAGCCTGAAGAAACATCCATCTCTTAGCTCACAAACTTCTTTCCTCGATAGAGAGATGAAAGCAGAAGGATAAATTTTACTCGTCTATGTCATTGTGCTTATTTAGATTTTTTTACTTTTGCCTTTTCTTTTATGTCCTCTTGTGATTATTTGTAAAATTAGGCTAACATATTTTTTTTCAATAAGAAAAAAATAAGCCAACACTGCTATTGTTAAAACTCATATTTATGTTTACAGTACAGGTCAGAAGAGGAGCTTTCTGAACTTCAAGGTTAGCACTTGTCAAACACATGTCAATCTTACATTAAATGGTTTAAACCAGTTTAACTGCTTCCTGGCATCTTCTTTCTGAACTAAGTAGATCCTATATCCTTAAATTATGTTGTATGGAACTTTTTTTTAATTTTTTATAATTTGCTGCAGGAACTCATTTTTATTTTTATTTTTTATAATTTGCTGCAGGAACTCAACTACTGCGCACAAACTTGAGCGCCAAAGATTATGTACTAACAGAGTTTCTAAAAGTGGAAGAGGAAGTCATACTTCCTCACAACCATCTATTTTCATCTTCAATATCCTTTGATGATTTCCTTTGGGCATTTGGAATAATCAGATCGAGAACATTTTCTCAACTTCGGGGTGAAAATCTTTCTCTTATTCCGCTGGCAGATCTTGTAAGACCTTTTTTATGTTGTTTTGAGTTATTTGGTAGTTTCATTCAGTTTGTAGCTATTACAGTGTGTAAATCTAATCCATGTTGTCTGCGCATAGAGTAACAATGAGAACCCAAACTTGAAAAGCTGTGCAGACCTTTTTCTCTGTTTCAAATAGTTATAAGACAGAGTGTTAGGAATTATTTCAAGGATTCATCTTACATGAACTTTGCAATTGCAAAAAGATTTCAGTGTCCTAGTTTTTGGAAAGGACCAAAGTAGGCTGGCTGGGTGCCTTTGAGGTGATAGTGGAATAACACAATCATGTTTGGTTCAGGGATGGTACTCTAGGATGAGAAGTGGGCTGGGATAAGAGTGATGAGGTGGGGTACCACCTTATTGGGTAGGTAACTGCGTATGAGTGGGTTTTAGGGGTTGAAGGTTAGGCCGGCTTTGGATCTGAAACCTGAACCCGACCTGACCCATGCTCATACCTATACAAGAACCTATGAAATTACAAACGTACTCCTTCATGACTTATCATTTTGCATTGCTTATGACTTTTGTGGCTTGGCAAATGTTCTTGTTAGAGATATTGCTATCTTCAGTCTTTTTTTTTTATTATTATATCTTCCTATGTATATATCTGATATTAATGTTGCATGTCCAGGTTAACCATTCTTCTAGCATCATTACCGAAGACTCATCTTGGCAGATTAAAGGAACTGGTATCTTCTCTAGGGAGTTGGTGTTTTCATTACGTACACCAATTTCTGTTAAGGCTGGAGAACAGGTAGGCCCTGTTCTCTAATAGTTTCACTTTTCCTTTCCTGCTTCCTGAAACAAAGAGCAAATAGAACCAGAATCAAGCCTAATGATATGATACCATGTTGAAAGAAATAAAGAAAGAAAAAAAAAAAGACAGATGTAGAAAAAGACTCTAGACTTACTGTAGTTTTGCTCTTTGGTTGGAATTTGAGACTAATTCCAAACACTAGGGACATTCATGCTTCATGTTACAGCTGACTGTGTATAACTTTCGGGTACTCAAAATTGGGAGTATGTTTTAGTAGATCCTAATATGTTGCATGAACAACCATATAACACATGCAATCCTCTTGTCATCATCTATGATTCTCTATCTGTTGATTTTGTTATATTTGTTTCAACAAAGTCTTCCAATTCACGGACTACAATAACACGGACTACAATAAAGGATAACCTGAAGAGCTTTGTGATTGGATAGCCAGTGACACACGCCTGCTGATGCATCAGCAATCTATAAGGACATGAGTCAAAGTGATTGATGATATATGTTCTAACAGGTTTTCATTCAGTACGACCTCCAAAAGAGTAATGCTGAATTAGCACTTGACTATGGGTTTATTGAGTCAAGTTCTGATCGCTTTACATATACTCTGACCTTGGAGATATCTGAATCAGACCCCTTCTTTGGAGACAAGCTTGACATTGCAGAGTCTCATGGCCTTGGGCAGAATGCGTATTTTGACATTATACTTGGCAGAGCTCTCCCACCATCACTGCTGCCATATTTAAGGTTGGTGGCTCTTGGTGGAACCGATGCCTTTCTTTTAGAGTCCATTTTCAGAAACTCAGTTTGGGGTCATCTTGAACTACCTGTAAGCCGTGCAAATGAGGAGTTGATATGCCGAGTCGTTCGGGATGCCTGCAAAGTTGCACTCTCCAGCTTTCAGACCAACGTTGAGGAGGTAAGCATATTTTGCTTATCAAGAATTTTTTCAGGAAGAATGCTTAATCATCTTAGTAATGGTGAATGGACTAAGTACAGATAATCCCAATTTTCCCATTTTAATTAGAGGTGTTTAAACTGCCTAAGTTTTGCAGGACGATCACTTGCTGGAGCAGGGGGTTCTGGATCCAAGGCTTGCAATAGCTGTGGGGGTCAGACTGGGAGAGAAGAAGGTGCTACAACAGATTGACAACATATTTGGAGAGCGGGAGAAGGAGTTGGATGAGTTGGAATACTACCAAGAAAGGAGATTAAAACAATTAGGATTGGTTGGCGAGCAAGGCGATATTATTTTCTGGGAATCCAAGTAGGTCTGAAAGAAATAGGTACCTGCTGGAATGGTCTTCTAAAATGTCTCCAGAAAGAACATGGAATATTGCTGTAAATTTGCAGATATCGACCAGAGAGAACAAAAAGCTAATGGTTTTCATCATTTAAACACGTCTAAAGTTTTGCTCTAATAGCTTCCATCACTAAACATGTAATAAAGTTTTGATGAGTCGAGTTGGTTGTTGGTTAATATTCACTGTAATGCGGCTGACATTTTACAACCCAAATGAAGCTTCTATTTAGGTAGTCCTTGACAAGCAAAACAAACATGGTTAAATGAAGGAAAAAAGAAAGTTTGAGGCCTCTTTAATCCTTTCAGCTATATACTATTAGATTAACCTTTAGAAAGAAATAACATCAATGAATTACACTTTTATCATCTCCAGTTAATTGCTCTTCTTTTTTTGAAAATATGATAAAGGTTTCTTTTCGTCAGCCAACGGGCCACACTAATAAAATCAAACAACTTTGACGAACTGCACACCCTTTCAAAATGGAGCAGCTTCGCAGGCGCAGCAAATTCTTCTGCTTGTTAAATAAGTTTGTCAGCATTTACAGCAAAAAACCCGAGCCTATGGCGTACTGAGTTTCAAACATGGTTGATGGCGGACTCGATCACCACCTAGAAACAAGAATGTACATCTTGCATCCATAACTTGCAGCTGGCTCAATTAGGTCAGGCTGGATATGAAGCATACTAATTGATTCGTGGTACAAAGGAACCCTTCAACAACTACCAGCGGTCAGCTGTAATGCTGTATCAAACGGAATAAAAATAAAAACGAGAACAAAACTGATGAGACCGAGAACTGGTTAGAATCTATGTAAAACGCAAACAGCAAACCCACCACCTTTACTATGGCCATAAATGCAGCCCCTAAAAGAAGCGCTGAACAGATTAACCAAGGAGCTCAACCTTTCAAGCACGTGCACCAGAATCACAAGCAGCTTTCTTGCAGAGACACTCATAAGGATTTGCATAGAAATATTCTTCCTCTTTGGGCTTGTCTACTATGACTTTCCTGTGAGTGAGCTGCCCCATCCTCTTCTGGTGAGCTTCATGAACAGCAATGACAAATTTATCCCACGTAATTGTGCCATTTTTATGCATATCAAGCAGCTCTACGAGTTTTCTTCGATCAAGTAACACAGATTTCTTGTATCCAAGGTACCTGAAAAGCAATTAGCTTTCAACAACTGTTCTAAATAAATATAGATAGCATAAGATATGTTGCTTTCTGCAATCATAGTAACACAGGTTTCTTGTATCCGGGGTACCTGCAACACAGTCAGCTTTCAACAACTGTTCTAAATAAATATGGATAGCATAAAAAAAAGTTTATGAATGAGAATAATGTATGATGATGTGTGTATATGGGAAGGAAAACATAACTTGTAAATACCTGCGATGGCCTTCTACAACTTTAGCCATGTTCCCATCATAAGTAGGAATAAAGGTGTCACTGCCAACTGATACCAAATAGTCTAGTGCAGCCATTTGAGAAGAATGGTTTTGAAAATGTTTTAGATCGTTGGGATCCAACAGTGTCTCCTTCTTTACCTGCAAAAGAAATTGCATCTGCATCTAAACAAGACTAGTAACGAGTAAACTACTAAAAGAAGGATAAACCGTCATAGAAGAGAAGAAAATGAGGGTAAGGTTTTCTGTGTTGAAGAAATCCTAATTAGTATCCTATAGCACAATGAGGTTTAATTAGAAGATTGCAACTAGGAAAATGTCTAATTAGGAGTTTTAGTTTCTTTAGGAGTATAGTTTCCATTTTAGTTACTTGCTGGAATCCTCTTACAACAAGAGTTTTCTTATTTAGAAAGTCAGAATCCAGCTGCAATTAAGAATTCTAAGTTCTAGGAAAATTATGCCAAAGAATTGTACCATATTTTTGCATGGATTGAGTTGTTTTGGAGTCTATAAATAGGGATTTACGATGTATATTTCATAAAATTTGAATAATATAACGAATTTCTAACAGACATTTCAAAGAAAAATGTTACGAATTTCTGTTCTAAACTTTTAGTGCACCTTTGTTCTTCTTTCTTTTACACTGGGAATAATTCCCTAGTGTGTTTCTCCTTGGTCTAGCTAGTGCTAATTGCTGGTTTTTTCTATACTGAGAAGATTAGTGGTTGGGCATCTCATGCTCCAACTAGTATCGATTAATTCTAGTTGCTCAAAGTGTAATTAAGGCTAGTTCCTTAAGTTTGCATATTGAAATTCAGCATGAAGAGCATATAAAAAATAGATATCGAAGAGTTTTGTTATTACCAAAAAATCCGAGCAGATCTTGAAACAACTATCACAAGTTAATTCAAGTACAGCTGCTACTTCAGAGGCAATGAAGGTTTTGGAGATATAGAAGTTGTGATAGTGCAGAAGTTCTTAATAAATCTTTGATAAATGCTCGTTAAACCACATATGAACCTTCTCTCACATTGGAAGGTGCTGGCCACTTAAGAATTGCTAGAAGTTTTGTTGGATCTGGCATGATACCTTCTTTAGAAACTTCATATTCCAAAAAGATGAGGCTTGAAGTGGCTAGGCTGCACATTTTAAGGTCGACATAGAGCTTTACCTTAAAGGTTCCAAACCTTCTTTGAGATGCTGCAAGTGTCTGGACAAGTTATTATTATAGATCAAAATATCATCACAATAAACTACCACATACCCACCTATGGATGGCCTCAAGACTTCATTCATGACATTCATGAAAGAACTAGAAGCATTAGTGAGACCAAAAGGCATAACAAGCCATTCATACAGTCCTTATCTTGTTTTAAAAGCTGTTGTCCATCCATCTCCTGGTCAAATTCTTATTTATGATATCCACTTCCAAGATCAATTTTAGAGGATATTGCTACCCCACTGACTGATCTAACATATCATCAAGCCTTGGTACAGGAAACCTGTCCTTGACTGTGATCTTGGTAATGGATCTACAATCAATGCACATTCTCCACTTTCAATCCTAAGCATCAACAGAGTTGGACTACACAAGGGCTGGTTCTTTCACGTACTAATCCCTTCTGCACTAACTCTTCATATTGTCTTCTCATCTCTTCATGTTCCTTTTGTGAATGTGGCTGGTGTGGCAAAGTAGAATCTGGTACGAGCTCAACTACATGTTGTACATCTCGCTAGGTGGCAATCCAGAGGGTAATTCTGATGAAAACACATCAAAGAATTCATCATAACTCCATGGACATGTTTTTGGAGTAATTGAAACATCTATTGATGTAGAATAATGCTCAATAGAGATGAGAGCAAAAATCACTTAGTTGGTTTTAAGTTCTTGCTCGAAATCTGCAATAGAAAAGACATGCTATTAATTTAGATATGGTAGTAGTTTGCCTACTGAAGAGTAAGTTTCTTGCAATCAACTAGGAAAGTATGTGTATTTTCCTATCCGTTATGCATGGCTTTCTGATCAAATTGCCAAGGTCTTCTAAGTAAGAGATGACACGAGTCCATAGGAACAAATCCACCAAATGGTGTCAGAATACTTCTCTCCAATTGTCAAAGTAACTAGCATTCTTCGAGAATCTTGCACTTCAATAGCATTATTCAGCCATGCTAACTTGTAAGAATGTGGATGGATTTTCTTCTTCAAGTACAGTTTGGAGACAGCATCTTGTGAAATCACATTCTTACAACAACCTGAGGTAATAATAACTTTTGTTCACCTCCTACAGAACATGTAGTGGTAAGTATGTTATACCTCAACCAATTTTCTTCTTGTTTGGGAGTCTAAAAGACCCTTCAATTAACCAAAATAATGCCATAATCCCTAGCATCAACTATTTCAGCTTCTTCTAGATTTTCATCATAAGTCACTTCTTCCTTTTCCTCATCCACTGTAAATAACAATACCTATTCTGAACTCTGCTATTCACGGACAAGCAATTGCTTTCCTTTTTGAGGGTATTGAGATTTATAATGACTAGATTTCCCACATTGGTGGCAGATAATGTTTGGTTTGAGGGCGGAGGTAGTAGTGCAGATTTTTTTTTTTTAATGCTGAAATTTTTTTATTTTATCATAGAAGGAATTAAAGAATGGTATTACAAGGTTGTAGTGGACCCAAATACAAGATGGTCATTATACACTCCATTCTTAGAAAGTCCATCTGCTAATGAGTTTGCAAACCAAGGTACTTTTGACCAGTCGACAGTCCAACTGGTGATGTTGTCATTTACTTCATTGTTTCAATCTCGTGTCCTCCTTCACCAGCCAATAACCAAGTCTCCTCAATTTGAACTGTCCTTCCATATGTTGGTTAAAAATTTCTCACTACAGCTTCATTTGATGCGTAAAAGCCTGAAGGTGAATAAGATCTTCACATTATTGTCCAAAATGATTTATCAATTCCTGCTAATCTGGGATTTCCAATGGATGACATGTCAAAATTAAATTTTGTCCAGCCCACTGGGGGAGGATTCCATTCTACCTTGACAGGCCCTTTTTGGTGGTGAAGTAAATTACATCAGCCCAATATTTCCTGATCACAGAACTGTGGGAGGGTGAATGTTTTTGTGTAGTTTTTGCCCGAGGAAAGATATTGTGTATACTTCTGAATTACCCCTCTTATTGTGGAACTTATGTTTTAAAAAATTCAAGCATTCCACCAGTGGGGATGATTAAAGTCAATTTTGATGGTTCATCACTTGGCAATCCAGGGCAGCTGGGTATGGTGGTATCTCCAGAAATTCGGAAGGAGAGATTCTTATGCCATATGCAGGTCCTTTGGGTAATGATGATTCCACATCGGCTGAGATTCACAGTCCTTCACGCACTAAGATACTTCAGGTCGCATTTCTCTGGTGTCTTAGTGGGTGAGGGCGATTCAAGTAATGTAATTGGATGGTGCAAACAGACCTCAGCGCCCCCATAGAGACTCCTCTATATCTTTAAAGAAATCTTCCACCTAGCTTCTACATATGTTCATGAGTGGCACTATATCTCTAGACCCGCCAATTCTTTGGCGGATAGTTTAGCCAAAGAAGGGGTTCAACTCTCGACTGCCATTGTGAGAGTGTCCCCTCCTCATGTAAATTAGCTTCTCATGTATTCAATAAAACAAGCATTTTCCTCAGAAAAAAAAAAATAAAAATAAAAAATCAAGCATTTCTCTTCTTCCATACCTGCCAAGGAATAGCAGCTATAGTGTTTCTCTATCATATCTGTCCGCATGATGGAAGAGGGCAATGAGACCATTGTTGGAGAAAGTTATCAAAAGATTTAGGTATGCAGAGTGCTATGCCAAATTTCCTCATGAAATAACACCATATTTCTGTGCTGAAATCGTAATGCGCAACAGGTGACTACAAGTTTCTTCCTCAGCATTGCATAACTTGTAAATGGTATTACTCAAAACTTGGCATCTTTTAGTGGGTTCATCACAAGTCAGAAATGTACCAAGAGTGGCAGTCCATATAAATTGCTGTATTTTGATTGGGCAGCGGAGTTTCCAAGCTGTACTTGCATATCAGTTCTCGTCACTTCTCGAGTGTGAGTGTAGTTTGTTGTAAGATGATAATGAGAAGAGCCTGATGTGCATGGGGCCCAAAATATCTCATGTTTGCCACTGGCAGGGATATAGGAAGATTCTAAAAGCCTCAAGAGGGAGTGCGCTTCATTTATCACCCCTTTGAGTTTCTTATGAGATCTAGAATTTTGGAAGACTGATGTATGGGATGATGAAGGATTGTTGTTGGATTCTGGAGTTTCGATGAAGTAATAGGTTTATCAAATGTCAGCAATTGAGACCCTTCAAAAATTAAATTTTAGGCATCCAATAGGAGGGGGACTCTTTTGCTTTCCTCAAAATAAACAATAGGAGGGGGACTCCACCCAACAACAGGTTTCTTCTTGCTGTGGTTAATGAGAGTGGCTTTTAGGTACCAAGCAGATCTGATTTGTGAATGGATGTGTCATTAAATTCATGAACCAGATGTGTCATCAAATTCATGAACCAGATGTGTCATCAAATTAATCAAGTGTATCCAGCCCGCCGATAATCCTGTTTTTAATTCCTTCAATTACTTCAGGAATTGTTCTGGTTTGGAGCTGGAAAACTCTTCAGCTTTGTTCATTCCAAAGTTCCCGAGGAACAAAAGCACAGCAAGTTTAACCATCTACCGCAATCTCCAAGATCTGGTCATGTTTATTAGCAGGTCAAGAGAAGCAGGCATACCAATAATAACTTGGAAAAGGTTGAAAAAATGAAGTCAGACTCTCTAAGAAAAATTGCAGTGTTAGTGTACTATGTTTAGCACCTTCAGGGGACTCATTACAAAGGGATAATCCTCCTGTATGTCAATTAATCTCTTGTGAGAATATTTTTGTGGATTGCACTCAAAAAAGGGACCTTAGAAGGGTCTGATTGTCTCCGTGCAATAGCAGCATCCTTATTGCAAGCAAGCTGAAATGAGTGAGTCATAAGCACTTTCGACTGAGAACTTCCCATTAGAACTCCAACACCAAATGATCTCTTCTTCCATTGAGTCTTCGAAGTAGGTTTGTAATGCTATCATGAGAGCAGAATTCTTACAAGAGATAACCTGAGGTTTCCACTGAAAATGTATTTAAGAAAGAAATGCTAGCAGTTAGTAGTTTTGTAATGTATCTCTGGTTTTCAAATATTTTTCACCTAGGTCTTCCACAGTGTTACCTGATGCATCAATTCACGAAGGCACACAGAAAGAAATGCTAGCCATTAGGTTAAAATGTAATGCTTGAAGGAGGACTGGCTCCAGATATGTTAGATGAACCCAAGTCTATAATGCTCTCAACCAAATACAGAAAAGAATGAGTTTGAGAATTCTTTTTTTACTGCCTAATAACTGATAAGATAACACAATTCTCAAAAATAAATAAATAATTAATTAATTAATTAATTAATTCAAAATTAGTTTTTTTCATTTTTAATTTGCATGTCAATATCCAAAGTGACATAATACGATCCTGACTATTAACTTTTCTTTCATTTCTAAAGTTGTCAAGAGTTGAGTGTTAGCTTTCCTTAATGTATGAAGATGGAAGAAGCTGACTATTAGATTTTCCTTTATTTCTCAAGCTGACAAGAAGTTAATGGAACTTGAATGAAGTTTAGGTCTAAAGTCATCCAAAAAGAACTGCCCAAGTTAAAAAAATAATAATAATAAAAAATAAAAATCTAATAACCCAAGATTTTCCATTCTCTTATCTTGATGGGATTATTCTCGATTCCTCCATGTGTAAAATTTTGGCTAGAAGCTCACATAAAACCACGTGCTCTGATACCTTTAAAATTTGGCTTAAGACTCATCTTTAAATTACCAGCTAAGTTAAAAGGCCTCGTTCCCAATCACTAAGTCCAAACTCTATCTTCTCAGTTGTCCATCGGAACTACGGTCCACCTACATTCTTAATAAGTTGACACTTCAAATAATCAAAAGACAAGTAACAGAAAACATTGAACATAAACAAACATAGAAATGCTCACAGTAAGGGGGAATGCAGACCGAAGAGCCAAGAGTCTTTGTTCACCACCATATATCTCCCCTGAAGCAATATAAATCAGAGTATCCTTTTCATAGCCTAATGCCTGAAGAACAACTGCAGCCTCCTCTGGTGTTAGAGGGCACAGACCTTGCACTCTCTTGTCTTTAGATACTATTTCTTTTTCCCTCCACCATGGGTAAGCATATCTGAATGAGAGCCATGCATCAGTTTGAAAACCACTAAGCAATAGATTTTTCTTTTGAAAACCATAAGAGAGACAGCAAGCACAAAATTAAGGTCCTTTAGAACTACATATTTTTTTCTTCACAACAAGATTATAAATTAGGTTTTTGTTCTCGCTGAAATAAACTTTATGTTCTTTTCCAAGAAAAAACTAAACATAAAACTTGAAGAGGTAAGGATAACACATAGATGTCATCAAATGTTGATATATTTTTCTTATTAACCTTTTACTATAGTTTTCATATTTTATGTGTTTTTATTATTGAATATTGGTTATAGATATTACCCAAATCTGAACACTTTCTATCAGTTCGGATTTTGGATATCCGAATCCATATAGAGTTTTGGATATCTGAAATATCATAATGGATCCAGAATAAGAATTACACTATCAGATGAGATTTGGATCCAACTAGGCCCCACTATCCAATTGTCCAATTCGTAGATGATACTATCTTGCTTTGTAAAGGGAGATCGCAGCAAACATTAAAGCTCAAACTGGTGTAGAACATCTATGAAATCGGGCAGAAGATTAATTGGGGAAAGTTGGGTATTTTGTGTTCAACAAAGCTGAGGAAACAACTTAATCTTTGATATCCCTCCTTGGATGTGTCTTTTGCTTTCTTCCCACCACATATTTGGCACTCCCGTCCTCTTTCATGGTCGGGTTGGGTGAGGTTTTCAGGACCCTATGATTGGAAAGATGCATGGCCGACAATCAACCTAGAAAAGCTGACTAAGTTGTACGGCAAGTAGATTCACACAACTCAGAGCTTGTCTTGTTGGAATTCCTATCAACTGTTTGGCTTTCCTATCCAGAGGCTACTGTAAAGAAGATGAAAAAATTTAAAGTGGAATATTTTGTGGAAGGGCTGAGCTGCAATGTTTAAAGAGCACCTTGTGAATTTTTTTTTTTTGAGGAAGTAGCACCTTGTGAATTTGAAGGACGTCTACACTCCACTTGTGGCAGGAAGCTTGGAATTCTATGCATCAACACCAAAGAAAGCATTGCTCATGAAATTGTCTTGGGATATTGATAAGGATGTGTCCTCCTCTAGTTGCCCTATTGTCATTAGCCAAAAGGGCCTTACCTCGCCTACGAGAATTCTTGACCAAGGCCACTTGAGGAGACCCTCCGCACCTGGAAGTATAATGTCATATTGGCAAACTGAAAGAGAAACTCAAAAACAATATGTGCATTCAGATTGCGAATGGTAGGCATCTTTATTCTGAGCTCACCCATGGCATGGTAGTTAACTTTTGCAAAGCATGCAACCAAGACTATTTGAGTAGCCAGCAATCAATCCTTGACACTTGTTGACGCTCTCAATGGCAATAAACTATCAAGTATGAATTGGCCCATTTTTCAGGAGAGAGCTCCACAGCTCAGAAGACAGCAATCTCAGCCTCCTTGCCTCCTCTTTGCAATCCATTTATGCGTCAAGTAGTTTTACCAAAGGCCTAGTCCAAAGGAGCTGGTTCTCTCAAGGAAGTCTTCTTTGTCATGCCTCATTTGGTCAAATAATGGTAGATGCTTGTCTTGCTTTCTTTCTTTTGGAAACTTGGTTTGAGAGGAATGCTAACACAATCCAAAACCACTCTGTTGCCAATTCCTTGATCAACCAGGGGATCTCCAGGATTGTGCTGCCTTAAAGAATTCAGAAGTTTTTTTGTTTTGGAAAACAATGAATGTTTATTCATTGATCAATAGAATTCAGAAAATTGGCCAGCTCTCCTAGCTATCCACCTGGATTTGTTGGTCAGACCCTTACTATACCAACCAAGCTGATAGAGAGGTAGACTATGACCCTCAACCTCATGCTTTGAAGCTAATATTTAATGGTTCATCATTTGGCAACCTACAGGATATGGTGGAATATTTAGAAACTCCTGTGAAAAATGAATGCTTTCCTACAGCTAGGGAAGGAATTGAATAAAGCCAAGTTGAGCGTGGACCTCCAACGCTTTGAGTCCCTCATTGCAATTTTTACAATTTTTGCCTCTGGACACCCTTTTTTTTTTTTATGAACTCTGGGCACCCTTTGGAAGTGATAATATCTTGATAGTATCTTCTATGTCCCTCATTGCTGATAAAGACCGTCTTTTTCCTTTGAAGACTGGGGCCCACCACATTCTGCCTCCATGGCTTCGAACTTCATTTCGACATCAATCTCTGCCGGACCTGTGCTTCTTCTTCTAGCTTCTCTCCTCCCTGCTTTCCTTGGCCATTGAACTAGATCCCAAAAGATGCATTTATATAAGGAGCACTAATTGGATTTACCAACAAGTCCTTAAAAGGAACACATTGAGATCTTTTTTTAAGAGCTCAGATGCCTAGAGCTCTCGATTGGCCGCTAGACACTCAAACTGGCATCATCAGCTCTCTCCCATCCTTTGAATCAATTATGCCTAAGGCAATGCTCCATTATGTAGCCTTTGCTATCAATGCAATCAGAGAATCATTCGTCAAGCTTAACTTCAATGGCTCCTCATTTGCAATCCAACCACTCCTAACCATTGTTCTTTTCAAAATGCTGCAGGTGCTATTGTTCTTTTCTATTTGCAATCCAGCCACTCCTTATTTCTTGGTCTTTAATCCCAAGAAGTGCTAAACTATTTTGCTGATGTTTACATTAAGGAGTCTATCTTTTGTATCTTACAGTCCTTTCTTCCCTATAAGTTTCTACCTTTTACACAATAAAAGTTCTCTTTCTTAAAAAAAAGAAAAAGATAAAGATAAAAAAATAGATACACACACACAAGCATATGCATTATAACAACGACACATCTGATCCTTGCAGAAACATTCATTTTAATGAGAACATAGATGAACTTATTTTGAATCAGCCTCGTACTTGATTTTCGACAGTATGCTGCCCTCACCCCCCATAAAAAAAATTAATAATAATAATAATAAAATGATAGTAATAATAAAAGTAATAATAATAATAACACAATAATAAATAAAGTTCTTTTATGCAAACCTCATCTTCTTGAGTTCTTCGGCTTCTTCCTCAGAGCAACCTTCAGTACAACCAGAAAAGGCCAACATGTCCATTTCATATCTCAAATGCAATGCGACGAAGCTTCCCTTTTCTCGGAGGATATTTATCAACTTATTACCTAGGGCTTCAATCTGAGAAGTAAATCTCAGCGCATGATAATTGACACGACATCTGAGCTTCTGAAGCTCAACAGAAAGACCATTGTTTGCTAAACGTGCATCTGTCTTGTTAAAATGAATCACTTTATATTTACTAAAGAGAGGCAGAATCTGCAAATACAAGGAAAAAAGAACATATACAGGTAAGCAAACAATGAAAAACTTTTTTAGTAGAAGATACAACATACTTCGATAAATAAATATTCAGATGCCTCAACCTTTTCACTCGCTATAACTTCTAAGGGCATGATTGTCATTCCTCTAACACACTTAAACTATGTCATAATTTTGTTTCATCCTTAAAAATAAAGAAAAGAAAGGAAAAGTTACCAACTACATATATGTATTTATGTATAAATAAAAATAAGGAACGCTACAACCTACATCAATTTTTTTCTCTATTGTATATCAGCAGTGATCAGGACATATATGCCATTTCAAGTCAATCACAGCACCACCAGAAAGGATTCCTGTGAGGAACTTCTCTTAGTGACCCCCTCACCATTACACTGAGAGGCCTTATCTCTAAGGCAGGTGGGTCCAGTGGAGTGTGCTCTCGGTTGGACAAAGTAGTTTGATACACCACAAAACCAGATTTTGTCTAATTATAAGTGTCATTTAAGACAACAAATGGAGTGATAAAAAACAAATGTGAGTTTGTACCAAGAGTTAAACTAGTTTAATATCACCACACAACCTCAAAGGAACTTTTCAGTCTAAAATTTACATGTTATCTAGGACACTGTGTACATGTATAATAGAATGAACATGATGTGTTGGCTATTGGAATGAACAGGAATGTGAGTGTTGCTGGTTGTTGTTGGGTTGAGGGCGATGGGAAATATTTGAATGAATATGATTAATTGTGAATGCATGTGATATATATAACTATAGAGAGAGAGTGCAACAGAGACAAAGAAAGAGACAAGAGATAGAAACATAGTATTGAAGCTGAGACAGAAAGATAGCATTAAGGTTCTAACTTGGGTTGGCATGTACACCAAGTATCACATAGGACCTGTTGCAAGTAATATGATTCATTTGACCAGCTCACAGGAGGCATCATGAAAGATTGGCTACCAGCTCTCCGACTAAATCTCTTTGGAAGCCTTTTAACAATGTGAACCTCATCCCTCAAAGAATCAATAAAATGTCTCACATCAAATATATCTGCAAAATCACTGCAAAAAAATCCCTATTAGCCAAGAACACATCAGCTGCAATGCAGAGACCAGTATCACAGATTGCCCATATCCAAGAAAAGTACCTAGGATCAGCCCAAAAAGAAGTCTTATCAAGCTCGGGAACAACCAATGTAAGATTCAAAAGGCGAGCAACTGTCACCATGTCACAAATCTAAAATGAAAAAGTTACAACCAAACAATGGATCAGCTACAACAAAGAAGCAGACTGAATATATACAACTGATGGAATAAAGAAAATTGAGTGTGATAAGTTTGACCAGCCTCAAGGTCTAATTACACTTTTTTTTTTTAATATGGAGAAATTTTTTTTTAAATATTAGAAATAACAGAAAAGAGGGCAGTCACCAAACCAAGGATAATACAAGATCTGGAAACATCATCTTCAGTTAATGTATCACAAACGCTATCCATGGATGACTAAGTGTTAAATTAATCAAATGATCTGGTTTTCTTGTTTCAAAGGAAACCATCCAAGTGAAAGGATGATTAGCAGGGCCCAATGAAAAAAAATGTACAGAGACATAAAACAATTAAAAAATACAAACCGCAGCACGCATTTGGTTCAATCCCCCATTGCAAGAAACTCTAAGATAACCATTACTTTTATAGACCCCTGTAGAATAACAGGAAGGGAGTTAGCAGTTAACAAACAGCATGCTTGCAAAGACAAAGAGAAAGAAACCAGAAACAGATAGAGCTTCCAAAAATGTAACCCCTTATAAGCTTAAAAACAACATATAATGGATAAACCTCTAATGCCAACAAGTCACGACCAGACTGCAGCTCATTATAATTGTTGAAGATATTTTTTCCTGAAAAAATGGTGACATGCCAAAGAAGCCAAACTTTTTTTTGAAAATGCAATTCAGAATACATTGAAGGTTCCCCAAAAAAGTTGAGTTTATAACACTTTAGAGGAACTATTATCTGCCCTTAAATATGAGACACCTTGCTTTTTGCACTTTTCAGTAACCACATCACTAGAGAATTACATAAATCATGGTCCTACACTTATGTCGAATTCTGCACTTTAGCCTCGCTTGTTGAATTGGTTTCAATGTACCATTAAGTAATTCCATATGCAAAGGGGAGAAAGTAGTTCCTTTAAAGACTAAATCCAATAGACACCTTGTATGTAGTTGAAATTAATGAAATTTTCGCTGAGAAAAATTTTCAAACGCAACTCAAAAGCAAATACACCAAATTTGAGTATAGGAGAGCCACTTAGACTCCAAAAACAAGAAAAACCTCGCCTATGTTAAAGATTAAAATGCATTTGGGTTGCAGTGATATTTCAAGGCTCCTTGTTAGTATAGTCGTAGAGAATCACCTATTTTCCTCACCGAACGGGTGAAATGAATTGTGAATAAAAAGACGACATAGTGAAGCTACTATCTTTTAAAAAGAAATATGAAGGAGAAACTACTAACTCGAGGAACGGTGGGTTGGGGGAGCTGGAGTCGCCAATTCAGAATGAATGGAAAAATACTTCACATTCGTTAGGTGTCCTGTTTCCGAGAAACCGAAGGTAGTATTCCATCTCCGCAGTAAACGAGGACTCCAGAACTGGCCATTCGCCAGCAGCTGAACGAGGCACGTCCAAACCAAAATGCACGAGCACACGCATACAAACCACATCTGAATCCGAGTCCTGGGAAGCATTGATGGCGGCAGTTTGTCACATTTTAACGGTAGAACAGTCTCGGATCTAACCTCCATATCGCCTGTTCACGATTTTCCGGCTCATCCAGCCCATACTTCAGCTCCAATGCACTGAACCAGAGGTGCTCAGGACGAACGCAGACGAGATCTCCAGATATGCATAAGATTGTATTTCAAGATTTCGGACTTCCCCTCTTCCTAGTGTGAAGGGAGTCGTGGCCTTTCCTATTCTATGTAGACAACCCGTTTCGATGAAGGTGAATAAAAGATAACCTGAGGTTCTTCAAAAAGACATCCGGAGAATGCAGGTATCCAGCGGTACTTTCACCGTGAACACCATCAATTTGCCGCCAGAGTTAGAACAAGGGTCGCGGCGAGCGCGTCATCTAGTTTTCTCCTTCGTTGTCGTTCGTTCTGAAAAATAGTCAGCAACAGCAGTTTTGAATTCCGATCCGCAGTTTCCACAATACCCGACAGAAGGAAAAGGTCTCCGTCGAAGGAAAAACTCGAGGGAATCGTGAATTCACGAAACTAATCTACGAAGGTTAAGAAACGGAACCATTGCTCTATGTTGTTTCATGTTCGGTTTTTTCTCCATCGGCTCCGAGGTTTCATAATTTCATTGGTTTCCATGACAACCTCTTAGTTTAGAGCGCGTGTGCACAAGTGTAACAAAGAGCCGTTACCATAATGGGTTAGGCCAAGTTCGATATGGCCATTTGGAGGCCAAAAGCTCCTTTGGATTAATCTCTCTTTCAAATAAGACAATTTTTAAAATATTTTATGATTAAAATTTTGAAATTTAAGTTTCTACTCTTCCTACATAACATTTCTACTCTTGTTTCCCTTATTATAGCCTACTTTTATCTTTTGTTACAGAAATTGTCATTTACATTCATTGTTGTCTTTTTTCAAACCTAGAATGGCTAGAGCAGAATGGAGCAATGAAGTCTGATTATTTTTTTTTTTTCCAAGGAACATGGGCAATAGCTCTGTGGTCCCTTAAGGAGTTATCCTGTGAGAGGTCAATCCTCTCCGCTCCTATTGACCATTTAAAAAAAAAAAAAAAAAAAAAAAAAAAAAAAAACTTGATTTTTCGGGAGAAAGCTCGACTTATTTCCTAGTGTTAAGTTTAGGACAAACCTATAGTAAGGGATGAATCTACTTATTTTTGGAGAGGAGAGGAGTCTTGTTGCCAAGCTTCCATACGCGCTGACCTGCAATGGAATCATCCAATCTAAATTTATTCAGACTTAATTAATCAAAAATCTTCTGAAATAGCTAAGTATTACTCAATCATCTGTTTAATCTGTTGAAATAATTAAAAAGGAAAAAGAATAATCGGGTTACCCCAAATTCATACTTAGGCTTCCTTCGAATATGAAATTACCAAAATGGAAACTGAAAAACATCTGTACTGTGCTGAGGTCAAGAATTTTTGTATATGCAGAGCAGAAGCTGTCATCAACACTAAACATAATTCTGATAAAGGTGCAGTCCACTCCATTTGATTGGAGAGACTCAGAAACACCTGTGATAGTCAGCCACCCCATTTTGTAGTGGATTCTCAAGGTCATAAATATAGCCTACAATGCAATAATAATATGTAATCCTATAACACCTCACAGACGGGGGAGGGGGTTCAATAAAAAAGTGGATTATTTGGATTAGAGCACAAAATACAAGAGGAATTTGGAGGAAAGTACTGGTTTAAAGCACTTTCTTTATTTGAAACAAATCAGGGCTTTGTTCATGTGCTGCCGCAACATCTTCGCCAGATGCAACTGCTACTACCACACCGTTATCTTTAATTGTTTCAATAGCATCTGCAAATTCCTTGAAATCCTTTAAACTGCAGCAAGTGGAAATGAACATAGAAAATATCAGGATTTGTGAGTGAAAAAGAAACTTGTCTTGTCAACGTATGCATACCAAACTTGAAACAGAGCAATGGACCTAGTCCAACAACAGTCCAGGACTCACATTTCATAATCATGGAAATACAATCAACCAAATGATTCAAAATTGTAATTGAGGAGAGATAACCTTTACCTGGTTGATAGAATCTCTTCACGCCTTGTCTGTCTTTCTTCTTCGGTAATACCCAATAAATAACGCAACAAGCTGAAATTCAAAGAAGCTACCAGTTAGATGAAAATCCAAACGTCATCACCAACAGTTCAGGTCCATCAATTTTGCATCTTAATGTTTCAGGTACAATGTTTTGAAGTCTTGAAAGCACTAATGTGTTTTTTACTTGCAAGGGACCCCAGAATAGAACTGTGATAACTAATGCCAAAGGAATATAAGACAGTAAGTCTGACTCAGCCCAAGAGACCCCACCAGTTGAACGGGGAACAGTGGATGGACAGCAGTTAGACAAACCTTTACCTTCCGTCCCAGTCAGAGATCCCACCATCACAGAGACTGAGACCCCACCACCACAGAGACTGAGACCCCACCATCACAGAGACTGAGACCCCACCATCACAGAGACTGAGACCCCACCACCACAGAGACTGAGACCCCACCATCACAGAGACCCAACCAGTTGAACAGAGAACCAAGGATAGAAAGGTCTACTGGAGTAGGTGACGACCTGTCATTTACAGAGGTTATGGAATCCTTCCTCTATGGTTTGTTGTAAAGGTTTGCTTGCAAAAAATTTCGTTTTTTGTTTGTTTATTTCCTTTCTCACTTTATTTGTTTGCTATTTTGGGGATTGCAATGGACATGCCACGTTTGGTTAGTCCATTTAGTCAATGAGAAGGTGTCTTGTCCCATTGTTTTTGGTAGAGCAAGTTTTTGTGTACGAATAAGTGCTTTGCTCACTTATGCTTATGTTTGAACTAGATTCTTTGGGGCTGCATCTGCATATAGGAGTGTGAATCAGGACTCTTTGAAGTTGACTTCTGTGACTGACTTGATTTCTGTTATTGAACGGGATGATTTGGTTTATGCTACTAGCATATCCTGCTGGAATCAGAATAATATATGAGAAGCAGCAGAATAGCCATGGCTCACATGAAGCATAAGTTAAAGCACTGCCTGCTGGAAACAGAATAATATATGAGAAGCTCAAAAGAGAAATATCCATTGAGGGGAATTCCAAGTGGTGATTGGGTGGGGTCTGTCCCAAGGCAGCTAAAGAAAATTTTTAATGAAAGCCTCAATTCTCAGACCTAGCAGCCAGAACAGTAATCACCTGTTAAAAAATTCCTAGGTCAGCTGACTCAGAAGCTAACAGATTAAGAAAAGCTGGAACCTCGAAACCCACACTGATCACTAAGCTAATCTATTGAAACTTTAGTAACTGATGTGTAAACAGATTTTTGCTTTATGACAATTGTTCCTTCAGGTGTTATATTGCCATCTCGTGTTCACTTGTGCCATAGAGTAGATAAATAACACATTTGCACTGAATGCAAGAAAAACACATTGATGAAAAGAGAAATGAGATTGAGCATAGCCAAATAAAAGAAATCGAGGGTGTGAGAGTCCCATACCTACTATATCCTTTGGCATCAGGCAGTTGATATGAGTCCACATCACCTATCGTACCAATTATCGCTTTTGTAAGTGTATCTTCATCTATTTCAAGGTTGCGAAGGAACTCGGCGGTTCCATCATACACCTCCAATGTCTTCAACAAATTTGGGTCACGGTATGAGAGGTAGGAAAATACGCCTGAAAATTTGACTAGTGTAAGTTTTTTTTCTTAAAGAAAAAAGGAAATATGTTAATTTCTAAAGCAGGAAGAATCAAACCTGAATGTGTATCAAAGTCACAGAAACCTCCATATGCTCCCCCACTAACTCGTACTCGGTCCCACAACCACGTGTTACTAATGTACTTGGAAATTACATAAGCACTCCCATTTAGCTGATATCCAGTCTCATATATCTTTGCAGCCTTTCCAACATAGTTGACCTAACAAAGTAATACGGATACATATTGAAGATTATAAATATACACATTTCTTTAACCTGAACGTTATGATAAAGAAAAGAGAAGAACCAGGTGAGATACAAGTACCTGAGTGGGAATGACCAGAGCTTCGTTCACAGGAGGAAGCTGGGCATTCCAAGCGATGGTCTCCCTTGAAGGATTATTTGGAAGCAAGTCCAACAATTTAGACACATACTTCTCAGAGTTTGAAAGGTTCTTTTTGTCCGCTGTCAAATTTATTAAGCAGCCTTGCTTGGAAAGAAGTGATCTACGAATCTCTTCAAGTGAAAAGGAGACTTCGTCCCAGTCCTTCTCCACTTTTTCTTCTAAGTTTAGTAGAAATTCCAAATAACTGAAACATTAACAAAATATCTTAGGAAAATGGAAAAGTATCATAAACGAAATATGCATGATGCTAAAAAGAATAAATACAAACGGTCTAAACATCCACGGCAAGTCTGCTGTAATACTAATATGTAGATAACTCTAGCTTACACTAAATGAAGCAAAGGAAGGGGAAAAAAATTAAAAGAGAAAAAACATAATTTTGAGGACTGCAATTTCTTTCTCATGTCTTCAAGATCCTTCAAAATAAAATCTAACTCTTGAATATTTTAGTGACATGACCATGTGGTCCACATTATACACTGCTACTTAAATAAAAATAATGTGGACAAATAAGTCGACCTATCTTGCAACTGATCTCTTTATCCTTTTTTCAAATGGACGGTATACCCTCCACAGTTTCCTCTCAATTTTTCATTATGTTTCTTATTTCCAATTCTCATTGCAGTAAATGACTCGAAAAACTCTTAGGCAATTATCACCAGATACACTCCTGCAAACCAAATACATCTGACATGTAGGAGAAGATGAAATTGAGAGGAGCCCAAACTCCTCAGGCCTTTTCACTGTCTCCTCCTACTACAACCTACTTTCAGAATCTGAGTCAACCCAACAGCATCCAGCTAGACTAGTTTGGAATTTCCCTACCCCCAATAGAGTCAAGCAATTTTTATGGACTACAAATCATGGATAAATTCCAAGTTGTGATAAGCAGTCCAAAAGGGGACAAATAATAATAAACTCATCGTGTTAGCTCAGTGGACAGGAAGAGGAAACCAACAACCACATCCTGTTGCACTATCCAAGAGGAAACCAACAACCACATCCTGTTGCACTATCCTTTAAGCAAAAATCTTTGGACACCTATACTCTAGAAATTTAGCATCTCCTTCACCATGCCCAACACCCATGCTCAATTGATCCAATCTGGCCCAACTTGGTCCCTCCCAAATTGATAAAACCCTATGGAAAGCCTCCATGATTCCTTGGGCAGGGTGGAATGAAAGAAACAATAGGGGACTTCTAACAGTCAACACCATTGCAAAACTTTCCAACTCCTCAATTCGGACAACATTCTTATGGGCTAAAACCAACAATGAGATGCCTCCTTTCCCTAGAGAACAACCATCTATTATAAGCTATATACGTCCCCTGCCACATAAAATGGCATGCATCACCAACTGGCTGGATTAAGCTCAACTTTGATGGATCGTCTAAAAATAACCCTGGGCTAGCAGGTTATGGTGGAGTAAGTAGGGATCCTGATGGACACATCATCACTTTATACTTGGGTCTCCTCCTCTGTGCTACCTCAAATGAAGCCAAATTGAAAGCACTCATTGAAGGAATTAAGCGACTAAGGTCCTTATCAACAAAGCTAATAGTCGTAGAAGGTGATTCATCCCTTACCATTGGTTGGACAAGAGCAGCAGACACCCCCCGGAAATTCAAGCAAATCTTTGATGAAATAGCAAATACTATATTAGAATGCTGAATTGCATGCAATTCAGTACCAAGATCAACGAATACAATAGCAGACCAACTGGCAAAAAGAAGCAAACATAACAACTACAGCAATTGGGCAACATCAACCACTCCTATAACAACAAATAGAAACTCTACGGACCTTACACTCTATGGACCTTATTGTATCAAGTTTAAATTCTTTTACTGACTGTGAGATTGTAATGAATAATGTAATCTTCTTTCTAAAATGAAATAGAAAAGAGATCATTAATCTCAAAAAGAATATCATACCTTTGATCTTATTATTAGGATCCTATAGACATAACTTCCATGGCTTTTAGAACAGTTTTTGTCAATCTGGAAGTCTACATATCCTGATATTTATGTCATTATTGTATCTTTTAACTAGGTAAATAAAAAGGGTTAAGGAGTCAAATTCAACCATAACCAGTGCTGCCTAATCTACAGCAGTACATTCCCACTGTTCACTTTCTTTTTTCCCTATCTCTTTCTCCCCTTTCACAACACCACAACTTTCATTCCCTCTCTTCACTTTCTTTCCTCCCTCTCTCTCTCCCCCTCCACAATGCCACAATTCACACCTTCCAAAACTTGGATATGCAACTTCAATTATCAGAAATGTGCCGTACAATTGAATGAGTTCCTTTGGAAAGCACAAAAAGAACTTCAGAGATATATTTGATACTGTACAAAAGATGGTTAAAAGACACAGGAACATTAACTCATGATTTAATGAACAGAGTGAAGTACATATAACCCAACCTTACACCCCCCATTTGTTCAGCGATCCACCCAGCAACATTTAACTTAGCATCCATCCTAGCAGCTGCTATTCCATGGCCACTGCCTCGTAAACGATTCTACATAAAAAATTAAAGGATCAATCCGCAACATGATTAGCTAATTGCAAGATATGATCCCAACAAACTATTGTATTTGAAAACAGTGACATACTGCATACCCTTTATAAATTTAATCTCAAAAATGATAAATTGATACCTCCAATCTTGCTTTGCTTTGAGAAACAAACTGCTTAAAGCGTTCCCGGTCAGTTAATTGAACATCTTGAAGGATGCAATTTATCTGCATTGGCAAGAAACATAGATAACATTCATCAAGCTCTTTATATGATTCTACATCAACAAGAAGCTTCAAATTACAATCAGTTCTTCACATGGAAAGTGTACCAAAGTTAAAACAGGCATATTTTGATCATTTCACCTAGTCCTGGTTACTGGTTCTAAATTACTTATGTTTTAGGCTGTTAATGCGTGTTTCTAGTATTTGAATGTACCTTGACATTTTCTGTTTGGTTCTAACACTTAACAAACTTCTCTTATAACAGCAAGATTTTTTTTTTTTTTTTTTTTTTTGGAGTATAGTGGAAATTTTATTAATTTGCTAGAATGAATTACAATGAACACCATGTAGGTGTTTTACATATCAATACACAATTCCAGCAAGTTAGCTGGCCTTTTGCAATACAAATAGCAGTGGAACATCTTACATCATGGTTTCCACTAGTTGACCTGTCTTATGCACTCCTTCCTTTACCAATTTGTCAGCCCTATTATTAGCCAATCTAGGTATTTTCCCCCAGTTTATGTCCCACCCTTCAATGACATCATGTAGCTCATCAAATACTGTCCTTAAGTGTCATGGAGGGGCTGCAGCTAAAAGGGGCCAGATTGTGATCAATAATTTGTACAAGCTATGTGGGGAGGAAGAAAAAACATGTAGTCATCTTCTACTGCGTTGCAAATTCAGCAAGGAAGTATGGATTATTTTACTTCAAATTTGGTTTAGCATTATGCTTTTCGAGTTCTTTTAATCAATTGCTGCAACAATGGCATACCTGCCTTCTACCTCATGTATGGAAAGGCTTTGGGGTGGCCACCACTACATCATGGCAACTATAGAGTGAAAGAAAGAGTAGGACACTTAAAAGAGTAGCCCACTACACTGGAGGAGTAAATGTTAATACCCTACTTTGAATTCAAAACCTCAAGGGGTTGCAACCTTTCCCCTCCAGGTTGATCCAAAAATTCTCGAGTAAAATAATCTACTTTTCTGCACTGAAAACTCCACTCTTGTAGTTTGGACTGCTCCACAAGCACCATGATTCAAGTTGAACTTTGATGGGTCTCACTAGGGAAACCTGGACCAGCTGAGGTAGGAGTGATAAGAGACAGTGGAGGATGATCCTTAATAACATATGCTGGTCAAATTGGACACAGCAATTCGAATGAGGCAGAAGCTAAATCATTATTGAAAGGCGTTAAAGCATATGAGAACAGATTCTCCCATATCCCACTTTGTTTTACATAACAGTATTTATTAAGAAAAAAAATATAGATAAATTTGCTATCTAAAATTCGTAAAAGAATATTTGAAAAATGACTGGTAGCGCCAAGAAAAATTCATTTGATGTGGAACACAAAATAACTTCAAATATCCTCAGGTAAGCTGGAAAAAAGCATGCACCTCCAAAGAAGAAGGGGGTCTCTAGGCCTTACGAAAAACAACAAATGAATGCTGCCCTCCTTGGAAAGTGGATCTGGAGATTTGTCGTGGAAAAGAATGCTCTATGGAGGAAAGTACTAGAGGCCAAATATGGGAAAGGCTATTCTAAAAGAGAAAAAGAATATAGATTTTCCTTAAGAATACATGTCAAGAATGGAACTCAAACCAAGTTCTGGATAGATCGATGAATAGAGTATTGGCCATTGCAATGGCAGTTACCTAACTTATTTAAATTGGCAATAAATCAGAGTATAACAGTAGCTGAATTGAGACACCACAGAATGATGCATGGGATTTGCAATTGTGATGTAATCTGACAGACATTGAATTACTTGAAGCCTCATCCCTCACCACTTTGATAGAAAACTGGCAGTTAACAACTAAAGCAAAGATGAAATTATTTGGGAAGTATCCACTTCAGGCTCCTTCTTAGCACCTTCCTACTACAAAATGATATGTAGCCAACTACCCGCCAACAAAAATATCCCTTGTCTTGATTGGAAGTTGCCAGTGGGCAGAAAGATACAGAACTTCATATGAGTGGCTGCTCATTCAAGGCTCTTAACCAGTGCCAACTTCAATGAAGGGGCAGACAATTCTTAATAATCTCTGTAAGCTCTGTGGAAATCAAGAGGAAACGGGAAATCATTTACCACTACATTGCATCTATAGCAGATCTATATGGAATGCAATGTTTCAAAAGTTTGGATTCCAGTTGTGTATGCCCAAAACCTTCAAGCAGTGCCTTCAACGGTGGCATACATTCCCACTCCCTGCAAGTGGTAAGCTTTTCTAGCAAATAATAATTGCTGCTATCTCTTGGCACATACGGAAGGAAACAAACAAAAAACCTTTGAGAATATTAGCAGTGCATCCACCAAAGTAACGATGAAGTATTTACAGAGCATTCTATTATGATTCAGTCTCTCTACAAAACTCCCCTCTTTCCCAGTTCGACTATTAGAAAACTTTGGAGAAAAATCATATATTTTTTTGAAACTAAGCACACTGTGATGGCAACATGGAAACCACCTCCTAATAGATCGACAGCACGAAAATTTGATGGATCCTCTACAGGCAACCCAGGCCCAGGAGGGATACGAGAAATTTCAGAGACAGTAATGGGCAGATTCTGCTAACATATTCAGGACCAATAAGCCATTGCACATCAAATAAAGCAGAAGCAGCAGCTTTACTAAAAGGAATTCAACTCTTCCAATCTCATGGTAATGGATCTCTACAAATCCAAGGGGACTCAGCACTAGTAATCGGTTGGGGAAGTAAGAAGTTAGTTTCACCATGGAAACTAAAACAAGTCTTTGACAGAATTGAAGATCATGTGACCTTATGGAATGTATTGTGGGAGATGATACCAAGATCAGCAAATTCAGAAGCTGATAAGCAAGCCAAAGGAGGAGCCGAAAGAGGAACTTTAACAATAGGGCAACACCTGGCACTAAGCTAGCAACTCTTGAATTCCAAATTTAAAAGAACGATGTACTTTGATTGCTAGACAGCTACAGCTTTATCTTCGAGACTTCAAAGAAACTTGTAACATTTGTAAAATTGTAACATTCTTTGCAATGAATACAAAAAAAGATCATTATTCTAAAAAAATAAGGTAGTCAAAAGAGTGACCAGACATCAGTTGCGTCTACCAAGCTAATTGATAGGGTACTTTATAATATGTAAAGCTAGAAGCTGCAGATGTAAAATATACTGTAACTCTACCAGTTGAACTTGTTGTATCTTGAATCTATTGAAGCTAATAAAAGTATTTTGCCTTTTTTTAAAAAAAATTGGTATTCAGTCAATTAAAAAAACATATATTCAAGGCTAGTATTATTTTGTTTTTAACTTAAGTCTAGTATTATTGGTATACAAGAAAGAGGGGAGAGCACTTTTGTGTTGACTTCAGGGCTTTAAACAATGTCATGATGTTATCTTGAGTGCAGGTCCCTAACAGCTTTGCTCAAATAAAAATAAAATAAAATAAAAGGATTTCAGTTGTTTCCTAGACCAACCAAACAATGGTAGGTTTGTTAACTAGGGGGCTTCCTCCAATCCCTTGTTATAAGTAGCCCCTCATAGTTTGGATTTGTAAGATTGAATTGATATTGTGTTCGCATTAATAAAATATCCTTTTCCTTGAAAATAGGGAAAAAAAGAGAGATGGAGATTGCAACTGAAACATAAAGTAATTGAACAGAGATGATTCTATAGTAAGAAGACGCAAAGTAAATAAACTGATACACATGAAGATGAAAAGAGTGGCCCCATGCATCATGAGCTTGCTTAAATAATAATCCTCATAATCATTGACAATGTTAGGTTAATAAGCACAGATATTACCAGCTGAAACAAGTCCTCAGCACGTCCAACCATGGCTTTGCCACGAGCAACTATATGGCAACAAGGGTCCTTCCTACCCCGGACGGATGAAGTGAAAGGGTAAACTGATATTCCTCCTGTCTTTCTTCCAATTAATTGACTAAGCTGAATAAAGTCCATCTCCTTTGTACCCATCTCCAGCAAAGATTGACTATCATAGATCAAGTTGTTATAATTAGGTTACCGTTGATTGACCATGCTACCTATTAATCACTAACTTCTATTCAAGTAACCCAATGATATCATCACAACTCATCAGCAGAAATCAGTCAATATAGTCACATCTGACACCAGGCAGAAATTTTCAAAATTTTCTTCTTTTGTAAGTTAAAGAACAATTAATCACTCTAAAACTAGCGTAAATTTTTCAAGATGACAACCAACAACATAGCCTGAGGCATCATGATTTTTCAAGTGAAAAATACTGATTAAAAAAAAAAGTACTGAATGTGAAACTTAGAAAGTTTTTAAAATGATCTTCAATTCTTTTTTGAAGTAACATGATCTTCAATTTTTACATCTAAAGAATTACGCGCATAAAATCATATCGAAAAATGTCTACCAATGGCATTGCTGATTCATTGGCTGAGAGGGTCACCCTTCAACAGCTTGCTATAAGAGTTTCGTCCAGTTAATTTGGTCTTCCTAGCCTTTTAATAAAATTTATCCATCTTTTCAAAGGAAATAAGAAAATATATCACCATAATGTTAATGATAATCAACAGGCACAAGGAATATAACCATCATATATGGCAAATACCTTTCCAATACAAATGTACCAATAATGATGTCTTGACATTCGAACATAAATTTAGATACATTTCATGAATGACAAAAAAAGCGCTACAATTTTCATCGATAAGGCAACTCTATTTCATTTCTAAGATAGAAGAAGTATTTGCCAACACATTTGGAACTACAACAAAAATTGGTAACAGTAGCATGACATCTAATGGGATGTAATCAGAAAAAAAAAAATTTAATGTGTGCAGAATTAATTATTACTCCAGATTTGAAACATGATCTGCAATTTGAGAAATATGTTCATAGCCAGGGTGGGAACTAATATCTCACCAAAACAAAGGAACCAACGGAAGAAGTTCCTGCTTCAATGAGCACATATTGAACACAACTTCAGCATATAAAACATCATTTGTGAAAAGGTCATGTTGCAGAATTTTCACTCCCTCCATCTCTCCTATCTGCAATTAAAGACCAAAAGTCAACAGTAAAATAGTCATAGATGTAGTACATGTCTCACTTGTGGAAGAATATCCAGAAAATCGAAAGATACATAAATGAAGAATGAAGAAAAGGAAATAAGAAGACTGAAAATCAGATGCTTCTATTTTTTTTATACCATTTAAGGAAAGTATTTTAGTTATGTTTCTTTATGGGTAGTCCTTATTAGAATAGAAATACATCACAATGTTCCAACTTGTTCCCTAGTAATTTAATGAGACTCAATTACGGGATTTTTAATTAGGAAAGTGTACCATTAGTAGTTTCTGCCAATTTAGGAAAAACATGAGCCAATTTCTATTTTCAGTTAGTGATAGAATTCTTTTCCAAAAGTGCCTTTTTTTGGGAAAGTTGTTTGTTTTATTATATTGACATGAGATAATCATCATACAAAAGATGGGTCTACCCTCACCTCAATGGGCAACGCACTATTTAGCCAAACTGTCTGTCATAGAGTTGGAAGATCTAGAAATACATGACCACTCATAAACAACGGAGAAGATGAGGTGAAGACTTGCCTAAACAAATACAAGAATCTCCATGGTGGAGCAGAAGTTTGGCTTCACTATCCTATTTCAGTCTTGGAGTCCCCTTCCATAATAAAGATCCCCAGAGAAGAGTGTGAAACGAATTAAAAGCACGTAAGACACCATGGGCCTAAGCTGAAGTTGAATCGTTATGTTTAAGGGGCCTGAAGAAGGACAACAGTATGTTCCCCTCTGAATCCCTAAAGACTCCAAATTCAGCGGGGCCAAGGTTACCCACGAAGGATCCATCTACGTTAACCTTTTACTTCCCTTCAGGTGGTGGATTCCAAGTAGCTTCAATAGGACTGGACTTACAGCTGCTTGATGTCGCTGCTACAAGCCATGAGGCCCGAATGGTAGAAATGTCCATCCCAAATAGTATCCTACATGCTCCAAGCCACTTACTCTATCCTGAGTTTGGTTAGCCACCTCTTCCGTGTCATGAATTTGCTCTGAAACACCCGCCTGTTTCTTTCTTCCATATTGCCTATGGGATAAAGCCACTATGGACCTCCACATCTCTCTCCACTCCCACAAGAAAAATGTGCCTTTTGATTCCATAAACAATTCATTGTTATTAGGAAAATTTGTCCTTGAAGAGTTAAACTAAGGTGTTGGAGCCAATATTTGGACAGGACTCAGTGGAAGATCGCTATAACTTTTTCGTTATAAATGGAAGATCGCTATAACTTTCACAAATTTTCATTAATAGAACAAAATTTCTGTGTTGGTTGGAGTGCCATTATTTTTCCTTTGTTACAGGCTGAGAATAATTCCTTTTAGTGTTTTCTTCTCTTTTGTTAGCTAGAATTAATAACAAAAAACACTTGCATATTTAAGTCCATCACTTGTAACTTGAAATAAAGGAAATTCAGTAAGCCGAAAAGATAACGAGAGGATATTCTGTGCTCCAACCTCATCAACCAGCTCTATTTCAGTAATTATGGCTGCATTATTTGGTAACAGACTAATACTTCAACAAGGCAAGTACTAAGACTCTAAATCCTGAAAATCAACATGGAGATGCCCATGAAACAATTGTTCCATCTCGCTAATATGTGAGTCAACCATTTAGATCATGGAAATTATTAATGAAAAATTTCACTGCAACAACCATGGTCCTCACCTTGTCAAGCCAGAAGGCAAATCCTTTTATCTTTATAATGTTATTATGAATAACATATAAACCATCAAATTGAATTATAAAAGAGAAAAATATGAAAGTGAAAAAACCCAATCTTATGCCTCACCGAGAAAGAGAAAAAAAAAAAAACAAAGGGCATCTGACTTACCTCTGTTGGAACATATATTGGTTGTTTGGGAATGTCCTTTAAGGAAAGGCTTGGCACAGTTTTCAGAGCCTCTGGTGGATCAGGAGTTTCTTGCTTCAAGCGAAGCTCACGCGTGGCACGTGCCAGCTCTGCTAGATCTTCCTCTGTCATACTGGCTTTAACTTTCTGTAAGGTTTCTCTCTCAGCAGCTTCATCTTGAGAAGCTTTTTCTGGATCAGGCTGACAAAGAAAATTTTGACCACAAAACAAGTTATAATGATAGAATAGGACCTAGGGCTTCACAGTGAAAGATCATGGCAGCATGCAACTTGAAGTTGAAGAGAGCTCCAGAAATGCAAGGGGGTGATGCAACATTGTGGAAGCAGGAGAAAAGAATAACAGAGAAACAAGGTTGGGCCAGGATCCGGGTTCATCTATAGGTCTCTGCTATTGATAAATTCATTAATGAAATACATTATTTTAACTCCTCCATACAGTACTTCCCCAAAACCATGAAATAGAAATAGCTTAGGATATTACTTAAAACAGGCAGAATTTTTTTGAGAATAATTAAAACAGGCAGAATGACCTTACTTTAAAACAGTTACTTCTGACAAGTACATATTGTAAACATATGGCACAGTTCAAACATAGCCCAAACATAGAAAAACTAAAATTTGAAACAGCACAACTTATGCACCCACCTGCATTTCAACTATAACAAGGTGCGGATTATTTAGGATAAACTTCTCTATTAAGGGGGAAAAAACAGCTTTCGCTCCTTCTGTGGCTATTCTAGCTTTCAAAGCTTGGAGAGGTTTCTCATATTTCAATGGCTCAAAAGGATCCCTGTCATAGATCCATTTTCCCTGAAATTCATAGCAAGAGGCATATAATTTCTAAAAATTATAATAATTTATTGCAACATTCAGTTCATTCAAAAATGAAAAATGCCTTACAATTGACCTAAGCATCAGCGATAAGCCTCGAGGAAAGGAACCGGTGTTGTTCTCCTTAAGAGAGAACTCAATTGTGTTCATAGCTGCCTCTACTGCCTCTGGATCAAATCCTTCATCAGATAATTTTCTTAGTGTGTCAATAATCAATTGTTCAACCTTGTTAACATTATCTTCTGAAACATTTTTCAGTCCAACACTAAATTGTGGTTGAAGGAGTTCATCCTCAACTCCACCACCGATTATGACGTCTCCCAATCCACTTTGTAGCAAGATCCTTCTAAGTGGTGAAGCAGGAGTCCCCAGCATTAAATAATCCAAAAAACCAAGAGCAAGCTCAGTTTCTAAGTCTAAGGGCTCCTCAGATAACAACCAATTGAGAGAAATCATATGTTTATTTTTCAACTCTCCCCCTTCACCAGCAGGATATTTCTCAACAACTCTCAAGGGCTCAGAAAATAGCTTCTGGGGCTGAATCCTTGACTCATCTGAGACTGGGCTTGCATCAAATTGATCCAAGTATTCTGAGTACAAATAAGACATTAACAAAAATTAAACAGCAGAATCATATTTGCACAATCCAAGGGGAATCTAAGATGCATGTGAGTGGTCATATTTTTTATTTTTGAAATCGCCGTGAGTGGTCATATCAACTTTGAATAAGAAACAGTATATGATCAATTCCAACAGGAGACTAAGGATGCAATTGGTGGTCATATTGATGCAGAAGATTTGAATGATGGTTAACACGAGTGTAACAAGCGAAGGCCAGACAAATTGCCAAGAAACACAATGTCTAAATCAAAACTTGAGATAACAAAGAGGAATACCGCTGAGGATCTGAAGTCTTTCATTGGGATCATCATCTCCATAAAACCAGATCCTGGCATTGCTTGGATGATAGTACTTACGGTGAAAATCCTGCAAGTAAATGGCTCCCAAAAAATTATATTGAAACTAAAGTGATAACTCATGGAAATTGAACACCCACTTCATTCTTAGATATTTCTCAGCACCATGATTACCATAAATCCAACAGGATTTTGTGGGTAATGAACCTTAAAGCAATAAAAAGTCAAGAAACTCCACACCCTCATTGTCCCCCTCTTCACACAGTAAGAAAAACATGCATTGTTATAGACATGATTCCAAACACACAGAGAAAGTCATGTTTCTACCATCACAAATATTTGGTTAACACATACTCTACAACTTTGAAAAAGCAAATAAGTCCATAAGTATTACCTTAAATGCCTCATAGGTGAGTTTTGGAATAACTCTTGGGTCACCACCACTATCAACACCATAGGTATTACTAGGAAACAAAGCCTGCAAGTAAAAGTCCATAAAGGTAAGATAACAACACAAGGCCCACACAAAATACATAAAACAAGTGACAATCAGCTTGACTTTAATTACAGTGCAGTGAGACATCATAGCTTGGCATTTCTTGGTGACTTGTCTCCATTACGTATCATGAAGGGAAGTGGAATCAATGATTTTTTTTTTTTTTTTGAGGAAAATGCTTTGTTTTCATCGATTGTATGAAAGTCAGGTTACATATGGTGGGGCCACCCTCACCTCAGGTGAAGAAAGGTGCACCCCCTCTTTAGCTAGGGAGTTTGCCACAGTGCTGGCAGCTCTAGGAATATAGGACAATTCATAAACCCATGATGAAGCTAGAAAATGAATCTCTTGCAACAAATATTGCAACCTCCATGGAGGGGTTGAGGTTTGTTTCCACCAACCGATGGCATTCTTAGAGTCACCTTCAACTACCAATTCTCCACTGAAGTGCTCATGGAAGTACTGGAGGTCGTACAAAATCCCTTGTACCTCCACTGAGGTAGAGTCAATCTTCTCCAAGCGACCCAAAATATGAGAGGATTTCTCCTTCTTCATTCCTAAAGACTCCACGGAACCCCGGCAGCTCTAGATTACCAAGCAATGAGCCACCAAATTCATCTTAACTTTCCCCTCAGGGGGTGGCTACCACTGCACCATAGGAGGAGGTATCCCAAGGGAGGCGGAGGAAGCAACTGCAAGCTAAGCCAACTGGGTAGCAGAGCCATCATGTCCACCGAGTTTTCCCCCAATCAGCATTCTTTAGAATTAAAATGTTGATGGTTCCTCAATTGGAATTCCCAGCCTTGCTGAGATTGGAGGCTAGTCATGTCCTTCATGGAGAAATTATACGTCCTGGTCAATTGCCACATTGGAGGCTCCTTCAATCTCAATTTGTCCAGAGAATATTCCTTCCAAGACTCAAATTCCTAGCAACAGCTGAATTACTTCAGCCATCACTAGGTCTGAGATACCCAGAGGATCGAGTACATGGCTAAAGTGTTGATGTTGTGATCCCTGAAAATTCCTCCAATGCAAGCTGGGCCTCGATCTCCAAATAATGCCCCATTAAAATTTATCATAATCTTTCTAGTGTTACAATCATGAATATAATAAATTTATTGGAAAGAGATGGCCATCATAAACCCTAAACCCTAGATAAACAACAAGACAGTGGATAAAGCTTTCCTATTGAGACCATCAAAATTTGTATTTGAGAAATTGAGACCACTAAAATTGAAAAGTAAAATGACAAAAAGAGAAAACTACCTGTTGACAAATTCGACCCATAATGTTATCAGGTTGAGAATATACGCCTTTCATTTCATTAAAAACAACACCTGAAATTGAAATGTATAACCTAGTATCAAATTTGTGAATATGGAAAAAAAAAAAAAAAAAAGGAGTTAGAAATCTGGGGTATTGTGGTAATATTCATGTCCCATATAATGTTAGTATGTGGTATTTAGTGGTAGTTACTGAAGCAGAGATGAGTGGTCAGGATCTCCTTTCCAATTATGTTTACACTATTATTAGGCTGCCTAGATGTTGGAGGGCTGTTTGGTCTTTTTTTTTTTTTTTTTTTTTTTTGAAAGTTGCGATGCCTTTTGGCTTTTTATTGATAATGTATCAAAGATTACATAGATCATTTGTCTACATAGATTACAATATCAGTACAAGTCTTTTTTCTTTTGTAGTATCAATGAGTATGAAACATTTCAATTACATAATTAGCTTTCATTTTCCATGCCTGGTGGAATTGTGTTCTCACAGACCAGCTCATTTCTGGTGGCTGCGTATTTTGCTAGTTCATCAGCCAGTGAGTTGGCCGATCGCAGGACTTTTGACTGTGCAATTCTCCAATCTCTGGTTATCTCATAAATTGCATCATAATAATGTTTTAGACTCCAAGGTGGTCGTAGTTTTGAAGTTGCCCATCATATGACGAGTGTTGAGTCCCCTTCTATGACCACTGGTCTGTGTTCCAGTTGTCTAAAGAGTTTAATTCCAGCTAGCAGTGCAATTGCTTCTGCTTGGTTTGATGTGCACTGTTGCAATGGCCCCAAGTATGTCAATAAGATTTGGCCTGTGTTGTCTCTGAAAACGCCTCCAAATCCTCCAAGCCCGGGTTTCCTCTTGAGGACCCATCAAAATTTACTTTTGTCAGCCTTGTGGGGGTGGTTTCCATTCCTCAGTCACTATTTTTTTTTTTAGAATGTGTATCTTTCATTGATTGTGGTATTTACAGTATACCGTACAATGTGCTTTACATATAGCACTTGGGGTTTACAAAAGTTTGCTCAATTGAGCAGTCTTTGCTTTTACAAGTTGTTTCAGTGAGTAGCGTTTTGCTTTACAAAAAGGTATGTTGTTGTACAGAAAGTGACTCCCCGTTGACTCCTTTTGCCAATTTGTTCGCTTCTGAATTTGCTGATCTGGGCACTCTACTCCAAGCAATTTGCTAAACTCTGATTATATCCCCAATCTCATCAAAATTCTTCTTCAACTTCCAAGGTGGAGCAGACTTCTTGCTTTCCCATGCTATTGCTAGTGTTGAATCTCCTTCTATGATGGGGGGGCAGTGAAATATCATTGATAGATTCGGATGCCTTCTAGCATTGCTTTGGCTTCTGCCCCATTGGAGGTGTCTCTACCTACTGGGCCTGAGTATGTTAGGAGTGTGCAGCGTTCCCAATCTCTTATGATTCCTCCAACTCCAACCATTCCGGGAATTCCAAGGGAAGCTCCATCAAAATTTAATTTCATCCACAGAGAAGTTGGAGGGATTCAATCTGTTTGGTTGAGAATTTTTTCTGGTCCTTTAAAGTGCATTATGTCTTTCCAGAACTTCAATATGATGGAGGGGATATCAAGAAGGTAATCCCATGTGGGACCATTTTATGATATCAAGCAGAAGTTTCACCACCACACCTTTGCTAGAAGTTTCTTTGCCATTAAAAACTCTGTTGTTTCTTTCTAAGCATATTTCCCAAGGGATGGCTGCCAGTGAGGCCTTCCAGAGCCCTTTCCCGCTATGTGGAACGGGGCAGGGTAGAAATTGCTCAATTAGCTCTCCAAAGGTTGCTGGCTGGCATATAGCTATTATGAATTGGCTTAGTACTGCAGCCCAGATTTCTCTAGCAAATTTACAGTGTATAAGGATGTGATTGCAGGTTTCCTCAACCTCCCCACATAATCTGCACAGGTTGTTTAAAAGTAGTTGTCCCCTCTTGCTGAGTTCATCACAAGTTAAAATTTTTCCATGAGATGCGTTCCATAGGATATGCTTAATTCGATTGGGAGCAGTCACTATGTTTTTAATGTGGCCTAATTTGATCACATCCTCCCAACGGAGTCTCATGACTGTGGTAGGCAGTAGGAGCATTCTTGCTAAGTTAGCTACCCATAGCAGTGAGTTGTGGATTATCCTTTCTATGACATTTCCAGTTGACTGAACTCCATAATATTTTAGCAGCTATACCATGGTTCATATGGTTAGAAAGGAACTCCAGAATATTTGAAAACAAAGTTGTTTGGTCAATATGGTAATGTTTGTTGTTGAATAACAATTGGTGTGAACATGGACATCGCTCAGTGGTCACATCTGGAAGTTATTTGTGGTAGGTCTTGAGTTCAAGTCTCCACAAGGGTAGGCAGTTATTGAAGTTTGTGTTGGGAGTTTGTAAAGGAGTATTAGAAAAAGAAATAGTCTTTCCATAGCCTTACCTTATTTCCTTTTCTAACATGAAATCTTATAGGCACTACACAAAGTCAACTTTGGTAAGGATTGTTTTCCATAAGGAGGAGATTTGATAACCATGCTGCCTTAGGAAATAGCTGTAATCTTCTAATCCATTCTTTGATTGGATAAGAACATGCCACATGGCTTCTTTTTTTTTATTTTGAACTTGCAAATACAAACTCCCGAACATAAACTTCAGTAAACACCTATGCCATTGTGGAGACTTGAACCCTAGACCTTCCACAACTATAACTCCCATGTGACCACTGAGCTACTGCCCAAGTCCACACATTGCTTTGCTTTTTTTTTAAAAAAAAGTGGCAAAAGTGGCATCAATGATATATTTCCAAACCCATTTTTCTAACAATGCATAATTCACCTCTTGAATCTTCTGAATGCCCAAACCACCCTACTTTTTGGGTTTGCATACGATAGACCTCCTATTACGGTGGTATATTCCAGACATGGGGACAAAAAGGGCCGGTGTTAATACCTGGAAGGAGACACACCAAAAGAATGTTGATTATTTATGGATTAGTTAGAAAGGAAGCAAGGGATGCGTGGGGAAGAGGTAAACATGTAAGGGGAAGATTATATAAAGGGGAAGGAAGAATGGGAAATCAGGGGAGATTGTAGAGAAGAATCAAAGAGGGCTCAGGGGTTCTAGCAGTTTGGTATCCCTGCAAAGAATGATTTGATGAGAGTTGTTCTTCCAGCCAGTGTCAACAGTTGCTCTTTCCATGACTCTCAGTCTCTTTTGACATTAATCTAGGATCAGCTGCCAGTGTGACTTTGTGACCCAGCCTGTAAACAGAGGCAAGCCCAAGTATGATCTGGGTAATGGCAGTGTATTACATCCCAATAAAGTAGCTTGTGTTGTGTGCTCAAGACTGCTGCAATGGATACCCAAGGATCCAGATTTTGTCCAGTTTATGCTTTTCCGAATACCAATTCATAGATGTTAAGGAGAGCCTTCAGACTTAAAACTTTATCAGCTGATTCTCCACACAAGATTACGGTATCATCTGCGAATTGTGATATAGGAATTCTGACTTGATCACTTATTTTGAACACCGTGATCCAGCCTAGTCTTGGGCTTTGTAGATTAGAGAGCATAGACCCTTTTGGAAGAAAGAGTTTCATGTATGTTGTAATAAGTTAGGGTAATTTAAATTTTACGCTCTAGTTTGATAAAGTGTGTTAGAACACCAAGGTATTTGAATAAATGTCTATATAGTAATAGTTTGTTGTAATTTAGTGGTAGTATGTTGGTGCAGAGTTTGGTTGAAACCCAAAGGAGTTGACTATTGACACCTCGGGCAAAACAGTGAGAATGCTAGCTCTGTCCTCTTTCTTGCCTCTTTCATCTGTTTCTCTGGTTAAACCATAATACTGTAATTCTGCAAAAGGCAACTTAGGTTTGTATCTAATCCAAAGGGAAGGGGAGGTGCAACACAAACACTTCGCAAGAGATCACAAAATCCTTATACAACACTCATCCAAGCACACTTAAATGTGGAATTCTGATGGGACCCAGAGAATTAGTGCTCCTATGATCACCCAAGCACATTCAACTTAGCTCATTACAGAGAAAAAATCAAATGGCAAACCAAAATAATGGGAGAAGATGCAAACCTTTGTAAATTATTTCTTCTGAAGGATTATTAAGCTCATAATGCCAACCCTCTTGTTGAAAAGTTTGAAAGTCTTCAACACACTTGGGGAAGAAGACAGCATCCAGATATACATCAACTAAGTTATAGAAGTCCTGCAAACCACAATGCACAATCTAAGACAAATTATTCAAAACTTTAGTGACCAAAAGTCTAGAAGCAATATAGTTCTTGATGGTTCTTACCTTAGTATTGGTAGAAGCTACTGGATAGCATGTTCGATCAGGATAGGTGAATGCATTTAGAAAAGTGTGTAAGCTACCTTTCAACAATTCTACAAAAGGTTCCTTCAAAGGATACTTTCTTGATCCACACAGTACACTATGTTCCAGAATGTGAGGTACCCCGGTTGAATCATTGCTGCACTTGCCAAATTATCTCAGTTAAATAACAAAATAGTCACTGAAACTTACCAATCCTTAATTTTCTTTGACAAAAGTGAGAAAGATGAGTCAATACAGAAAAAGAACAAGGAAAGACAACAGGGGCCCTCCAAAATGTTATGGAAGATATGATCAAACAAGGCCAAAAGAAAAAAAAAAAAAAAAAAAAAAAAAAAAAAAAAGATAACCTTTACTAGCCTAAGATATAATACCAGCTCATTTATCAATAACATGGCTCAGTTCGTCAAACGACGTAGTCCAATAGTTATATGTGCAGGCAATCATTTGCTAGATTCAGTGTAAAAGTTGAACTTTAATCCAGTAATATAAAAATAATACAGAGTAAACTAAAATGGAAAAGCCTACAATTTTAAGCACTTACGGTGGTGTCCTGAAAACAATACCGAAAACCTTATTCTCATCGTCACTGGATACAGACATCACTTCAGCCCCTGTTTTCTTATGCTTATAGAGTACTGCTTTGGATTTGCATTCCTCGATCGTCTGCTCGGACACCTTCTCGAAACCCAACACTTCCGCAACATCGTGCGACCCGCCCAAGTCTGACAAACGTTATACAGCGCGCGCGCGCACAAAACACAAAATGAAATTCTAAAATAAGCTCATTACTTTCTGTGTCAAGAAGGCAAGTGAACACGGTTACCTGGAGAGGGCATCTGCTGGGGAGATGTGGCAACAGCTCGTGTTGGAACATGGAAAGTTTTTCTAAGGAGCAACGAGGAAGAGTAAAGCCATCTGTAACTTGGAACTGAAGAGTGTCTGATGGGATTGTTACAAAGGAGACGTCTGCGAGAAGCGGAGGAGAAAATTCCATTCGAACGCAAGGGTAGTGCCGGGATTGTGCGTTGGAATGGAGACCTTCTGCAGGCGGAGGAACACACTGACAAGGAAGAAGAAGTAGAAGAAGAAGATAAGGAGCGGAGGAGCGCCATTCTCTCCTTCACTTTGTCAGGACCCAAGAAAGAGAAGCGAAGGTTTTGGGGTGGTTTAAGAGGGGAAGAAAAAATCCGTGCACGCAACATCTTTTGGTTGGGCCGTATCCCTGAACTCCTCCACACGGTGTGGCCATTAACCCTCCATTCGTTTTTCTAGTAATTAGCAGAATCAATCTCTCCCTTCACAGATGATTTTATGGCGTGAAAACGAGTCGGACAAATCGTGAAAGCTTCGGACTGTTCAGAGATCTGCCTCCATTCATTCATTTCAAGGGTTATATGTAAGAAGAGGAACGTCTACAAGTCTACCGCATATGTTGGGCCTCATTGTCCTATCGACTTCGTCAGGCCTCAAAAGTGCCCACAACATTACAAATTTTTCTCTCGTCCAGTATGGACGTCCGTGTTTCACAGTTTCATTGGGTCAGGCAATCAATGGAACAGGCTCGACCATATTCATCTGTAGCATTTAGCAATGATAATAATAGACTAAAGTACTGTAAAAAAAATTAATATTTATTTTTAAATAAAAGCATAATAGAAGAATCAGTGTCTATAAATAAAGCCAACGTGTTGCTTACGTGGATGTTGACCTAAGTAGATTTAGGGTGGAATGTGTCGTTGAGAAAAAAAAAAAAAAAAATCATTAATTTTATTAATTATTTTTAAATTATTTTATTTTGGTAAAAAGCCCTTTTATTAATAGATTCTTACTTTTAAAAATATTACATAAGAGTAGTGTTTCAAAAGGTTTAATTTAACCAACATTATTTATGCCTTTTTACTTATAGAGATATTAAATATTTGTAACATATGGTGCATAATATTCGACGGTCCAACTTGGTCTAATCGGGTTTAACCAAAAACGAACATAGCGCTGGTTTGGATGACCAATTCGGTTTTTAAAACATTGCATAGGAGAACATAAGCAAATATTTCCCCACTCTCCCCCCTTATCTTCTCCAATTTGAAGGTTTTGGGTAAGATTTTTAAAAAATAATATTAACATTTTGCATCAGTGTTTTAAAAACTAAACCGAACCAGCCAGTCCCAACCCAGTTGAACCAAAATTGGAGGTGACTCAGCCCGGTTCACTATAATCAACATTATTTTTGCCTTTTTTTTCTATAGAAATATTAAGAAAACATAAAGTATAGGGTATAATATTCAATGGTTGAACCAGGTCCAACCAAGTTGGACCAAAACCGGATATATGGCCGGTTTGATAGCTGGTTCGGTTTCTAAAATACTGTTTTGCATATTAATTAAAGATGCACAAGGACGGAGATGGGTGAGTTTTGGGTTCTAAATTAATTAAGCTGCACTGAATAATATTTATATCCAATTAAAACCACGTTTTAAGTTTTTCATATATTTTAAAACCATGCACGCTGCACTAGTGGCTCACACACGGTCACTAGACTCACTACTCGCACAGAAGTGCGCCGCACCAGAATCGAGATTCGAGCTCCTTCCAAGACCGACTCTCTTCTGCAATACTGCGGTGTCTTCTGCCTGCATGTCATTGAAATAAACAAATTAAAATCAAGGAAACAGGCGAGCGCGCGAGTATGAACAGAGACGAAGGCCAAATGGAAAAGGTCTCCCGACCGGAATAAAGGGTCTAGAATATATGGTGCATGTCACAGATAAGCAGTAGATCGATCCTCCACTATCTCCCGAAAGTCCTCTCAAATGAAATATGTAAGCATGTAAGCACAGTGATATCCACATCCACTCCCACGAAGCACACACTCACGGGTCAAAAAGAGGGAACTCCATTTTCTTTAGTGTGTCCACACGTCTGGAAGGCCACTACCACTAAGTACTATCATGCAACCAAATCAGTGATATACGTAACTAATAAACTAATCATTAATCAACAAGGAAACACGGAACGAATCATATAAATACCGCTGGGACGTTGTTGTTAATATGCATTACTACCTCAAGATCGACTTCAATCAATGGAGGCAATGGTACTGCAGCTCATTCCCCTGGCGACTCTCTTGATCATATCGTTCTTCGGTGGCCATGGACAGGGAGATCTGGCAGTGGGGTTCTACAAATCGTCTTGCCCCAGAGCCGAAGCCATAGTGAGGTCCACCGTTGAAGCACACTTCAACAAAGATCCCACCATCTCCCCCGGTCTTCTCAGGCTGCATTTCCACGACTGTTTCGTCCAGGTACATCTCTCTCTCTCTCTCTCTCTCTCTCTCTCTCTATATATATATATATATATATATATATATATATATATATAAACACTGGCTTTTAATTTTTCTCTGGTTAATTAATTCTGTCTCAGCGGTCCATAAATATTTCGATGATTTGCTCCAGGGCTGCGATGGGTCCGTGTTGATCACCGGTTCATCTGCTGAGAGGAACGCGTTGCCTAATCTCGGACTTCGAGGCTTTGAAGTGGTGGACGACGCAAAGACGCAGCTGGAGGCCGTCTGCCCCGGCGTCGTCTCCTGCGCTGATATTCTTGCGCTCGCTGCTCGCGATGCAGTCGACTTGGTACGTACCGTGATTTCGTTTCAGTCTCCAAAAATTTAATCTTGTGGCTAATTATATATTCAAATGATCGATTTGATAAATGCCGAGCAACCGATCCAATTACTCTGTTTTCGTTTATATATGTGTATATATATACATGTAATATTATTTTTATCATCGTTCCAGACGGATGGACCAAGCTGGTCGGTGCCGACGGGAAGAAGAGACGGAAGGGTTTCCTCCTCCGCCGGAGCAGCCAATTTACCCTCTCCCGCCGACTCCATCGCCGTCCAGAGGCAGAAATTTGCAGATAAAGGCTTGACCGATAAAGACCTCGTCACTCTAGTCGGTATGTATATATATCTTCTAGGCTTACCATGTTCAGATCATGTAACTGCTGAAAATTGTAGTAGCAGTAGTATTTGACCCTAATTCTCATATATTTATCCAATTATAGTATTTAAAAAAAAATTAAGTGAAAATATTGGAACTGGGTCTAAATACTACAATTCAGTATTATTTTTTATTTTTTTAATAAAAATGTTAACTATAGGTTTTTTAAACATTTATTTGAATATTATATTTAACCCCAAAGTACTATATTTTAGAAATTACATTTAACCCTAAAATATTATATTTAGGATCAAAGTACTGCAGCCGCACCAGTTTTCAAGTAGTATGATACACATAATGCCCTAACTTCGTTACTTCGTTTTCAGGGGCGCACACAATTGGGCAAACGGATTGCCTCTTCTTCCGTTACCGCTTGTACAACTTCACGGCCACGGGGAACGCGGATCCCAGCATAAACCAGTCGTTTCTAGCGGAGCTGCAGAGGGCTTGCCCTCGTAACGGAGACGGGTCGAAGCGGGTGGCTCTGGACAAGGACACCCCCGGCAAATTCGACGCGAGCTTCTTCAAGAACGTGAGGGACGGGAATGGAGTCCTGGAGTCGGACCAGAGGCTTTGGGGCGACGCGGCTACGCGGACTATAGTGCAGAACTATGCAGGGAACGTGAGAGGACTGCTTGGCTTTAGGTTTGATTTCGACTTCTCCAAGTCCATGATTAAGCTCGGTAGTGTCGATGTGAAGACGGGCAATCAGGGCGAGATTAGGAAAGTGTGTTCAAAGTTTAATTGAACTAGCAAATAATTAGTACGAAATACGAAGACAAAGTTATAGATTGGCGTTTGTGGAGATGGCTCATGTGCGCTCCTCTGATTTGATCTCGAGCTTGTCCAGCAGCTAGAAATTGTGCTTGTTTATTACCTGTTTAGCTGTTGAAAAGTCGGGTAGTACTCTGAAATGAAACAATATATTTGGAAATTAATCGATCAAACGGAAATGGAATAAGTTGCAGTAAGTGGAAATGGTATACAGAATAGACAGTTCCGTTTCATTTGTATACTGTTTATACTTGTTTTCCAATATAATCATTCAATTCACAGATTTGAGTATTACAATCATAGAGATGTTTCGGGGAAATCAAACTGCACTTCGAAATTAACCATCCCCTTGGTAAGTTTTAGTTTGATTACATTAATATATACAAACATTTCACTAATTACAAGGATAAAACTATTTCAAGTCAAGGTAACAAAAGTAGTTCACTCTGCTCGCCATCTTACACACAAGATACCAGGGAAAACTCCACTCCGCTTCTAGCTCCCAAAATCTTCAATAAGAGAACTTTGCCAATATTGATTTCATCCATGTTATAGTCTGAAGGCAAAGTTTTGAAATGCTCTTGGATAAGGCAACAGAACCAATGATGAACGATTTTATGTACAGAGAATCAGAGATACTTTAAACACTTACCTGATGTTTCCCATCAACAGAGGCATGGCTATTGGCTTCCACTGCAAATAGAATGGTTTTACTTTTGTTGAACGAATTATATTCCTTCAACCAGACTCGCACTGAAGGGCACTGTTTTATCGTCAGTGTGGAGCTATACAACCTCCAGTACAACCCTTTTATGCACTGGTCGTGGAATTACTACCTCCTCACACTGCCATTTTTCTAATTTCTGAGCTTCCTCAAACTCATCCAGTCTTCTGTACAGATTGACAAGCCTGTCGACAGCAGAAGCACTAAAAAGTCCACAGCCTCCTTTGAAATACCAAGCATGCATTTGTTTCACCTCACCTAAATTCAGCATATCATCACACGCCCCAAGAATCTGAGAGAACACGAACTGATCAGGTTCTGCATTGTAAGACAGCATCCGGGAGAAAATCTGCCAGGCTTCTTGTTTCATGCCATTTCTCACATATCCTGAAACCATTCTACGCCACATTTCTTTGTCTACTAGAACCAAATCGTCAAAAAGACAGCGAGCAAATGCCATTTTATTGGCCTCACAGTACAAATGTATGAGAGAGCTTAGTGTCCGAGCACCCATCTTGAACCCAAATTTGATAATGAGGCAATGAATCTCCTGTCCTTGCCTGACTGCTGCTTCAAGAATGCATGCCCTGATCATGCATCCAAAACCTAGTTCCTTCAACACATTTTTATCTATTCCTCCCTGAAATAATCCCCTGATAATACCCAATGCTGCTTCGCTTCGACTGTTGATATTGTAGCCCTCTATCATGGCAGTATAAGCCACAATTGTTGGCTCAGTCATTCTATTAAAAATTTTACGTGCCTCCTCAATTCTCCCACACTTAGCATAAGTATCTATCAATGCAGTAATAACAAACCTATCTCCTTCGCAACCATCCCGGATGACATCTTCATGGATTTCCATTCCCATCTTCAAATTTCTGGTTTTGGCACAACAATCCAATACTGTGGCATAAGTGAAAGCATTTGCCTTCACATCCGTGGAGGATTTCATCAAACGGTACAATCGCAGAGACTCTTTAGGACGACCGAATTCATTGTACATAGACATGACACTCGTCCAAGAAACAGTATTTCTTTTAGGCATTTCGTCAAACAGTTTCCGAGCAGATCTTAGGTCACCGCATTTTGCGTACATATAAATGAGATTATTCGCCACGAGAGCGTCTTCTTCTACTACATATTCCGTGATTTTGGCGTGAACTACTCTACCAATTTCCAAATTTTGCTCATCGGCACAGCTCCGGAGGAGACTGCAGAACAGGGCGGGTTCCGGATTCATACCTTGGGCCTTCATGAGCTCGAGGACATTAAGAGCCTCCCTCATCCTCAGTTCGAAGGGCCAGTCGTTGGAGGAGACGTTCAGGGTCTGGTTGGAGCCGGAAAAAGGACATCGAGAAGGAAGGAGGCATTGAGCCGAGTGCTTGGGCGGGACGATTAGGAAGGACCGATTGTTTAAATTTTGGAAGGCTTGAGGAGAAGAAGCGAGGAAGATGGCCATGGTGTCGTCCCAGATTGGTTCACGAACACCATGGATCGCAGGACCAGTTTCAGACAGCAACTGCTACCACCATTTTCGGCACAAATCGTGACTCTTTATCCATTTCGTGAGAGACAAAACTCCATCTCTGCAGACGATTCATCCATATAGCTTCAGAGTTTGGCAATGCTGAGGGCGTCCGACTCGAACCAGGTTATCCGGATAACCTGGTCCGCCATAGACACTTTTTTTTTTTTAAACAAATAAATTTATTATTATTATATTATTATTATTATATTATTATTATTATATTACTATTATTATTATTATTCATCACCCTAAATCGTGGTATTTTGATCCAAAACATTGTATTTTTAATAGTATATTATTTTTTTTTTGAGTCTGGCTTAAAGTACTTTAATTAGGTTAAACTTAGATAAACTGGGTGTGCGCACCTGTAGGGGTGGCATTCAACCGAGCAAACTTTGAGCGTGAGGTAGTTCTACTTGAAACTCGATGTGCTGGCTCGTTTGTATTTTAGTTATATATTTTAAAAATTAAGTATAATATTTTACCTTTTTGAAGAAGTAGGGTCTCAAGTTCTTCCAGCAATTGTACGTATAATTATCTTTTTAAATTTATATCAATGATTCTATTAACTAAAATTAATAATTTACCTAAAACATTATGAAATTATATGAATTTTTATTTTAGCATAATTGGGGACATCAATCAACTTGTACACACTAATTTAGATCTATTATTGTAGATAAATTTAACTAAAATAATTAAAAAGTTCGAATAGGCAGACCCATTAGGCAGGAGCTCAATTTGGGATTTTGTGGCCAGTAGCTCGAACTGGGCTCGATTAAGGAATTGAGCTCGCTTGAATAGAGCTCGAACTCGTTTAAGTAGCTTAAGCTCGAGCCATCATAGGTTCAGCTCAGCTCGGCTCGGCTCATTGCCAGCCCTATGCACAGGTTATCTAAATTCCTCCAACTTCACAATTTAAAATTATTTTTATTAAATAACATATTTTAATATTTAACAAAATTATATTTTTTATTTGTTTAATATAACATTCATCGCTATATTAAGTAGAATATTATAAAATTGTATATTTTATATCACCATACTTTAAGATATCCTTATAAAATTGGCCGTGTACCTCAAATACTAACATGGTGGGATTGTGATAGATGAAATAACACATTCAAGAAAAATTTATTCCTTATTGATGCAAACATGACTTGGGTGGAATAAAGGCTTGTTAGTTGGTAGATCATTTTCATGTTTCCCTTAACAAACATACAAAAATCTTAAATTAGATTCAACTCACAAGTTTGACCATGCATTTTTTAAAGTTAAAGCACTCAGAGCGACGGAAGAACTTCAAAATTGGGGTGGGCATAGTTCGAGTTTGGGTCGGGTTTTTGAAAGCCAACTCAACCCAATGCATAATACTCCAAATTCGAACCTGTGAAAAACCCGAACTTGAACCCGACCGAATCCATTGTACCCAACATGACCTAATATACATATTTAAATAAAAAATTAACATAATAGTATAACCCCTCGAGTCGGGTTCCCAACCCACGAGTTAGATTCGGAAATACAAATCCGGTATTTTCGGGTCGGTCGAGTTGGTTCGGCTTCCCTATCAAACTCGACCCAATGCCCACCCCTACTTGAAAATAAACACCTAGTGGGTCCCCTTTTCAGTCACTCCAATCCAGCCCAACCCACAAAAAGTGACAAAGACGAGTAACAAAATATATATGTAACACAATTAATAAATTGGTGTCATTGTTTTGTCTTTGGTGGCAAAAACAGAGGGTCCTCTGATTTCGTACTACAATAATTCAGGAGGGCCTCCGTCCACCAGCCCGCCGCCCAGCCCGCCACCGCAGGAGTCGCAGAGTCACGGAGCCACAAGAGTGTGTGAAACGGCTTCTTGGGACTCCTAAGGTCAATACTACATTAAACTTCTCCTCCAGTCATAAATTAAGCATTTCACGCTCCCAATATTATTAATGTAACAGAAAAATTGACGCCAGCCGTCACTAGTGACGACTGACAAGTACTAGGGGTGGGCATCAGATTGGGTTTTTGGACCCAAAAAGACCGGGTTTGGATTCTCGAAATCTCAAGTTTGGGATTGAGAATATAAACCCAATTACGGGTCAGGTTGGGTTCGGGTTAATTTATTATTTATATATATATATATATATATAATAGGGTTGGGTGGTTTACAGAATAAAGGATGGGGTTAAGTTCGGGTTCGGGTTTTTCGTGACTTTTGGATTTATATACTGGGACGGGTTTGGGTTTTCAAAAACCCGAATTGACTCTGTCCTTTTTTGTAATTTTGTATAGTCGGACCGGAATATGGGCCCACGCTCTTTTCCATGTGGTCCGGAATCGGAATTCGGAATCCCGGTCGAATAAATCTGGTGGGCCCGCGAGACTCCTCGTCCGTGGGCGGTGGGCCGTGGCGTCCATCCCCGAATTTTCAGGGAAAAAAAGAAAAAGAAAAAAAGAAAAAGGAGTGGGACGATCGCGACTCGCGACTCGCGACTCGCGAGTCGACTCCGTCCAGTCCGGAGAAAAGGACGACGAGGAACGGAGACGGACTAATGAGAATTCGCCACGTGTAAGGTCAAGACAAATCTGGCGAGCGGACGGAATTGCGTCCAGGTTCGATGAACCCGAACGCGGCGCGGTGGCCTCACCCTAGTATTTATCATCCTCCTCTGCACTTCAACTCCCAATTCAGAAGAAGGCCGATTTTGCCTCCAACGCAGTTTCGGAAATTCTAGGGAGGTTTACGAATTCATAGATTCGGAAGTCTCGACCATGGCGTTGGCTGCTTCGTCTACTGTATCTTCTCATTCATTTCCCTCTCAGGAGCTCAAAGGTACTCTTTCTTGTTTCCCTTTCGTTTTCCTCGTAATGGCGATCTCTGTACTTCTTTTCCGGATTATTTTCCGATTTTTTTGTTCGATTCTTTCCCTCACACTTTTTTTGTTTTTTTTTTATTTTTGTTAGCTCATAAGATCGGTTCTCTGAGGCCCTTGGATCGTCTTGCGATTCCCCTGGCGCCTTCTAATTCATCCAAGAGGCGAACATTTGTGAAGACCATTTCGGCGCAGGCGAATCGAAACGAGTCGATTGTGCCTCAGGCTGCAACTATCGTTGCTCCGGGTAAGCGTTTCCTTTTCTTTCATTCTTTCTATTTTTTACACTCTTTTTTTTTTAAAAATGTTTCTTGGATGAATCATCTGTTGAGAAAGATCGTAGCCTTGTATTTTACTAATATTTATTTATTTATTTTTTTCCTGAGGTGCAGAGGTTACTGAAAACGTAGAAAAGGAGGATTACGAGAAACTGGCAGAGGAACTACATAATGCTTCACCTCTCGAAATAATGGATAATGCCCTACGGAAATTCGGAGGCGATATTGCCATTGCTTTCAGGTACAAATTCAAAATTTCCTACTTCTCGTTATTAATTTATTTAATTTTTCTGTAAATTGGTTGAAAATTAAATGGATGCGAAAGGCATTTGAGCTAGCCTATGAATCCTTTCGCTTCGGCCTTCTCCATCCCTGATGTTGCGTTTTTCCTATTGTGTTATGGTTTCTGATCGGATGTAGAGGTGAGGATTGAGGAAGATTCTCTCCCCTCTCCGCCCCTTGTCCATGATACCTCCTTTTCGGATGAAATTACCTTCGTGCCATTGTATTGAATTGAATACTGAATAGTCAATCTGTCGATGTGAATATTAATTAGTCATCACGGTCGACAAATTTGGGAATCATATTTGTTCTGTTTGTTGCAGTGGAGCAGAGGACGTTGCTCTGATCGAGTACGCTCGTTTAACCGGTCGGCCTTTCCGAGTCTTCAGCCTCGACACCGGAAGGCTAAACCCCGAAACCTACCGTTTCTTCGATGCCGTCGAAAAACATTATGACATTCACATTGAGTACATGTTCCCAGACGCTGTGGAGGTCCAAGGCCTGGTGAGAACCAAAGGCCTCTTCTCTTTCTATGAAGATGGGCATCAGGAATGTTGCAGGGTGAGGAAGGTTAGGCCACTCAGGCGCGCCCTCAAGGGCTTCCGAGCTTGGATTACCGGGCAGAGGAAGGATCAATCCCCCGGCACTAGGGCTCATATCCCTGTGGTTCAGGTCGACCCTTCATTTGAAGGCCTGGATGGTGGCCCGGGCAGCCTGATCAAGTGGAACCCTGTTGCAAATGTGAATGGCACGGATATTTGGAATTTTCTCAGAACCATGAATGTTCCCGTCAACACTTTACACGCACAGGTATCAAATTTTAATCTATACTTTCAGCTGGTGCCATATCTCAAGAGTGTTTTTTCTTCTTCATCAGTGTGTGATTGCGTTTTTCTGTGGTTCAGGGTTATGTTTCAATTGGATGTGAACCCTGCACAAGGCCCGTCCTCCCGGGTCAGCACGAGAGAGAAGGAAGATGGTGGTGGGAGGATGCTCAGGCCAAGGAATGTGGACTGCACAAGGGCAATTTAGCAGCCCCTGAAACCGGGGTCCAAGCTAACGGAGCTGCTTCCCCTGCCGAGGTTGCAGACATCATCAACACAGACAACGTGGTCAGTTTGAGCCGGCCTGGGATTGAGAACCTCCTCCGGTTGGAAAACAGGCGGGAGCCCTGGCTTGTTGTCCTCTATGCTCCTTGGTGCAGGTTTTGTCAGGTAATGGAATAGAGTATATAGAAACTAGGTAACTCGTGATTAAACAATAACATGAAAAAGGTCAGTTTGCATGGATTTGGTAAACTAATAATGCCGGGAATTTTTCTGCAACTCAGGCCATGGAAGCTTCATTTGTGGAGGTTGCTGACGAACTAGCCGGTTCTGGTGTGAAAGTGGGAAAATTCCGCGCAGATGGCGACCAGAAAGCATTTGCCCAAGAGGAATTGCAATTGGGCAGTTTCCCAACGATTCTGTTCTTCCCCAAGCATGCGTCAAAGCCCATCTTGTACCCATCGGAAAAGAGAGACGTCGAATCACTGCTGGCGTTCGTTAAAACTTTGCAATGAGTTGCGGATTAGGGAGGAGGGTGTAGAAGATACATTGAAACCCATTTTACCACCTGGGTCTGATACGTCTGCTCTGCCTGTCAAGGCTGCTCCCAATGCCACTATGCGGAGATGGCGCGTTTTGGCTATGTGCCTTGATGTATATTTGAATGGCACGTAGCTGAGAGTTCCCCCGGGACTTCATAACAATTTTATAATTCAAGGAGAGAATTATTTCTCGGCCTCTCCAGTTTATCTTGTGCTACTTGTTCAAATAATAGAAATGTATTTGAGGTTCATAAGCTATATAGCTCTAGAGCTTCTTCGTAAGAGAAAAATCAAGTGTCCTACAGCATTATAGTTTACGAGGTGCGTGCTCCCCAAAAGTTGTAACCTATGTTCTTCTCATATACAAATTTTAAAACAATAATTTTTTGTTTTACATCTTTTCTGTGTAAGTTAAGAAGTCATATAAACGTGTTCTATGGCTCCAAATAGTGTCATTCTTCGTCAAAGATGGTAGTGTAATTTTTCTCTCGTGTTATTGCCCCAAGTGAACAAGACAGTATGATTTATTTGAAATTATATAAAGTTTATAGAATTTGAAAAGTTTGTACAAAAATTTTGAACTTTTATAAATTTTTCACAAACTAGTATATTTTTTTTACAAACTTTATGAATTTTTACTTCCTTTTCAAAGTTTTTATTGTTATTATAAATTAGAATTATAAATTATTAATAATTTGTATACTTTTCATAGTTTTTAAAAATAATTAAGCAAATTATATAATTTAAAAAAACATGTTTAAAAGAGTAGTTTCCCAATTCCCACATTTGTCTAATTTAACCCGATTAAATGGGTTTGGAATTTGAATACAAGGTCCAACAGTCCAACTTCCAAGTACGATTTTAAGTAAAGGCTAGCCCAATTTAGACAACAAAATTCTGACATTATATATGTAGTTATGTACAAATCAACTACAAATTCCAATATATATTTAACGCTAAAAGTACCTCAAAAAGATTACCAAAAATGAAAATAAACATAAGATAGAGAGAGAATGAAGAAAGAGGATACTATAAAGTAAAAATTAATTAAGAGAAAGAAATGGGACGGAGTGGAGCTAGCGGTGAGTGAGGAAGAGGTTGGTTGGCTGTGCCGGCGCCGGAGCCGTGGGTTTCTTCCTCGTCACCGTCTTCTTCCCGGCGTTGCCTTTCAAGCCTCTGCAGGATGTCATGTGGTAGTGAAGTTTTTCTGGCTTGAACGGCCTCCCGCATTGCCTACAACAATACCCAAATCAAAACTACATTTGTCTACTACTCTTTCTTATTCATATAAAATTGGGTCCGAAGTTTATCACAAAATACTAAGATAACCGAAGACTAGTCTCTATGACATGAACAGAGACGAATGTAAAACAAAAAAACAAGAAAAGAAACCCTCTGCGAGCAGCAATGCCGTCCCGTGCCTCAAATTGAGAAAAGTGAGGGGAAAGATCGAGGTGGAGAAATGGCTACTGAATTCTACCGGAGTCGTTGATACGAATTTTCATGAAAATAGATTAATGAACGGAGAATTATATATAGTTAAGATCCACCCACGAGCAATACGGTTCTGAAATCGGCTTAATGACCGGTGCCGCCTTTTTCTGGTTCCCCGACTCCGTCGTCTTCTTCAACCTCCTCAACAGTCCGCTGAAACCCTTCCTGTACATACAAAGAATAATTAAAAAAAAAAAAAGGCTTCTTCAATTCAATTCAAGGGGGGGAAAGATCTGACTTACCTTCTCGGCTCCTGCTCGTCCTTCAGGGTCAGAGAATCTCTCCCTCCCATGGTATCAAATTTACAGACCAGCTCCCCTTTCTTTACTCCATCATTGCTCGGATGTTCATAATTGGCGCTATGATTGCAAGTACTGGTGTTCGTTGTTGTTGTTTTGGTCAAAGCAGAGTCGTCCGTGTCGACGGCGCGGCAGGAGAGGAGGTTGCGGAAGATGTGGGAAGAGACGCTCTTGCTTTTTGAGAATGCCGGCCCAGTACCCGTACTGGGTTTTTCATCTGCGACGGCCGCCGAGAAGGAAGACGAAGACGACGACGACGACAAAGAAGAAGAAGAAGACGAGGAAGAAGAAACCGAGGCCTTCTCTCTCGACGTCGTCTCTTCTTCTTCTTCTTCCTCTGTTCTCGGGTTTATCAGTTCGGCCGATTTCTCCGCCGTGTCCCTCGGTTTCTCCGGGAGTTTTTTGTCAGTCGGAGGCCGTTCGGGTTCTAGCAGAGAAGACGGCGGAGGTTCATGATCTGCGCGCGCGGGCGAGGTACATTAATGTGGGTCGATTATAATTAGATAAATACAGTTAGCGGAAAGCAGAGGATCACGGAAGCAAAATCTCGGTTTTCCAGAAACGCAGGGTTACCGAATGGGGAAGATGAAATCTCGGAGCCCTTGAGGACGTATTCGTTGTCGGAGATGGGAGTTATCAGATCGTCGTCCAGCAAATCTTGCCATACATACCCGTTCTTGTACCGCCTGTAATCATTCTCAGTAAAGTGCATAACAGTATCCGTACAATGCATTGGGAGATTGTTTGTTACCTCTTGTAAGACCATGAGAAGGTTTCAGGCATCTCCTTCCCTCTCAATTCTCCAAGCCATCGTTTCACGTCTGGAGAAGACGAAGATGGATCACAAGAAAAATCAGAAAAAAACGGAAGATTTCTCGATATTATATACCTCTCAAACGAACGCCATGACGATTAACGTGGTGGACGCGAATCAAATGGGGATGCTCGATTCTTCCGTTCCGACTCAGAAAATACACGATATGCACTCGCCGTACCTCACCGCCTTTGCTTTCCATCTTCTTCTTCCTCCTGTATCTGAAAAACTTTCAGTGCTCATCTCAATCATTTCTTCTCGGCAAAGTCCATATATATATATATATATGCATGATCAAATCATCAAACAAACAAACCATGATAATTTCCTTTTCCTCTACTACGATCTTTAGCCGGCGAACACAAAGACTATTTTTTTTTTTTTCTGAAAAAAAAAAAATGAAACCTCGTGAAAACGAAAAGCAGAGGCCGGAGTCCCAAGTTCGTCTGGTTACTTTGCTCTGCTTATTTTAGCATTCTGGGTCTGGCTTTTTCTCTCGCCTGCTCTCCTTCGAGCTGCAGAGACAGAGAAAAAGGCAAGCCACCACCGGATTCGGGTCTATAATCTATAAAATATATATATATATATATATATATATATATATATATATACAGGCGTGCTTAGATATCGTATCGGAATAATAAATTCTCTTTGTTGAATGCGATATCCCCAATGTTTCTTTTTCAAAACAAGAAGAGAAAATTGTCTGTCTGAAACTACAATAAATGTTTATTCCCTGTTGAAAATTCCCAAGTGAAGATAGACATTGTTGGTCAAAACCAAATGAAAGAGAAGAGATGATCATTGACCTAGTTTTCAGGCGATCCTCCGGCATGTACGCCATCTCTTCCGGTCATCGGAAAATCCATCAGGCTCTGCTCTGTATCGATCTGTTACCTAAACCCACAGAGCAATCTATATATATATATATATATATATATATATATATATCGATCATTTTTCTGCTGTATTGATCAAAAGCAACTGAAAAGGGCAGGTGATTGCCGTTCCCGGCTTCCTTCCCCTCCACATCAAAAAAGCTTTTTCTAAATGTCGCAAGCAAACAGGAAGGAAGAATATATATATTGTATATCAGAAAGGAGAAGTGTCAATTATCAGGAAAGGAAGAGAGAAGGGAATTAATTGCAGCTACAAAATTCGGGAGATCGAGGATCGTTCTGTAAACAACTTTGTTTTTTTTTTTCTACTCTTAAAAAGGAATTGAGTCTCGGATGGAGGAGGACTCCCGTCTCGTGGGTTTTTTGTACTTTTTTATGCATCGGGAGTCGTTGTACGAGTTGAACGGCTCCATTCACCCCCGAGTTGGTTCTGGTTTTGGTTTTGGTTTTGTTGTGTTGCAGCCTTGCAGCAGGGAAGACGACGATGAAGTTGACAGACAGGAAATTGTTTTCCCCTTTGGAGGTTTGATTGCAACCGGGGGGGACGTGGCTTGGAATGCACGGCGGTGGTTTTTGTACATTTTGAGAAAGAACACTGTGATAATATATAAGACATATCAACTAGTATAAACCGGCACATAGCCGAAGTGAATCAGCACTAGAGATATTCATGACTATGCAACAAAATATTCATAAATATTTATGATGAAATTTGAAGTTCCATTGTTGTAGGATGTGATGTAATTGAGTGTCACAACACTGTATAGATGCTACTATATATGCACATGCACCTCCTTCTTCAATGCTAATTCATCAATGCTTCAAATGTACCTCCTTCATCTATGATTTCTAGGAGAACATGTACTTCCCAAGTTTAGGACCTTAATTAGGAGATTTCCTTTTAGGATAGATTGTTGCAATTTTTTGGCATAGCATATTGCATGTGGCATCAAACAGGCATTCATGAACCACAGTATCTCAGATGGTCATGGTCATGGTCGCCAATGGTCACCAGTCGTCGAGCCTGTGTCATCGGTGCTCTCTCGCACAAGCATAATAAATATGAAAAGGAAAAAAACAATTTTGGTTGTTACAAAACGGGTTTAGCAATAACTTCGTGGCAAAAAAAAAATGCTAACTTTTACCCACGGTCTGGGCGGATCCGTGACTAGAGACTCTTTCTCCTTGTGGTTAGAGATATGGATATACATTAATTAATCATATAAAATTCATTTTGTTTGCAATATATTGATCTTCATCCCGGCACTGTCCCCAAAATAATTGGTGTTAAACTAAATAATCTTTTCCCCCTTTTCCTATTTACTACTGATTAACAAGAAAAAAAAAAAAGAGTAGTATACTGTCTCTCATCAACTCTCAAAGTGTTGAAACAAACCACCATGACCTTTTAATTGCAAAACCATTCCAAGTCTACTCAACCGTGACCTTAATTAGTTTCTACACCTAATTTCTTGCTTGCTTTAAAACTGTCTTTAATTTCCTGTGAATAATTAGAAGAAATGAGATGAGATAGCTGGACGCAGATAGCAACCATATATATGCTTGACCAATATTTGTATGGAATCATGTGCTGCACATGCATTTTAATTGGAAAACCGTTCCAAGTCTATACCTAATTAATTAGTTTATATATATATATATATAGATGGGATGATCTCTTCCAGGAATCAAAGTCAGCTGAAACAGTACTGGAGCAACATTGAGTATTGTTAATTGGAAGAAGATGAAGTCCTCCTTCACCATAGCAGTTCTTGTAATGGCTCTCATTTCATCCCTACTACTGGCTTCTTCGGGTCATCAATCAGCACCCCATGGTAATGTGTGTATATATAATAGTTTGTTCTTTCAATGAGGCGTGTAGTAAGAATATATTTTTTCCTATATCTATTTCTCTATATCTTTCTATATATATCGTCTAATTAATTAATTAATGTTGCATGCAGGAGTACGAGACACACCAAATTGGTCAGTCTCTGCAAAAAATAAAACATATTGCTGTGATATATGTCCCTGTGAAAATAATTCACAACCTCCCAAGTGCAAGTGCAATGATACCTTCAAGCCTTACTGCTTTGATGGTTGCAAGCGCTGCATATGCAGATACATTGGCCGCCCTCTCCCCCCAAGCTGCAAATGTGCGGACATCATAGAGACATGCCCTCCGTCTTGCGGACCTTATAAACGTTGAAGAAAAGATCTCCACACTTATGTGTAGATAAATGTTTCCTACACTTAAAATTTTATAGAAGAAAAGAGACTCCATATGATCATCTTTGTGTTGATCAGCACAAAATATTGGTGGTTTAAATCTTGACTCTATCTATCCCATTTTCTTATTTGCTAGTTAAATTAAGAATGGAATTGGTGCAAAAAGTACTTGTTTTCTTTCATTAAACTTGCACGAACAGTACTTTTTAAAACTCTCGTCCAAATGAAAATTTTCAAGGCTTGTAATGTAATCCTACCTTTAATCTAAAACATCTTTTTCAGTATAATAGTATATTGCGGTCATGACCAGTAACCATCTCATTCGGCATTTAAGTAGTTCACCTGGACGTGTAAACTCAGATGCTTTTAATTGCAAAACCAGTCCAATTAAGTCTACTCACGCCATGACCTCAATTTCCGTGTTGTACTCGCTTTAATTGCAGCACCACACAATACATATTCCAGAGTTACACATAAAGGCCTAACAACCCTGTTCTTTCCCTAGGTTCTCGCTTCACTGTCGACATGTTCTCAAAAATCTATGTTGATCCAAATCCTTCACAAATTCACAGTTCATCTGGCAGAAATTCAAGAGGAAAGGTTGGCATCCATTTACTCGACAAAGATCCAAACATAAATAGGACAGTGTACAAACTATTAACATCAAGTTACCTCTAAAACCAGTCTCATAGTTTTGAAACCGCTTCTATCAGCAGGTATGGGCACCAATCAAATAACTAAAAAGCTCAGGATCTCAGTCAATACACGAACTTTTATTCTCTATCATTCCCATAGAAAGAAGACGCTAACACACGATAGAGGCACAAAATAGACAATTATTCTATTCATAAGCTAATACCATAAACTGCTCCTCTATGTGGTGAGAATTGGCGGCATGTAATCTGATTTGGTGCCCAGTACGCGTGCCTTTGTATCAGGGAAAAACTCCACCCCTGGAAGCTGCACCACCTCTCCCTCACTTGTCACTCCGATGGGGTAAGTCAAGAGGTGGCCAGGAAGATCTCGTTCCAGAGTCTCACTTGCGTAAAGGTCCCAGTACTTATCAGCAATTTTGTTTACCTTTCGAACGCATTCAACACTAGATGGTTCGGTGAAAGTGTCATCGAGCATGCCAAGGTGTTCATACCACAAGGCCATGCGGAAACCATGAACCTGGCCCCGTGCCGCCTCTCTTGTTGCTAGGTGATGAGGTTGGTAGGCACCCATGGCTATCTCAGAATCCCGAGCCCCATCCATCGACCTCTGATTGATGTTGGCAGATCCAATGATTATATATTCATCGTCAACTGCATTCATGTAAAAGAAACAAAGGCATATCTTAGCTGTCATATCCATATAATATATTGGCCTATCTGAAGTTTACATACAAAGGTTACAACAATACTTTTAGCTTACCGATCATCATTTTTGAGTGGACATAAATCATGAACCTCCTAGCCTGCTGTGCTTTTAGATAATCAGAATCAGGTTCTGGTGCTTCCTGAGGTTCATACTCCCCACTCTTCTTTACCTCCCGATTTGCCAAGCAGAAGAATGTCAAATACTCCTTAGGATCTGCCTCAATCCCCTTTGCACGAAGAGCCTGGATAATGTCAGTGTACATCATATCCATTGTCCTTCTCTGCCAGTCCAATATAGCCTGGACAGACCCAGATTCTGGAACACCCTCAGGCCACATTGGCAACACAACATAAACGGTAAATCTTTCCCCTGCTTCAATCTTACTGACAATTTTCAGGGAGAGTTCCTTTGGAACAACATGCAAGGCACCAATCTCCTCGACTTTGATCCCATCAGCTTTCCACCCAAAGGAACTTCCTAGGAAGTACTGGTTTTCAATGTAGATAAAATTTTTAGCTCGACGAATGGCATTAATATAAGCATCTTGAATGCTCCTATCGATGATATTGTCTTTGCCACTAACAAGTCCAGCTCTAGCAGCATCTTCAGGTGTCTCAGGAAAGCCAAACGCAGCTCCTCCATCAATGGACCGGAATAACTGGACATGCCATGTTTCCCTATCATCTGGATACGTAACAGGGGAAGGGGGAATGAGAACATCAGAAAGATCTCTGAGTTGCACAAGAAGATCTTTTCCTCCCTGCTTTTTCCATCTCTGCTCAAAGTTAAATAGAACATCCCAAGCAATTGGTCCTTCTAAACGACAGTGAATATCATGCCAAGGCTCCCTGGGCCCACCTTTGGTAATTGCTGCACCACCAAAGTTGGGCTGATGGAAATCATTATGATGAACTGTGTCTAAGGTTCTGAAAAGAGAGTGAAACTGTGTATCATACCTCCCATCACAAAGATCAATACCCCCAACAAAACTAACAATCCTTCTCTGCTGGGAACCCTTACTAGGCATTTCATGATCCACTACTACAATCTTCTGGTGGTGGGTGAACATGGTTGAGATCTGTAAATCCTGAACTATGCTTCCTCCATCATCAGGATTTCGAGGGCATAGGACACAGTTCACATCTGTTCCCTGAAAATAGATAGCCGTTTCTTCATCATGAGTAGCCATCAGTCCATCCTTCTTCAATAAACCCACAGAAGTCCTATCATCCCACACAAGCATCAAAACTCTAACACCCTCACTGGCTTTCCTCTTGAGGAGTTCACCTAGAGTTACATCTCCTCCAGGTTTCTGCCTCTGTGAATCCCTTATCAAGGATATCTCAGTATAAACAGACCATCCAGTTATGTAGATAAAGTGCTTTGCATTAGTAATTGCATCGAAAACATCCTCCCAACATCTATGAGGTTCATAGTACTTTCCATCTGCAAGAGGAATTTTTGGAATGAAGTTATCAGGCAGATGAGCATCTTGATAGAGTGACACCTTGCATCCTGGTCTCTGGGAGAAAAAGGTATATGGAACACCAGGGAATCTGGCACTACGGATGCCACGGTTCCAGTTTCTATCCTGTGAAACATCAAAATACTGCAGTTTCACATGAATCTTAGCACCAGAAGACACAGGCCGGCGTTCCTGGTCACGGATCTCCAACCACTGGTCCACTTCCTGCCCATTCAGAATTTCTCGTACAGGTACATAGGCTCTTCCAATTAGTGTTGCTCCAATTGGGTTGTCATCTTTGACTGTGAAGATAATGTCAGCAGCCATGTGGGCACAGTAAATATGAAAGGATTCATACCAACGGGGATTGAGAGGTTCATTTTCAATGATGCGGGTTCGGCCAACACGAGCTTTTTCTAGGTCAATGGTTGCATACACTTTGCTAGTTCCCTTGCCAATACCTACAGTCTCCTCAATGTTCTCCATGAGCTGTTGAAAAAGAATTTCAGAACATAAATTTTAAATAGAGATAAACGAAGAAGCTAATAACAAGTCAAAAGGAAGTCGTTAATGTAATCAAAGATAAGAAACCTTTGGTTGTGTAAAATCTCTTTTTAACCATCCCTTGGAACTGTTTGGCTCTCCAAATTTCAATTTAAAAACAGAATCAAGAAGCAGAGTAAACACAAATAACATAACATCAAATGAACATGTTGAGTCATGTTAGACTGATCAGCATCATCACAGCCTTGTCCCGCAATATTGAGCAGACCGTGATTCTTTCACAGTCTGCTCAATACATGTGTTATATAATTTCTTTATATCTTTAGAAACACATTTGAAGGAAAAAAGGAAGTTAATCATGAATTATGTAGGGCAATGCAAAGAAGTTCAGAGTGTCCTTAACAATCAGAAACACTTGTTCAAAAATTCAACAATCAGGATATATACCTCAGTAAAATTTACAAATAAAGCTAACAAAAAGGAATAATTTAAAGTTAAAAGAGAGAGGGCCAATAAAAAATAAGGAAAACGGGTTTTATAAAAAAATATCAAACAACACCATGGAGTGGATTTTGACATCAGTTCAATTATGATCATATATCAAGCAAAAGGGATCTGAGATCAAAGCATCAAATAAAATTCCAAAAGGTTTCTTTTCAAATAACTAGATGAAGGAAGAAAGACAGGACAAAAGGAAAACAGACAGGCATACGGAAAATTAGCTAAAATTCTTAACGGCAAAACTTTTACACAGATATCCCTGCATCAGTGTAGGTAGACATTTTTCTTAGTGTACTATGCCAGCAATATCAGCAACAAAAGTATGAAATTTGGAACTCGGCCAAATGGATCGGATTGAAAATGCTTTTAAATCGCATTTACATGTTTTGAACCCCAAAGTGTTGATCCTGAATTAACTTCAACTTGAGAACACGTGATCCGGTAAAACTCAAGTCCCAGGAAGCAAAGAACAGTAGATCAGCAGTCAATCAATCATTCAGAGTGAAATTCCATCAGACAAAGCTAAAAGTAGACTACGGTGCCTTTCAAAAGGTAGCAAGAACAGAGAAAAAACAAGAACGACATCCTACAATGGAGATCAAAGTGAACTGAATTCCCCCATTCCCAGTGAACCCACCATACCTTCCGAAAAAACTTGGGCCCACCACCTTCCCCATGTTCAAGCGACTGTGCCTCGAAGATCGTGACATGAAGATTACCGTGCAGCAAAATCTGCGCCATTCTCACCTCTGCGGAGACAGATCGCTCACAAGCACCCGAATCAGCAAAACACTAAAAAAACTAAAAAATAAAAGTACACTACAGTTAACAGCTTCAAACGATCTAACCTGGAGAGCTTAAAGAAGGATCCGAAAGACTTTACAAAGGGATCCGATCACAATTTAGACAAACGGATAAGGTACTAAATCCACATAAGCGCAACTCGACCGAGTACGAAGCTTAATGGCACCGAAAGCGCATCGAATCTGGAGAAGATCAAGAGGCAGAAGAAAGCATCCGATCCGAACGCGGTCGAGGAAGATGGTCAAGGTATCTGGAGAGGAAATTTCGACAAGCGGAGGAAAAACGAAGAGCTAAGATCCGAGTCCGGGGAGGTGATGGAGAAAAAGGAAAATGGCGGAGGAAGGGATGAAGTGAGATCAGAGTCGGAGGCACGGGATCACATCACTCGCATCCTTAATTGATTTATTATTCGTCCAAACCCCGCGCATGACCGCCGCGCCGAGTCGTCGACCTTTTTTCTCTCAATTATCTTCACACGGAGAAATCCGTAAGCGGGCTAACACGTGGACTCTTCATTTATTACATTATAATAATCAAAGAAGGAAAGTAACGGCTTCGAGCTTCTAAATCGTCGGCAAGTCGGTAATCGGTATCGGTACTCGGTACTCGGTATCGGTACTCGGTGTCGGTACTCGGTGTCGGTACTCGGTATCGGTATCGGTACTCGGTATCGGTGCTCGGTATCGGTAACCAATACTCAATACTCAAATATGTTAGTCCCTTTGTATTTTTTTAAATGGTAATTATATTTATAATTATTGCTCTACGCCGACTTTTTTACCATGGGATACTCGTTGTATGCTTACTCTTTATTGCTAACTCTTGATCGTGTGATACAATGCATTATATGCTAATTCCCCTGCAGCGATGACCCGTATGAGACCACCTCAGCTATCGCAAAATGCTCAATTCTCTCATATTGTAATTTATAGAAGTGTGATATTTTTATAATAATTTATAAAAATAATATATTTTATTTATGGAAATATAATATATTTTTCAAGTAATAGATCCTAAGAACTAATTCCAGGATTATGATACAGTCTCTAAGCTTAATATCTATGCTGTCAACAAAAGTTAGTCCTATATTGTGGCATTTTAAGCTAGATAGAAAGTGATGTTGTAATTAGTTCATATTACCCAAGTAATTTACTGAAGTATTCAAAAATTTTCTCTTGTTTTTTTAAAAGCTCGATTAAATTTAGTTTTAATTTTTATTTATTTAAAATTTCATCATCTAATTGCTCTAACTTTATTTTGAAATTAAATTTATAAATTAATTTTGGTATTTTTTATAACTGTTAAATGACAAGTATTAGTTTAATTTAGTCAGTACAGTACAGTAGAGACCTCTTGGTAAGAGAAGTAAAAGCAGGAATAGATGAACTAATCATGGCGATGTGTCCATGTTTTAGCATGGTGGAGCAGGGAGTAGGACCAAATGAGATAATGGAATAGAAATCGGTAGTAGGCGTTGGAGTAGCAAGGACTCGGAACGGAGGAGCGTGGACCAGAGAACCGAAACTTGTCTGAAGTCTCAAGAAGAACAGGTGGCTCTAGCATCTTATCGTGAAAGATCCAGCGAATAGCGAAACCATAGAAGATTGAGGAGCAATATATCCTCTGACAGGAAGTGGTGATGGAACTTTCCGTTGCCTCCCCCTCTTCCCCTGCTAGAGTTTCGCCTCTTACCCATTATTTGCAAAATTCCCGTGTCCGCCAAAGGACGACTACTGCCAATTCTATATCTGCACTTTGTGCATTAAAATCTTTCGGGACGAGCGGTTCCTGCTTCTTTCAGCATTCTAGTTCTACTTTTGGGTCGACCTCAGCAGTTCTGGTGGGCAGATTTTGCTCCAGGTCAGCTGCACGCAGTTGCTCCAAGCACGTAACTATCAGGGTATGTTCAGTGGGTTCGAATTTTGCTTATTTCCAGAATCTGTCGGTGAACGCAATATTCCAATGGCAATGTTTTACTAGGTTCATTGACAAGCGAGCATAGGAAATAGAATCCACATTTTGGAAATAGTTGCAGCATTTATCCAACTCTTTTTTATGTTTTTTTTTTAGTCTTCTGGGGTGTGAATACCGTCTGTGCTCCCATTTGTCGTCTCACAATGAGCTTCCTTTTGGATCAAATTCAATTTTTTCTCTGCTTCTTGGCTGAGGATTATGTTTCTAGCTATTTTTGTTGGAATAGTCACATATAGATAAGTGTGAAGAAAGTTGTGTGGTTTAGTTGGAAATCGATTAAGTTTTGCTAGTTATTTTGATGAACCTGGACCCAACATAACAAAACATCTTATTTAGAATACTTACTATATTGCAGTGTCAAACAAATAAAATGTGCGGGTTTGGATCCTCACAGCTCCTATTCACCATTTCAAAAAAAAAAAAAAAAAAAAAAAGTGCTTTATATAGTGTAAATGAATTGGGAATTGGAACTTCATTAGAGGCAGAGTGTTGGTTGATAACTAAATTAACTAGATACCAACAATTTGTATTTGCTTGTTTCCAGATATGGTACAGATGAACGTTTTGCATTACTGGCAGTACAGAAACACACCTTTTGCTCATTTTTTGCTTTATTTTTGAAGAAGGTAGTACAATACTCTTAAGTCTTCCCTTTTCTGATGGGTAGTTTTTCTCTTTTATAGTTGACACTCACACTATGCTTTTATTGCGTTCTTTAAGCCCTGGAGACCTGTCGGCCTTTTTCTTTTTTAAACTTTAGACATGCTTAATTAGTATGAAACAGGAAAAGTTTATAGTATGTCCATGAACTAATGCAGGCTAGTTCACAAGCTGGAGCTTCTGGATCTGATTTTTCATTGGAAAAACTAGCATATCTGAAAGATGCCTTCTGGAGATTTCTAAGACCCCATACAATTCGTGGAACTATTCTTGGATCTACGTATGTGAATTTTTCTATACGCTGCTACATTTGTAGTTAGTTCTCTAGGCAACTATAAACATCTATACTAGCTTCAGTTATGCCGCTTTTATGCCCTTCTGGTTCTAATAACTTGTTCATTGTTTGTCCTTTTGACCAGATCTTTGGTGGCCAGGGCTTTGATTGAAAACTCAAACTTAATAAATTGGTACTTACTGCCGAAGGCTGTCTGTGGACTATTTGCGCTTATCTGCGGGAATGGCTGTATCGTGGGTATTAACCAGATATATGACATTGGAATTGATAAGTAAGTGTCATGCACATTTCTATTAGGTGTACTTAAAATTGGTGCTATGGCCAAAATTTGCCATATATCTCCTTTTTCTTTTGTATTTTCGTTCTGAATTTAGATATAAATTTATATGAAATAATTGTACTTGTGAGCTGCTGTATAATCTTGGTATAATTTCTTCTTGTTAACGGTTTCTTGTGATAGTGACAGTTAAAAGTACTTGCTACATTCACCTTTTTTTTTTGCTTCTCACAAACTTTTATGTGGGATAATTATTCTGCCTAAGTTGAGGATGGAGCTCTATCGGTTCAAAGTTTTATGCAAGAAATTTCGCTCAACACAATGATTAATTCTTGTGATTTTTTAAGTGCTTTTGATTTTCTTGCGGACTCTTAGTGAAGGATATCCTATCAATAAAGTGAGCAGGAGAAATGCCTATAAGAAGAACAAAACTCATAAAATAGATGATGATGTTGAGTTTAACTTCTAGTAGTTGACGTTATCAGCCTATTAAGGCTTTTTTGTCCCTGCTCTTCTGTTGCTTCATGCTGTAGTATGTTTTATGGTTAGACTCAATCTTCATAAGCTCATCCATGGGCCATTCCTCCTTGGTTTGTACTGCTGAGTTATAATGCTTAGAAATACTCTCAAGTAAGATGATCATCTAGCTATTTATTAGTACCGTAGTGCTGGGGTTCTGATGATCATCTAACAAATGCCACTGGTTTCATTTATTGTTTTTTTTGTTTAGGATATTGGAAAGGTTCAACAAATTCTCTCGTAATTTTATGATGCTGAAATATTTTTCTGATCCAATATGTAGAATGAAGTGTATTAGCCTCTGTTATGAAACTGTTTTGAGTGTGAAGCACTTCTGTCAAATAAATCTGAGCTGATTTTTTCTTTGTAAATAATAGAACTAACAGTTGGGTTCAGAACTGTTATTTTTTAAAGCTCGAAATAATGGCTAATTTGTAAATTTTAATTTCTAATACATAAATAGTTTATTCATTGGTTCGCAGGGTGAACAAGCCCTATCTGCCCATAGCTGCTGGGGACCTCTCAGTTTTTTCAGCCTGGATTATGGTGTTAGCTTTTGCAGCTGTTGGCCTTTTAATTGTTGGATTGAACTTTGGGCCATTCATTTCTGCACTTTATACCTTGGGTCTTTTCCTGGGCACCATATATTCTGTTCCACCATTTAGATTGAAGAGATTTCCCATTGCAGCATTCCTGATCATTGCCACAGTTAAGTTATTTACATCATCTTCTTTCTTGTACAAGGACACCAAATGCTTCTTTTTGGTTGTATTTTGCAGTCTGGGCAGCATGTTGGACACGATTCTGATATCTAATGCCTTTGTGTTTGCTTCCTTTCTTACACCTATACTTTATTAATGTTGGCAGGTGCGGGGTTTTCTGCTAAATTTTGGTGTATACTATGCTACTAGAGCTGCTCTGGGCCTTACTTTTGAGTGGAGGTGTATGCCCATTGTTATTTGATAGCTTTAAGTAAATCTCTCCTACTACTTGTATGCACATGCATAGATGCATTAATGATTATGCCTTCAAAGAATTTTTAAAGAATGTATCATTCTTGATGAATGCATGTGTAGGTGTGGAATTTGTATTTATATTCTATTGGTGGTTGATGCATGATCTTTTTCTTCTTGCAGTTCCCCAGTTGCATTCATTACAACGTTTGTGACACTATTTGCACTTGTTATTGCTATAACGAAAGATCTTCCAGATGTGGAAGGTGATCGCAAGTAAGCTCACTTCTTTAGCATTGGAATGGAGTAAACAAGTTTCTTTATTATGATTCATAATATTTTTAACTGTAATTTGGAATGCAATTCACAGATGGCTTCAGCTCCTGGCTCTCATTTTTGCTTTTTCTATTCTGTTTCTGTTAGGTTCCAGATATCAACATTTGCGACAAAGCTTGGTGTCAGAAACATATCATTTTTGGGATGTGGACTTCTATTGGTCAATTATATTGGTGCAATAGTTGCTGCCACTTATATGCCTCAGGTGGTAGCTCTCTGGTCACTTCAATATTGAAGTTGCTGTAGTTCTGATTCAAGTATCCTTTGTTTCTGCTATTGCCATGGGTTTTCTATCCGAAATATTAATTTGGTGGTGTCTTTTGCTTACTGAAACTGGACGAATGGACCTAATTCAACTGCACGTGGAGTAATGTTAATTTCTTTCTAAGAGAAACGTCAAAATTACTAAAAAAACAAACAAAGTAAATAAATCAGTAAGGACAGACAGAATAGGGGGAATGAAACAAAAATGCTAGAAAGAAAAAAGCGCTTTAGGCAGAATTGTAGGTTGTCATTCAGTTTGATAGCAATCAAATCCTGGAATGAGTTGGCAATCGGTTGATAGGCCTGCAATCGATTGCCAAAGCAAGTCTGTGATGATTGACCAAAAGGTGACTCATCTGTTTGAGTTTTACATGTTTTGGTCATTTTCCTTAAGTTCAAGGACTTTTATTTTTCATTTAAAAAAAAAGACTTATTTTTTTTCTTTTGAGGAAAATGCTTTGTTTTTATGCTTGTATTGAATACTATCTCTGATTCACTGCTGATGTAACAATGCAATTATTGTACTACTATTGCAATTGAATAAAAGGTTTCATCATTTAAAAAAAAAATGTCTGTATTGAATAACCAAGGTTTATATTAAAACACTTCACCTGCAATTGCCTTTCGTGAAGAAGGAAAAGAATATTGGCATGGAGGACCAACAGCATGCCGCCGTTCAGCTTCCTTAAAGAATACCCAGTGGTGCAACAACTTCACATGGTGTCACTCCCTGGTGGCTTCCCTACTGTCAAAGTTGATGCCTTTAGAGATCTCACGATATAAGTCTATGGAGATTGGTGTTCTGTAGCCAATGCAGGGAAGACAGCCACTCTTCACAAGTGCTAGACATGACTATCTTTAAGAACCTGTGATTTGGGGATAAAAAGTGCAGTTCAATTACTCTGGTGCCTGTCTTTAGTGTGGCAAACTCTGTGAAACCATTCATAGTGTCCTATGTTAGCTTTAGACAGCCACCCCATTAACCCATTTCAGTCGGCTCCTTAAAGGATTTGAACTGTATGATGTTAGTGGTGGTTCTTACCATCCAGCACTAGACTCCATATTTGCTCGGACGATGGTTACGATCATCATGGACCACATATCTCTGTGATTTTAAGTTGACTAGAGAATTCTTACATCTCAACAACTAAGGTGGCTGGTCAAGCTTCTCGGTTATGAATTTGACATTATATAGTGTAAAGGGATGGGAATGGAGCCGTAGGCAAACTACCTAGACAAGACTAATGGGCACTCTCCTTGCTTGCACTAGGGACTGTTCTAGCAGTGTTTGAATTGATTCAGTCAGCCACTTATATCGACTCACCTTATATGCAAGCTCCTCGTCTATAAACAGGCAATAGCAAAGTTGGTTGTCTTCTGTCCACCTGGTTCCTGTTTCTAAGAATGGTGGATAAATTAATTTCTTGTCCTTACTAGCTGTTTGTTTTTCATATTGGCAGGTGTTTAGGCGGAATCTAATGGTGGCTGCACATGCTGTCTTGGCATTGACTCTGATTTTCCAGGTTTTCTAATTACTACAATTTCCTTTTCATTTTAAATTTTTTATAGGGCATCATTTACTTCCGTTAGGTTTTTTCTAACGAGTAGTGCTTTCATTGTGGCAAGCCATTTCATCCCCTTCTCAAGTGTTTGTCAGTGGCTTTCTTTCAGATTAGTTTGAACAGACCTAGACTTATCCTTCAAGAACATTTCATTACTTGTCATCTATTTAAGTTGTATGCACAGTCTAATCAAAGAGGACCACGCCTATGTGGTCTTAGATCTATCATATTGCCAGATCCTTCAGTTGATTTTGCATTGACTAGACATCCAAATACATTTTCTCTCATTTTGCATTTTTTTAGTTTAAGAAAGATTATTTGCATTTTAATGGGCTTGACTTTATCTCCTTCTACATTTTTGCTGACAAATCATTCCATGCAGGCATGGGTTTTGGAAGAAGCGAAGTATACCAAGGTAAGCTCCTATTCCCAGTGGCATGGGCTATCAGTTGCTTCTTAAGCAAATTAATTCAGCTGCTGTATTGTATCTAGGCTTTCTCTGTAATTCATGCTTTTTATAGTTTGAATACCCTCCACTTGGTTGATTGCATGAAGAGGGGGACTGTGACTCCGTCCTCTTTTGTGCATCAATGGGAGAATGTGTAAATGATTTGGGCTTAACTCATCTCAAATTATTATAAGCTCAAACCAAGATTGAACCTAGAATAAAGCCCGTAGACTTAATCAAGCCAAAGTCAAGCTTTTGCTAGTTAACCTTGTTGCTTGGCGAGCTTATTGTTGTTTATCAAAGTTGTATAATCAGTAAAATTTCTCAAATATTATTTTCCCAAAAAAAAAAAACTCAAATATTAACACCACTCATAAAAGAGTCTTCAAAAATAAAAATAGAAAGAGTTCTTAAATAAAATTTAATAACAAAAATAAGTTTTTATTTAAAAGTAATGTGTTATTTGTGTAAGATTTTGATTGATGGTGCACAACTCTTCTATTTTCTTACACTTATAAGGGTGGTGTCATCTAGTCTTACCTTTGATCTAGCCAAGCTTGAGCCAAACTCAAAACTTCAAGACTTTGCTTGGCCAAACCCAAACCCCAATATTTTGCTTGTTGAAGTCCAAACTCTGAATATTTTGCTTCATCAAGCTCTTGCCTTCAAAATTTTTCTTGACCTGTAGATATCTTACTCGAGCCTTCAATGTTTTGCTCGCTCGAGGCCGCGATACTTTGCGTGCACCCTTGATATTTTGCTTGACTCAACCTTGTATCTTAGTATTTTGCTTGACTCAAGCTTGTATCTTAGTATTTTGCTTGACTCAAGCTTGTATCTTCGTATTTTGCTTGACTCAAGCTTGTATCTTCATATTTTGCTTGACTCAAGCTTGTATCTTCGTATTTTGCTTGACTCAAGCTTGTATCTTTGTATTTTGCTTGAATGAAGCTCATACCTAAATATTTAAGCTTGAGTCAAGGTCGCACCTCAATATTTTGCTTGAGTCAAGCTCACACCTCCCCATTTTGCTTGAGCTGAGTCTAAGCCTACCAGGATCTGACCCAAGATTCTTGATTCTTTGGGTCGTTGCTTCCCTTAATGCGTCCTTATCAGATAGCTATATATTTGAACTGTTCACTTGGATTTTCACATGTTCAATTGCATTCATTTTGCAGGAAGCAATATCGAGGTTCTATCGTTTTATATGGAATCTCTTCTATGCAGAGTACATCATATTCCCATTTATATAATTCTTGGAGTTCATGTACATGTCGAAGGGAATGGGGATAACCGAAATTTTTGCGTTTTTTCATTGCTTGTATATATATATCAAGTGGAACTACATACACATTTTCACTGATTCATATAGTTATGATGTACCATATGTTTTTTCTTCAACTCCTAAGGGCTTGCTTGAAGAGAAGAACTGGAAAAATTGAAAACATTGATTTTTATCACAAGTCATGCACAAAATCAATTATAATGCTACTTCCAAATTATATGTTTATCAATCAGATCTTTCTTGCAAGATGGAACTCTGATCAGGAAAGCTTGCAAGGGCTTGGAATTTGTGAAAAGAAGGCATCATTGGCTTCATCAAATTAATTGACATTACTAATATTTACTTATATTTATTTCATTTAATTTTAGTTTATGTTTTATTATTTATGTTATACAATTGTGCTTGAAAACTTGAATAATGGATCACTTCTGTATCTTTATTTGAATTTAAATCATCTTTTAAACTCATATTATATTCTTACTTGGGATTTTCCTAAGTCCACCAGCTCGGTCCGACGCCAGGAGCCCCAAACAGAGCCGTATATATATATGTAAGCGATCGGTCTGCTTCGCGGGAAAAATTGGAAAAAATGAGCAACCGATTTACCGGTCACGCCCTTCGAATAACTAATACGCCCACAGAATTTCAAAAATCTCATTCTATCTTCTTCTTCGGCTCAGAGTGTTGGTTTGATTTTGTAGACTATGATCATACCGGCGACACCTTATCCTGTCGTCGCCTTCTCTGGTCGCGAATGTCATCCTTCCAATTCTCATACTAACAGAAGCTACAGAACAGTTGCAGCGGGACTTCTTTCCAGAAGGAGGGATCTCCTCAAAATAACTCCCAAGAAGAACTCGTATTATATCAAGTTGAATTCAAGTGCTCGTCGTTCAATTTCTCATCTTGCAGCTTCTTCGGTAGACCAAACCCAGGAAAGTAATCTCCCTGATGAGATATCGAGGTCGATTGAGCAAGCCCTTGCTGTTCGCACATGGTAGTTTAAATTCTTTTTGTTTGCTTTCGGAGTTAAGCTATTTCCCAGTGACTGTTGAGCTCGAATTGCTCGCTCACACTGCCCAGATTATGTTTCCCTGTTTGTGGTCAAAAGATTGCGTCATGCATAGAGCAGGGTCTCCTTAGTTCACCATTTTTAACTTTCTGCAAATCATGATATCTGTTTCTGTTGGGGAAGCTAGTCAAAGTGAGCGGATGGAGCGTGTCTGCCATGTCTTTATACATTTTCGTGGATGCATATCTCATTTGCGGGCATGCCTGTAATTTATATCCTTTTGGAAAAATATAGTTATCTGCGGTGGATATATTTCTATGAATCGTGTTGAAGGTGCTACTGCTTGTAAAAGATCCGATCATTAGGCTATTGTCTCCCTCTATTAATTTGGATTGTGTACTCTCTTTTCATTGATAATTTGATGAAAACGTTCGCCTTAACAGTAACGGAGGTGAGAATTGTCTGCTCAACTATAATATACTAACTGTGCTCTCTTAAGATGCAATTTTTCTTGTAAGTTGTAGCTTGTATGGAACTTTATAGGAAGTGTTCAAATTTAGATGTGAAGATCTCATTTCTGCTCAAATATGGAGATCAATCTTGAGATCAAACTTAGGAAAGTAGGACTTAAAGTAAGTAAAACAATACTGAGGAAGAAAAATGGGAGAAATTTTACTAGCGTTTTTTTAGACTGAAGACTATTTTGATTGCTGGCCTCGAAACATGTTAAAGAACTTTATTATGTGAAATACTCAATCTGGACACCTGGTTCTTCCCCAGTTTAAAGGTATAACTAAAGTATCTAAAACCCTCTTTTGGAAAATTTGTATAAAGAAAAACTGCCAGAAATTGTTTCTGGCAAGTTTATGAAAAACATGTTACTCACGAAATATATCTAAATTCAAGTGTCTTGTGCGTCAGCTCAGTGATCCCATTGGAAGTTTGTAGTGGGAAGTATTGGTTTCAAGCTGCCCTTAGGCATTAGGGCTTGAGATACGGATTCTTAATGCATGTTCACTATTTTTTTTTGAGTATTTTAAAAACCTCAAATATTTCAACTTTTCTAAAACTTCATATGATTTCATTGAAAGACCTGCTGTAACCTCTCTCCTTTGAGTGGATCACTTTCTTGAGCATGCCATACTTTTGAGAATATTTTTAGTCACAAATTATATCAGCTATTAAAAATATTACCTAGAATTCAAAGCTGTCCTTATCAAAGAAATGTCTGTTGGGATGAAACATGTCTCTCAATTGTAGTTATGTAAAAGCCGCTCTCCAATTAATAACATAAGATGTATTCATGTGTAGAGATTCTTTGAGTGTTTCTGTTTTTAATCTGAATAGCCATGTTTTCTCCCACTGCTGAAATTGATATATAATCTTATTTTGCAGCACATGGAACTGGAGAGGATACCGCGTTCGCTATCAGTGTGCTGGAAGCGAAGGACCTGCACTGGTTTTGGTTCATGGTTTTGGGGCAAACAGGTGGACCCTATGTACATGTTGATTCATATTGATAGTATTAATAGGCTATAAGTTTTGGTGACAAATCATATGGTTTTCTATATTGTTTAAGTGTCAACTTGATGGCTTATGGACCTACACCCAAAAGTTGATTAATGCTAATTTTAATTTGTTTTACATAAGGCAGGTGAAGCTGGTATCTCTCTGAAATGTTTCCCATTTTCCTCTGCCTTCTCAGTGATCATTGGGGGAAAAACATCACTTTTCTTGCAAAATCACACAGGGTGTACTCAATTGATCTCATTGGTTATGGCTATTCTGACAAACCAAACCCGCGTGATGTTGGGATCGGTAGCTTCTACACATTTGAAACATGGGCGTCTCAACTGAATGATTTCTGTTCTGATGTGGTCAAAGATGAAGCTTTCTTCATATGCAATTCCATTGGAGGTTGTGCCTTTCATTACTCAATACTGTATCTAAGAATTCAAACAATTGCTTTAGTCCTTGAGAGGAGAGCCTACATAAAGTGATGAAGACTCCCATTATACAAACTTCAGATAAAATCCCAAGTTATGGACACTTGAACTCAAGATCTCCCACTACTAAATCCCCCGTGTGACCACAGTGCTACTGCTCAAGTTCACTAGGAGAGCCTAGTTTTCAGTATCCCTTTATTTCTACTTCTAGAACTTATAAGGTAACATGAGGGCAGGAAACAAATAGGGGTCTCTATAAATATGAGACAGATTGTAGAGCTCCCTGCTTGAACTATTGCGGTCATCCGAAGCAAGTTTAACTTCTATCATGCTCTCCTCTTGTACCACCATCTGAAGCTGCACTAGTTTACCTCTAAGCCTTAACATGGTGGCGTTTGATTTTTCTTTCGCACCTAATATACAGTTGGAATATGTTTTCCTCAGAACTGGTTCCTTCATCTGGACTTCTTCAACACCTATGTACCTAGTGGCTGAATGACTGCTACCAAGGCAGTCAAAGTTTTGGCTTTGATTTTGAAAAGCTAGAGAAGGGAGCTCCTAGAATGGTAAACTAATTATTTTTTTCAGGTCTAGTTGGTCTTCAGGCAGCTGTTATGGATCCTCAGGTCTGTAAGGGGATTGTTTTGTTAAACATATCTTTACGTATGCTTCACATCAAGAAGCAACCTTGGTATGGGAGACCATTTATAAGATCATTTCAGAGTTTATTGAGGTATTTCTTTATGTGTAATTGTGTTATGCAAGTTTTGGACTTTGCTGGGCTATCCTAGAAACAATATATTAATGCACGCATTATTATGACAGGAATACAGAAGTAGGTAAAGTTTTCTTCCGAGCTGTTGCCACAGAAAAATCAGTTAAAAGTATACTTTGTCAGGTATTTTGTGTCAAATAAATTTACCTAGATCAATGGCTATGGATCCCGATATTTGTGTACTAGAAAAAATGCTGGGCTTTATCATATATGGATTTGGCATGTATGGTGTTCTTGTGGAATAACAGTTTCAATTGCATGTATCATGAGATTTATTGCACAATGTTGGTGATAATGGATGTAATGGATATTGTATACAGTGTTATTATGACACTTCAAAGGTGACAGACGAACTAGTCGAGAAAATCCTGATTCCAGGTCTTGAGCCCGGAGCTGCTGATGTTTTTCTGGAGTTCATTTGTTACTCAGGCGGACCGCTTCCCGAGGAACTTATCCCCCAAGTGAAGGTTAGATATAGCTAGTTCAACTTTCATCTCACATAAAATTTGTTGCTTATCTTGTGTCATTTCAAGCAGTGCCCAGTTATTGTGGCATGGGGAGACAAAGATCCGTGGGAACCTATTGAACTTGGGAAAGCTTATGGAGAATTTGATACAGTGGAAGAATTTGTTACCCTCCCTAACGTTGGCCACTGCCCACAGGTAAACCTCCCACTGCTCCATCTTATTCTTTTCATGCTTTTCATAGGTGTCTTCTTCTAAATATCCCTTTGTGTTTATATGAAAGGATGAGGCACCAGAACTGGTAAACCCTCTGGTGGTGAACTTCGTCGCTCGGCATTCTAGCTGACCTACAAGATGATTGTGCCCCAAGCGAGCATATTATGCATGACGGATGAAGAAAATCTTTTATATTATTTATCTTTTTATTTTTATTTTTTAGATCAATTTATAATGGAGGGAAGCAAAATACCTCCTTGGTCAATTAACAAAGAGTTATGTTGATTTTTGCGATGAACCAATATTTCTGGGTTGTATAATATGCTGCATGGGTACTTATAATTTATACATATCAAGCCATGAATCTAAAACATGAGGGAGGATTTATCTGGATTAGTTTTGCAGGGGCTGGGAGCTAGTATAACGGCTTGTTTACATCTTAATTGGAATCTAAAACTAAGATGAAGAAAATGGAATGTTACAGGTGTTGAAGAACAATCTTCTCCAATGGTAGGAACAGGAGCTGGAACAATGAACGGCTTGCTACTACTGCTCCATGCAAGGTTGATATCTACTAGTGTAATTGTAGCTGGGATGTATACGCTTAACTTTTAAATCATATTAAACTCCAGCTTGAAGACTGTAATCAAGCCATTCATATACATGTCAAGCTCGAATTCATGCAAGTTTGACTCGGGTTCAAAAATCAATTAAATCTTTGTACCTACATTGTAGAAACCAAAAGTATCATAAATAGCATATAGTCATGATGAAATATTTTGTCTTCGTTTATTCAAATACAAACTTGACAGGAAGAACGAGCTTAATGCAACTTCGTCGTTTTATTGATATTAAGAATGAACTTGATGCTTTCTACAAGTTGAGAATTGCTCTTTTTAGGAAAGCCATATTATAAAAGGCGAAGACCAAAAGCAGATATAACAAGTAGAAACCCCCATTGAGACAAGTAGAATGGAATGCTATTTTCCAGTGTTCTGAAACTCTACCAAATATTACAAGAACAACAACAAACCGGGAAGCTCTCACTTATATTATTTTTCTATTAACGCGAACAAATTCTTTAGAGCCATCTGAATTGTATCTGTACGATTTCCACATAACAATTTAAAGTACGTTCATGTGCAACATCTTCTGTCCTAATCCCACCAGCGGGTACGTGAAAGAACTAACTTCATCAAATTCAACAAGTTAAAGAGGAACATTGACTCAAAACAATAATCATCGAAAGTAATGGGGTCCTACCTCGCCCAAGAGGAAGCTCTACCCCCACCTTTGTTAACAGAGGCAATCCACAAGCAACAGTAATAATATACAGAAAAAAGCTTCTCAATTTACATGCTACCCTTTTCCCAATGCCCAAAGGAAGCGGCTCAGTTCTCCATTCACTACTACATGACCCAGGAGGGGACTAAAGACAAAAGGGATGCAAACACTATCTAACAGTAGAAAAGATTCAGCTCTCCACATTCCATTCACTCCCTTCTTCCCACTTCGATAATGCTGTTCTTTCAAGAAACCAAATTCCTTATGAGTCCATTTGGCCTGATCTTGAAGATGCTGGATCGCCAAGTGATACGGAGGCCAATGAGGAAGCCCAAACTCGGGCATTCTTCGCACCATTGCGAAAGTTTCTGGTCTTGCAGAGTCTCAGTTTGCTCCAAGCCCTCTTTACATCTACAACATGTAGAACCCGTTCCAAAAGCTGACTAGTGCCCCTAAGGATCCCAAAATTTAGATGCCAGATGCACAAGATCCAGAAAGCTTTAAGGTGAGATAGAATCTGGGGGAGGAAGAGGAGGAACCCCTTCGAACAGAGAAAAACAATGGAGAAGATTAAGTAGGGTTCTCTCTTGAATATGTCTTTTAGTGAACCATCAAATAACCCAAAAGATTTTCCCAAGCCACAGCTGATTTCCTTGTGGGCGAGCTCTTCAACTGGCTCAAAGCCTGAGATTGAGATTTAACTTAATAGATAGTAATAACATATAATACAACAAAAAAAGTGAAAATCATAGTCAGTTGAAAACGTACCAGTTGTCTTCTTATAGAACCGTATTAGAGAATCAAGATCTTTTGAACCACGGTAACGGATCCTTGACGTCTGATTCACCAACAATATTGATGGCAAACTGTGAATTCCATATTTTGAGAATATACTGAAAGTTTTGAAGAGGGACAACTAGTGAGTGGTGTGGTACATTAAAAGAAAATGGCAGAAGAATCAAAGTATGTGGAGTATTACACTGGCATAACTCTCGATTCTTCAACTGCCAAGTGGGTGACCTGAGGAAACACAGAACTGAGAACATCATAAGTTGATCGAGTGTGAACTGAGAAAGGGCACCAGGATGCATAAAGAAGCACTGAAGTGTAGCCATTCCTCTGTTTGGAGGTTAGAACCCTGTCAAGGAGCTCTCCATCCACCTATTAACCAAATAAATTTCACATCATATTCCCTTCAACCTGTAACCATATGAAAAGCCACTACGAGAACACACAAATACCACATGTATATTCTAAGGCAATAGCCAGCATCTCAGACTTTCAGACAAGGAAAACATTGCTGAAGAACAAAATAGCTACAGGAATTCCTCCTCATAGATCGCTAAAGTTCCAAGTTCCACATCAGGCAAAAACAAAATTGATCAAGAATAGCTTAATTCAGTTTTCAGGTCTATAACCTCACTGTAAGCATTTTTTTTTTTTGAGAATGTTGAAGCTTTTATTAATCTGGTAATACAAATACTAGTACAGTGAGGTAAAGTACATTAATATTACACTGGGCAGTGCCCTCTTAGTCTCTTTGCAGAACTTGCTGTAAGGAATAGCTAGTGTTAAGGCCATTGGCTGAGACCTCTGCCTTTGCAAGTTTATCAGCTAAGGAATTAGCTGATCTCGGGGTTGACTGTAAGCATTTTACAAACTCTTTTCCACTTTACCGTTCATCTGATCTGCAGCTTTAAGATTATAAAAATTTTAAGCATTCATTAACCTTACTAAGCTGACAAGGACTGTGATTTAAATTACCTCAAAACACCTAGCCCCAGTGAATATGAGCAAAATTAAGCACTAACTATTGGACTTTGACATGGACTAATCAAATTTATAAAGCTAGCATGAGTATGCCCATCAATTAACATGAGTTGTGTACTGTCAGGATATAAAATAAAAAAAATAAAAAAAAGGACCTCATATCACCATGGCTTCAATTAATTCACGAGTTCAAGACAACAAATTAATAACTCAACACCTCTTGTTTCAGATCTTGGTTATTCAATACATAAGATAAAAGGTGATGCAGCATTTAATTAGTCACAATTAGTTTCGTAAGAAATTTAATTCTTGTAAAAAGAAATTTCTAAGGAATTATGGTGGTGGTCAAGTTACAATTTTTTCATTATAGGTATTATGAGTAAAATAGAGACACTATAAAACACTAATCTCCTCTCATCTTGCTTACTCATATTTTAGGTGTTATCTTTTTCGAGTTCTACAGGGCTAACTGATTATTCGGGACTTGATGTTCTTGTAATTCTTCATGCGATTTGCATTTGACACTTGAGATCTTCGGGTGCAGCATTTGGAGAGTCATTTGACAAAGCAATGTAGTATGTGACTTTCAAGCAGTGTTATCGGACCCGGCGCGGCCTGACCGGTTCGAGCAGTTTGGGCCAGAACCGGTCTCTTTTCCGGGTTAAACTCAGCAAAACCCAACCAAATTTAAAAAACCGCTTAACCAGGCAGGATTTTGTGGTTGAACCAGTAACCCATCAACCCGGCGGACCGGACAAAACCGTGGTCAACAGGTCCAGAGTGCCCAGGAGGAAGAGAAGGAAAAAAGCAAGAGTTGTGGCACTGCAGTTCACCTTCGCCAGAAGGAAAATAAAATAAAAGCAGAAAGGAGAAGAAAGAAGTGTTTATCAACAACGCAGAAAAAAGTGGGGAGTTAAATACCAACGCAACAGAAGAAGAAAGAAAGCTTGAAAGGCATATCAATGACTATCTGCAGAAGAGAATGGATCAATAATCTACAGTACTACCACTACCCAAAGAGCATGTGAAAAAAATAAAAAAGGGTCAAGCTCTTCAAAACAGAAAACCATGAAAGCATTGCAGATTTCTGAACATTCTATCCTGAATGTAAGGGGATTGAGTGTACCGAGGAAAAGAGCAACCATCCGACAGACATTGAAAGCAAACAAGGTAACATTGGCCTTTATAAAAGAAACAGAGATGAATGACATCACAATGAGAGTGTCACAAGATATTTGGCACATCAGCAAACCCAAATGGATAGAACTAGAAGCCTTTGGCACTACGAGAGGTCACACAGTCTTCTGGAAAGCACAACAGATTGAAATGATAAATTCAGAAATTGGAAAATTCACAGTAGCTGTCCAATTCAAATCAATTTGCTCTAGAAATCATTGGGCTACGCTTACGGTGAATGGTTACTCAGAAAATAGTCAAAGACCAGAATTCTAGGAGGAACTTTCCAGCATAATAAAACATTTGGAATCACTTGTGGGTCATAGGGAGGGATTTTAATGTCATCCATTTCCCTTCTAATGAAAGGGGGCAAGAGGTGGAACAAGGCCATATATGCAGGACTTCACAGATTTCATTGGTGCCTAGTTGGTGAACATTGATCAAGAGTAAACCCAATATTTTGTACTCTTCAGAATAGTAGACCAATTTAAGACATATATAGTGTAGATGAGTTGTGATAACGAGGATAAACACCTAACGTTGGTGAGGAAAACAGATAAATTTTTGCCCCTTCGATAAAAGACATTCAGCATCTCTGAGACGGTGGTTTTCTACAGAAGGCTGAAAATCATCCAAAACATCCTAACATAAATTCAGTAACAAAAGGCCTCAGACGCCACTAGTTAAGCAATTTTGAGGAGTTTAGTTCAACAAAGCGAACGTTCTAAATCAACCGTCGGTCACGTAGCACGAACGCAAAACAACTAACCAAATATAAATTACTTTGCATGAAGATTAGATTTCACCGCATAAAAAAAATCTCTTGCATAAAGAGAAAATCACCATAAAGACAACAGAAGCTCAAAAGACACGGATTAGATACTAAGATGTAAAGAAGCTGCATCAGGAGTCCAAAGATAAAACGAAAACAAGAAACGCAAGGTCCATAAGCAATTCCCCCAGTTTAGCTAAGAACAAAACCATAGCCCGTGGACATCCTTAACCCCCTACAACCGCCAACCTGAGAAGCAATCAGGCCATTAAAAAACAAATGAACCTCCGGCACGATCGACATAAGAAGAAAAGAAAAGGAGCATACCTCCATAGAAGTGGACGGGGGAATTTCCAGAGGGCACTGCAAATCCCCGGCCTTGAGGAAGATCCTGGACTGCGGAGGGCAGAGGGAGGCATCCGCAGAAACGAGTCTAAGCGTAGAAACCGCGCAGATGGAGAGGAGGAGAAGGAGAGAAGCCATGAAACGCAAGGAAGATAAAAACGGAAAACTGCTACCAGTCTTAATTTCTCTTTCTCAGGGTAATTCCCTTCCTGCTGCTCTTTTTTTCCCCTCAATCCCCTCCGTCTCTTGTTGCCCAAATTCGGGAGTCCCCTCTACATAACCTACCGCGTTGGAAGAAGAAGAAGAAGAAGAAGAAGAAGAAAAGCGTATGTCACATGTGCGGGCAGCCACGGACAGGGATAAAAAGCTTTCGCATACCTCCGGAGGAACGACCAACTGCAAAATATCAAAGATTTATGGCAGACCACGAGGCCCAAAAGTGATATCGAAGTGAAGGTCTTCTCGCCTTCCTAGAAGTCAAGAATCACATTTACTATTCTACCCCTGAGGAAATTCCCATAATTACACTCATATCGAAATCCAATGCCCCTTGGACGTTACAGGGGTTTTTTCCGTCTTTCCACACCGAAGGAAAAAGTGTTGATTTACGCACCGAAAGCCGAATAATTACCTCACTAAGAGGTAATCAATGTTTTAAAAACTGAATCGGCCTTTAAACCGATTTTGATCAACCGAGTTAGACCGGGTCGGACCGATGGTTCGACTTATATATATATATATATTTAATATTTATATAAAAAAACGATAAAAATAGTAATGGTTATCCGTGTTTTAAAAACCAAACCGGCCATCAAACCGGCAATATGTCTGGTTTTGGTTGAACCTGGTTGGACTGGGTTGGACCAATGGTTCAACCATTAAATGTTATACTCTATACTTAATACTTTCTTAATAATTCTATAGAAAAAATAATAAAAATAATCCTAATTTTAGTGAACCGGGCAGAGTCAATAAGAACCGGATTGGCCTCCGAATCGGGTTCAACTGGGTCGAACCAACCGGTTCGGTTCGGTTTTTGAAACACTGATGGTTATAGTGAACCTTACCGATTCGGTTTGGTTTTTTAAACACTCGCACTAATGAAGTAATAAACTAAATTGATTGCATGTTTCGGTGCTGAAATAGATTCGAGCAAAATGAACTAATGCGTGCAGCTCTATAAATACGGTACATAATAATTTACGATGCATGTATTTTATGGAGAATGGATGTAAGATGTTATCATGAATAGAAGTTACCAATAAGAAAAAAATATAAAAATAGCATCACATTGTCTATGTAGAAAACCATATAATAAGTGCTTAATAATATAAATTTTATCAATTTCATATAAAAACTCCTCTTCCTCTTTTGAGTCCTCCTGATGGGGTTCACGTTCATTCTGGTTATCAGTTACATTCAACATGCCACGAGTTGGATTCTAAAGGCTTAATTAGCGAATGTAATTTAATCCATCAGCTTTCAGTTTAAAATTATCTATACATACACTAAGTTAGAAAAGGGATAATGATTTTTCATTCTGGTTTACAGTTAAATTCAACTCACAACAGCTCATGGCACTAAAAACCTCTAGCTAACAGCTAAGGGTGTAGCTTTTTGGAGCTAAAGCCATTGATTAATCAGTTTATATAAGCCAGATAGCTTACTCGCCTGTAATATAGGTGGGTTAACTTATGAAAAATGGCATATTTTTCAAGTAAAAGGTCCTTTATCATAACTTCCAAAATGAGCTGCTATTCGGAATTTCATCACCCAATTTACAGAAAAGCAGAAGATAGTATCAGTGAAGAAGAGATCTCTGGTATCGTAATATCATATCAGATTTGATTACTACCAACAACCTCTAGGCACCCACCTTTCTTGCCCCGGAGCTCAATGCTAGGAGGCTGGTGGTCTTGCTGCACATAAACAGCAAGGTAGAAGGTTTTGATCCAGGAACCTTTCAAAAGAACGCTTAAAACATACTTTCATTCCAATAGCCCCCTCAAAAAATCAACCGCATAACTCCCACCTTTGCTCAATAATAAACCAGCAAGCACCTCTAAACCGATCAACATTTCATATCAATAGAATCGTCACAAGCCTTCTGCCACACTAGCATATCATAAACATTGACCAAACTAAAACTGTAACTGCAGCCCTATTAGAGACCAGTATCACTAGAACAATACTTAACTATATTCTCTACATTTACCACATCCAGCAGCAGGCAGCCATAAATTACTCAAACACCAATGAGGCCCTCCACCGATCACACCAAACAAAAGAGACCACCTTAAGTTTTGGCGAAATAATTGGCAAGAACAATCATATTCAAATAAAATCCTAAAACCCAGCCAGCTAAATTCTGCTTTTGTGACTAAACAACCAAAATACCCAAAACACATTAGAGATGGCATGGACAAACTCACAATTACTTGCAGCAAACAAGACAATGACAGCTGATGTAACCCATTTACAAAAAACAGGAGCAAGAAAAACTTCCTTTTGAACTCCATGTAAAATAGTTTTGCAACCAACTGGACCCCACAATCTGATATGGCCTGCCTAGCCTTGTGATCCAGTAAATTCTAAGTAGAGGGTCAAGTTCCGGAATATCCAAAGACAAGTACAAGAGTCACTTGTGTTTAAGAAAGACAAAGCAAGAAAAATATTCCATTAAAAGACAAGAATTTCCCAGGACAAGTCCAAAGTATAGAAACCCCAACGTCACCAGCTAAAACATCAAATATATCAGACACACAGTAATAAAATTGGTTGCTTCAATCAAGAAACAACTAGATGGCAGTCCACCTAGTCTGTGTTCCCCTGCCGGTGATGTTCATCAAGGTCACCAGGAGGTATATTTAACAGAAATCAGAACACATCTGGTTATGGAAGTAATGGAAAGAACAAGTGGCTCTGAGCATCCACAAGGTGGCCTTTTATTGCCATCACATTTCATATAGGTCCAACAGTGAGGATTCCAACTATGAAATATTGGAAGTAACATGCAAGGAAGACTACAAAATTGTTGTTTTTTTAGTAGACTGCCTAAAAGGGTATCATCCACGCAGCTGAATGGTTGACTGTGATCCCATTCTGCCCAAAGAAACAACCACCAACATGAGGTCAGTCCCTTTCAGAAGGGCGTACATACATTTCTAAGGAATAGTACACAACCTTGGTTTTTCCATCTGTCTACAGCAACACTACGTAAAAGTGTTGTTCCATGAATGGCAGACATGAAAAGCAGATTGCAGTTTGCAAGGAATGCCATGGAGACAATTTCTCTAGTGTTTGTTGTCTCCAGAATGTGGATGCCTTAGAAGAATGAAATCAGCATGGATGACCAAGAAACCCCAGAAAAAGAGACAACCTTTCAGTTAATTCTACAGAGATATCTTCCCAAATGTGGCATGGGATTGGTAGCAGCTGTAACAATCACATGGTGAAGAAGTTTCATATTTATCCCTTTTGCACGCTTCAGATTCAGCCACTAGGCATTTGATGTCTAGCAGCATCTTGGCTAGATAAAATTTGAGGAGATGCACTTGTAAGTGCAGAGAGCCCCTTCATGGACATCTAAGGTACATAGGAGCTTCGCCATGATGATACTTGTGTATAGCCCATAATCTGCAGGAACAGCAATTTTGCCATCATACAAAAGCATATCACTGTGTAAGGAGCACCTAGTAGATTGACATCCAATTGGCAAGGTAGATAAATCTTTCCTAGTATAGTTGTATCCAAGGTTGTTGCGAGTTTGATTATGCTCTCAATATAAAGAAAGAAAGAAGCCCCTACTTTGCCAGAGGGAGCACTAGTGGCGCTACACTTTAACCTTGTAAATAGCATAACGATGTGTGTTTGGTGAAGATTTTGAACATCTTGTTTAACAGATAAAACCACCAGTGTTCAACTAGGGTGGGCATAGTTCTGGCCCAAACCACACCCAAGCATGCATTTAAACCATTTAAAAAATAGGCTATCCTCAAGAAGTACCTGAAAGGTGAGATAGAAGATTGTATGTACGGCACCATACGCCAACTACTATCATAAAAAATGATAGAATAAAAGTGTCAATGGTAAGGCCGAAAAATAGTGTTCGTGAGACTCTGAAATGTTAGGTGATCATCAATCTCTGCTTCATCAAGAACTCATAGTGGCCTTCATGGGTACAGGAGGTAGTTTTAGGAACATCTACATGGCTCACACATATTTGATGGTATTACGAGCATAAATCAAGTTTGCGAAAGACAGGTTGTGTGTAATTCATCCAAAAGTACTATGATGAGTAGCATAGCAAACTAGTCTTTATTATTATTGGATTTGGTGCTCTATAATTGGCAAAAAAATTGCCAAGGGAATGGCAACAGGCAATTTTTTTTTCACCAAAGATATTGGTAATCCAAACAAACTCTTACTTGGTCGAAGAATGTCATTGTGTAACATCTCTTAACAAGCTTTACCATTTCAGCCTTTTAAAAGAGCAGGTACTTGTTGAACATACATTGCAAGTGATGCCCCCTGAGTTGAGTTTAGTGATCATGTGTCTAACCGAAGGGAGTCTGGTGGTACCTAAATAAAGATGAAATTGCTTTTCGCAGATAGGGTTTAGCCAATACAGTCAAGTCATTCAGTTGACTTGATATCGGATGTGGCATACAATCTCTGTATAAGGAAAAAGGAGGCAGTAACATTTGCTTTGTGCAAAGCCTCTCATTCAATATTGGAGGACAGATAGCTTTCCAGTGACATCCCCAGGAATTTTTTTACCCTAGCAATTGAATTGGAATGTCAAGTCTTCAAAGGAATGCAACAGCTTTTACTCATTTATGTGATTGATGTTAGTTGTAAATAAAAATGACCCCTTATTGACGCATTGAAGGAATCATGTCCCACTGCAGAAAACATAAAGATAAAAGTACAAAGAGCACCTTGATCCACAAGACAATAAACAAACAAGGGACAAGCTCAGAGCCCACAACATCAGACTTTCAGTGCAGACTCATTCCGGAAAAATATGCACTCAAAAGTATTACCATGAAATATAACATCAGCTTATCCCAAAGTATTGCATCAACTTATCGCACAATACAATGTCAGCTTAATGCAAAATATAACATCAACTTATCGTAAAATGTAACATCAGCTTGTCACAAAATACAACATCAACTTATTGCAAAATACAACGGCAGCTTATTGCAAAATACAACATCGCTTTATTGCAAAAAATAACATCATCTTGTTATTTTTCAGGCCACTATCGTGTTCAATATCTCCCATCTACAGTAGCAGTGTAAAGTGAGGTCCGTTGTTCGAACTTATATGGTGTCAAAGCCGTTTCACATGACAGGAATGATGTCAAATCTTAAACAATAAATTAAAAGCACCATCTGCACCCCCCAAAAAAGTAACCATGTTGCCAAAAATAAAAATAAAATAAAATAATAAAAAAAATTACCCAAATTTGCAAACGGGGTCTTGCAAAAAGAATCAAACAATAAGATGTTGAGGTCAAAGCAAAATTGCAAATGGATAGAAATGTCAATCGGAGTTTGCAAATGATAAACCGAGCAGTGATAAAAGAGAACTCAGCTGAATAAGAAAACACTATATCATCCTTACATTAAGATTTGCAAATGGAAATAAAATTCAGAAGATGTAATAGAGCAAGTCATCAGCTTAAAAAAGAACCGTAAACTTCCACAGTATAAATCTAAACATTTATCAGAAATTTCTAAACGTGTCAGTTATCTGAGATAAGCCGGAATTTTTATCCGAATGAAGAGCATACTCATCACATACGCAATTACCACCGAAGCAATTCCTGTCATTGCAGACGAAGTCCTTACACTAATTGCACGGTTCCTATCAAGTGCCAGGTCCATAAGCACGATCCCCATCCCACCTAACACAAACATGAAACCTGACGAGAGACCCTCAACAATGTACTGCCCATTCACTCGTCCAGGGAGAAAAACGACCGGGCGGACGGCACCGGTTACGCGATCCTGGGTGCTGCCAATGCCAGGAGGTTCCACAATGATGTCGTACACGATGCCTGACACAACAACAAAGTAAGCAAGAAGGACAAGAGAGAAGACGGTCATTGCCGAGGGCAGCGAGAAAGAGGGAAGCTTCAGGCGAAGGCGTGGGAGGCGAAGGAAAGAGTAGGGAAGGATCTTGAGGATGTGAAAGAAAGGATCGATGGAACTGTGCTCCGGCGACGACGATTGTCCGATGTTGGAGCCGCCGGCCAGTGATTCCGCCTTCGGAGCCATTTTCTTCCTGCAAAAAATCGGCTCTTCGCAACCTCCGCTGTTGGTCGTGGACGCTCCGATCCCTGCAAATAAGCACACTGCTCCATGGTTCCGCGAAGAGCCTGGCAAGCCGAGCAATTGGGCTTGGCCCAAAAATTGGTTTGGGCCGACAATTGGGCTAGACTGAAAAATTGGGCTGAGCAGAAAATTTGGATGGGCTGAAAATTAGTCTGGGCCGAAAAGGCCAAAATTATGCTGGATTTATTCATAGTCTCGTATTCAAACCCAGTAGACAAGGGGAAACCTTCAAAACCGAGTCGACTCGGATTGGTCCGTGTCAGTGAAAAACATGGCTCCGAGTGTATACTCGGACCAGGGGCAAGTAGGGCCACACAGCACTCTCTCCCTGCGTCACTAGGAAAGCGAGAAGGGAGATTTTAGTAATTCGATAAATGTTTTCTCACTTAAAACTGTCTCGTAATTCTTCTCTTCACTAGTCTCTCCTGTACCGCCCTCTCTGGTTGCGCAGATCTAAAGAGAAGAAATAGATTCTCGGATCTCTCTCCGTCCGTCTAGGTCGAGGGGGGACATCTATCCGTCTCCAAATCCCCATTCGTTTCATCCATTTGCTCCAATTTTGAATGCTGAAGGGTTCGTGGATTCTCACATTCACCGTCGAAGAAGCGAATTCGTTCACTTCTTCTGCTCATTTAGGTTTCCGATCCGACGTCTAAATTTTAGGTGCGCTTATGTTTTCTCTCAGATTATCTTTTGTTAAAATCAGTGTGAGTTAGTGACTGAGATCTGTTTGTTGAAATTATCTTTGAGGAAATTTCGAATATCCCGTGTTGATATGGTCTTCAACTTTTTCTCGTTGACGTTATAGGCAAGAATTAAAATGGAGATGAGATGTTTCTCTGTTTCATCCTTGTTTGTTTCTGTTGGTGTTTTTGTTCTGAATTCCGCCAGCTTAGTCATGCGTGGGACATGGTTCGACTGAGGCCGTTTCTGTTTCAATTTTTTTCATTCTCACTGTTGTGGATCTGAATGTTATGGCTTTTAGAAACTGGGATCGATGAGGTCTAAGTCAGGTCAAACGTTAACTGTTTCAGATCTGTGTTGTTTCAGGAACTTGTAAGGTTTAGGAAGATGGAGAAATCATGTAGTCTGCTTGTCCACTTCGATAAAGCAACTCCTGCTCTTGCGAATGAGATCAAGGAGGCTCTCGAAGCAAATGATGACTCTCTTAAGATTGACGCCATGAAGAAAGCAATAATGCTCTTGTTAAATGGTGAGACGTTGCCCCAGCTGTTCATCACAATCATTAGATATGTCTTACCCTCGGAAGATCATACAATACAGAAGTTGCTTCTTCTTTATCTTGAGATCATTGATAAGAGGGATTCCAGTGGTAAAGTTCTTCCTGAAATGATTTTGATCTGTCAAAACTTAAGAAACAACCTTCAGCATCCAAATGAGTATATCCGTGGTGTAACTCTAAGATTTCTCTGCCGGTTGAATGAAACTGAGATTGTTGAGCCTTTAATCCCTTCGGTTCTATCAAATTTGGAGCATCGGCATCCCTTCATTAGGCGAAATGCAATTCTTGCTGTAATGTCCATCTACAAGCTACCACAAGGAGAGCAGCTCCTAGTTGATGCTCCTGAGATGATTGAAAAAGTCCTCTCCTCTGAGCAAGATGCATCAGCAAAGCGCAATGCATTTCTTATGCTCTTTACTTGTGCACAAGATCGAGCAGTCAACTATCTTCTTACTCATGTGGACAATATTCCCGAATGGGGGGAGTTGCTTCAGATGGTTGTGCTTGAGCTGATTCGAAAGGTCTGCAGAACTAACCGGGGAGAGAAGGGAAAGTACATAAAAATCATTATTTCACTTCTGAATGCCCCTTCCACTGCTGTAATTTATGAATGTGCTGGTACACTAGTTTCTCTCTCATCTGCTCCCACTGCTATCAGGGCAGCAGCTAACACCTACTGTCAGCTGTTGCTGTCTCAGAGCGATAACAATGTTAAGCTTATTGTTCTGGATCGTCTAAATGAGCTGAAGTCTTCCCACAGGGATATTATGGTTGAAATGATTATGGATGTGCTGAGGGCATTGTCAAGTCCAAATCTTGATATTCGCAGGAAGACGATTGATATTGCTCTGGAACTGATTACTCCCAGAAACATTGATGAGGTCGTTCTAACTTTAAAGAAGGAAGTTGTGAAGACCCAAAGCACTGAGCTTGAGAGGAATGGGGAGTACCGCCAAATGCTGGTCCAAGCCATACATTCTTGTGCGATCAAATTTCCCGAGGTTGCCAGCACTGTGGTTCATCTCTTGATGGATTTCTTGGGAGATAGCAATGTTGCTTCTGCGATGGATGTGATTGTTTTTGTCAGAGAAATAATTGAAACAAACCCAAAACTTCGGGTTTCAATTATTACGAGGCTCTTGGACACATTTTACCAGATTAGGGCAGCTCGTGTTTGCTCATGTGCACTTTGGATTATTGGAGAGTATTGTTTATCACTTTCTGAAGTGGAAAGTGGAATATCAACCATAAAGCAGTGCCTGGGTGATCTTCCTTTCTATACAGCCCCTGAAGAAGCTGAATCCACAGATTCTTCAAAAAAGCAGCAACCAGTGAACTCCATCACTGTTTCTTCCAGAAGGCCGGCAATTCTTGCTGATGGAACATATGCAACCCAGAGCGCTGCATCTGAAACAGCCATGTCAGTTCCAAACCTTGTTCCAGGGACCCTGGCTTCTCCTGGTAACTTGAGGTCCCTGATCCTCACAGGTGACTTTTTCCTTGGTGCGGTCGTGTCCTGCACCTTGACCAAGCTTGTTTTGAGATTGGAAGAAGTCCAGCCATACAAATTGGAAGTGAACAAAGCAGTTGCTTCAGTCTTATTGATCATGGTTTCTATGCTGCAGCTGGGACAATCATCCTTTCTGCCCCATCCAATTGATAATGATTCTTACGATAGGATTGTGCTGTGCATAAGGTTGTTGTGCAATACTGGAGATGATGCAAGGAAGATATGGTTAGAATCATGTCGCCAGAGTTTTGTGAAGATGCTTGCTGATAAGCAATTCCGAGAGACAGAGGAGATAAAAGCTAAAGCTCAAACATCTCATGCACAGCCTGATGATCTCATCGACTTCTACCACTTGAAGAGTAGAAAGGTGTGGATGCTTTATCTTTATGTTTATTTATTTATTTTTAAGATGGTGTAGTTGAATCATTGTCATGGTACCAGAAAATTTTGATTTTTAGTAGTTCTGATGAGCCCCATGTTTTTTTGATTTATGGTACTGATCACTTTTTTTACTCAATGTTGATTATTTATGCAAACTACATCCCGTAACTCATGTTTTAGACCTAATATCTCAACTTTGAAAACAGTTGAGGCGGCTAGAATTTGAATATGAGGATCCTTGCTCTGTGGCAATATCATTTATGAGACTTCTAATTTTCTTCTTTACTTTTTTGTTTCCAGGGCATGAGTCAGCTAGAACTTGAGGACGAAGTTCAGGATGATCTTAAACGTGCAACAGGGGAGTTTACCAAGGATGCAGATGATGCAAACAAACTTAATCGCATTCTTCAACTTACTGGGTTCAGTGATCCAGTTTATGCTGAAGCATATGTGACAGTTCATCATTATGACATTGTCCTTGATGTTACAGTTATTAACCGAACCAAGGAGACACTTCAGAATTTGTGCTTAGAGTTAGCAACTATGGGCGATCTCAAACTTGTGGAGAGGCCTCAGAACTATACACTCGCTCCTGAGTCCAGCAGGCAAATTCGTGCCAATATTAAGGTTTCTTCGACAGAAACAGGAGTAATATTTGGCAACATTGTTTATGAGACTTCTAATGTGCATGAGCGAACAGTTGTTGTTCTCAACGATATTCACATTGACATTATGGACTACATATCTCCTGCTACCTGTGCTGATGTGGCATTTAGGAACATGTGGGCTGAATTTGAATGGGAAAACAAGGTATGTTGCATCCTGGTAAATAGTTTGTCTTTTCACAAATAAGTCCAAGTAGCTAGGCATTGGTAAAAAGCAAGTAGGATGTGTAATTGGTGCCAATAAGTTGGTTTCCTATTTAGAATAAATTCACTTTAAAAAATAGGTAATGAGCTGTCATAAACACCAATACTTGTAGGGGATTTAAAATAACTTCAGTGCATCTGGATGCTTAACATGATTCTGTTCTTGACTTGTAGTACAGAACATGTCCTGCGAAGGTATTGGTAACTCAATTACTGAAACTGTAAGTCCTAGAATAGGGAAGAAAATAAGCCTCTGGACTGAAGCAATTGCATGTGGGTACTCAGTCCACTTTGTCATTTCAATTTCTTCCTCATGACCTTATGTGTTGATTTTATGCCAACTCCTTTAGTAGGTAAAATTCTGATAAAAACTCAGACCACCTTGGATTTACCTTTTCAGACGAAATTTTTTGAAGGCTAATAAGTGCTGAATACAGTTTGACAACACAATGTTATAGAATGGTCACTTGACCTTAGAATCTAGTCATAGGACATATCTGCACAAGTAATAGCAAGTGTTACAGAAATTCAAATTAGGGTTTCCATGGTAGATGGCATTACCTTGGTAAACTAGCTTGAGTTTTTTTTTGACATGGCAAACTAGCTTGAGTTTAGCGGAGTGAAATTAAGTTTAGCGGTATGCTTGTTTTGTAAATTAATTTTCCTGGTCTTTTTTCTGCAAAACGAGATGTGAGTTACAAATTAGAAAAATTTGGTGGAAAGATGCACTACTTGAATGCCACTTATTCTTTTCATATGGAGTGGCCTTTGATTTCTGAACAAAATGGTTCCTGATGACTTGGATATTTAGTAACATTTTTTTTTCTCAAGTAGTATTCAGGGGTATTGAATGTTTTTAGGCTAAGACTAAACATCTGCGCTGTGGGAGTTGTTTATCAGCTAAGTAGAACACTAACAAATGATGGTTCATTAGTGGTACCGACATTTGTCTATTTTTTTATGCCTATCCTTGGTGAATTGATGGGATTTGGTGCCAGTCTGTGTGTCTCGGCACTCCTCAGTAAGCTGGGTTTGCATTTGTAGATACAATTTCTTTGGGGGCTTATCACCGGTATCTTGTTATTCTCAATATCATGCGTTATTGCTGCTACTCTTACTTGCTATGACCGTCACTAAGTATTGCAGTTAGCTTTTAAGTTATATAAGTATCATCTTGATGTTTCAGGTGGCTGTGAACACTATTATTCAAGACGAGAAGGAGTTTTTGAACCACATCATCAAGTCAACAAATATGAAATGCCTCACTGCACCGTAAGTTGGATGCTAAACTGAAGTATTACTAGATATATGATGCATTTTTAACTTTGATGGTTTTGTGGCATAATGTTGGCATTATTGAAGTTCAGTAGCTTGGTCAGGTCAAGCCTTTTGGATGGATTGTTTTGTAGAGCACATGGAGATCACTACATGGAAAAGCTAATCTGTTGTCATATTGCTTAATTGAAGCAACTGGAATAACTGTTGTTTCTGGGTTTTTGACACGTTGGGGTTTATATGAAACCTGGCTCACTAAAATTGTGCAGGCCTTTTGTCTTATAGTATTGGCTTCTAAGTTTCTTGTTTCTTGTTTTTCACTTCTTCTGTCGGCTTGTGACTTCAGGTCTGCATTGGATGGTGAGTGTGGTTTTTTGGCTGCTAATCTTTATGCAAAGAGCGTCTTTGGAGAGGATGCTTTGGTGAATGTTAGCATCGAGAAACAGGTTGACGGAAAGCTAAGTGGATACATAAGAATTAGGAGCAAAACGCAAGGAATCGCTCTCAGTTTAGGAGACAAGATCACTCTCAAACAGAAAGGAGGCAGTTGACGGAGAAGATGAGCTGTAGGCACAAAATAATGCTTTTATCATTATTATTTTTTAACTTCACATGTCTCACCATTTTGAACTCTATTAGTAGCGAGATTTTCTGTTCGAGGGGCACGTCTCTGTCGTGCATGCTGTTGATCTTAGGTGACGAGGGACTCGGCATTCGGAGAGCAAATCAGGTTGCTTTCCGGATTTTCTGTTTGAGGTGAATACAAGCGATTATATTACATCTTCTTGCGTGTATTCAGGCGATTCATGGAGCTGATAGTTTTTTCTTTGATTGATTATAGTGCGTGTTCGTCGGTACCTCTGAGTTTGGGTGTTGGTATTCCTTTGAGAACGTAAGGCTCTGCCATAATGATTCAAAAACGGGTGATATCGATTTAAATCAAATTTATATTGTGAAACAATATATACAGGTTTAAAGAGATACTATTTCTCGGGGTACGTTACTAACAGTAAATCTACCAGTCACCTCCCACTGTTTCTTTGTTAATCGGTAGGGGTGGCCTGAATTTACATTGGCTGGACCTAGAACAGCTCGTCTATAAAGAAAAATCAACAAGAACAGAGCCCAAAAAAGAACCTAACCCATGACTCGGAGAAAAATAAAGAGAAAACAGAAGAATAAGAAGAAAGAGAAGACTTACAAACCTTTTCTCACAATAATCGCTAGTCGCTATAAAAACACAAAAACAAAAAAATGTATAGATAAATGAGGAATAGAAGGGAGAGGGCGTTGCGCTACAAATGTATGATGAAAGTTTTACTCTACAAGTAGGGTGTCTTTAAACGAAATTTACACTTAATGACATTCCGGTCGAGCAAATGAAGACTCGACCAATTCAGCAGAAGTGAACAATGACCATCAACTGCTCCCATTTATGCTTCATAGAGTGTCATTTTTCAAGTTTCATGTGTTCGTTCTTTACATTTCTTCTTCTTGAATAAATAAACCTTTCACAATACAAATATCCACAGTTCAGTTATATGAGGCAATGGCACGTTCACATCAACAAAGTCCTGAAGTATCAGACACCTCCTATGCATCTGCAAAACAAGCCACCGGGTTGGAGCATGAGGTGCCAGCGAGTTGCTCATCAAGTAAATTGGAGTATCCTGCATCGGATTACAAAAAATCAGCCTTGAATTGTCAAAGCAAAGGTAATACATCTCTGATCTCTCAAGAGCATGATTAGTCAGTGCTTTAAGCCAGATTCACTAGCTGCAGTGATACGATCAACAGTGAGCAAGTAGTCACAACACTCATTGGTTCCACTAACATCAATGCACTAAAAAGCAAAAATGCAAAAGAGAAGCTTACTGTGCACTGGATATATTTTACAAATAGAAAGAAAAGAATAAAGAGACTGACAAGTTAGATTATCCATGCACCTTTTTTGGGCAAATTCTCTCTTCACTGGTAACAACTCCAAATTACAGAAATAAAGTTATAAGTTATTCAACCATGATCTTCTTGACTGTCTTTGGCTCTTAATCAAAGAGAGGCTTCAGATGCTGCTGCACCGTCTTCAAGACCTTCCCCTCAAATTCTTTTACTCTATATTTTTTCACTTTTATATTTGTGTCAAGTACAAATGCTCTGGTCCATGAATCAATGCGATCGTTGAATGCAATCACAAAAAAGAAGAATTTTAGAAGTGTTTTTTGGGTCCAGTTTTTAGCCTAGCTGCTAGTGCTTGAGATAAAAGTTTGTAGTGACTTGATAACAGGCTTATTGGTTGGTAATCTGATGGCAGCGAGGCTCCTTCTTAGGCACTAGAGAAATGAAAGAGGTGCTCATACTCTTTGTTGTTAACATTTGGCAATGGAATTCATTAAACATGGCCAGAATGTCATGCTTACTGATATCCCACCCTTTTTTGTTTAATTCAGTCATCAAGCCATCGATGGGAAGCTAGCATCCGCCTCTGACAAACACATTAAAGCCAGGCTGCTAGGGGAAGGCCTTCTGCCGTCAGTTGTTTTCTTCTTTATAAGGGTTGCTATTGAAATTTACAAACTCAGCTGCTATTGCCTCTTTTTGAGTTACCAATCTGTCCCCCACCATGAGCTTACAAATTCTATTTCTTCTATGAGCCAAGGCCATGGCAAGAAAGAATTTGGTGTTGCCATCACCTTCTTTCACCCAACGATATCGTGCACACATTGCTTCCAATAGATTCTCTCCTGCACAACTTTGTTTTCATACTCCTCTTTTGAAAAATCTCTTTGCAGGGCTTTTATAGTTCATAGGCTTCCTTGTTTCTCCACCTTTTGATCGTACTGCAGAATCCTTTCTATCAAATTTGTTCTCTCTGCCTCAAAATTTTAGTTCTTTCTGACGTCCATGCCTTGATTATGGTTTTTAACATTTTCAGCTTCTGGCTGAAAATGTAGCCTACTGCTCCCTCAATAGTTATTTTCTTCCACCAGCATTTTAGTTATCTTTGAAGCCCTTCTCCGACATCCACGCGTCTTCAAATATAAAGGGAGGTGATCCCCATGTTTTTTAGGGAGATGTCTCTATCAAAATGGGGGCATGATCTGAAGTTGTTCTTACTAGGATTCTCCCCATAGTGTTGCCATAAATTTGAGTTACTAGAAATCTGTCCAGCTTGGCCAGAATGGGGCAATCTCTCCCATTTGACCAGCATATTGAGTTCCAGCTAGCTGTGATTCAATTAAGGACATGTTTTGTATAAACCATGTCGTTCATTGCCTTGGTTGTTCTGATCCTTCATCCTATCTTTTCAGACTTGTATCTGATATTAAAGTCACCGCCAATTACATAGGGAAGATCCCATAGGCTCAGAATAACAGCTAGCTCTCCCCAGAAGTCAGCCCTCCGAGAGTCGATTGTTGGCCATACAAGACCAATGCTGCTCATTGAGAACCATACCTTTACTGATTTGAAGTGTAAGGCTAAGGAGAATTCCCCTTCTTCAGACTGAATAAGCTCCACTTTTCACTATCCCAGAATATCGCAACCCCCTGGACGACCCACATGCCCCAATCTCAGCCCATGTAGGTCATCGCCTATGCTAGATGTCTCTAGCTAATTGCTTGTTATCCCCAGAAGCTTTGTCACTTGTAAGAAGGCAACTTTTACTTTGTTCTTTCTCAGCATTTCTCTGACTAAGGCCCTCAGAGCCTAAGCCTCTTACATTCCATGATGCCATATTCATGAAAAACGAGTGCTAGCGCATCGGTTGTCTTTTAGTTTCTGCAATCAAGTTTTGCAGGCTTTGAGATATTCTCTGCTGATGTTTAGGGCTTCTCCAAACTCCACAATATTCTCAATAATTGTGTTGATGAGTTGATCTATTGTGGCGCATCTCCCAATTCTCCAGTCTCTTCCACAACGAATGTATTTTCAGTCTGGCTGTCTGTGAGGAGGAGGCTTGTTGACATCGTTTTCCACTGAGAGTGTTTAAACCATATCAATTTTAGGCCACTCTCCTCTCCTGTGTTTGTTGGTCGCAGCACCTCCTTGCATTGATAACTTGGGGACAATGAGCCAGGATCACTCGCAGTGAGTGCCTTCTTGACTTCACTTTGATTGCCCGGCCCATGGTTCAGGTCGTCACCTTGCTTTTGGGCCTCGGGTCATGGGGTAGCCAGATGCGGTTTGATACCTTGATACAAATGCCGAGTATTAGCCACAAACTCAGGGTCCGCATCCAGCTCGTATGTCTGGCCATTTGCCCGTTGGGAGCTAGCTCTCTCCCATAACGTCCCTTCATCTTCCTATTGTCTTACCAAGTCACCCGGCATTGAAAGGCAATTCTTGGTTTTCCATTTCAGAGCGCATCTCGGGCACTGCACCTTCCTCCACTGCAGGTCCGGCACCATTCTCGTTTCTGGTTGCCGGAGCAGTATTTTTTTGCTTTCCTTCTCTATACTTTCCGTGTCGTCTTCTTCGTCAATTGCAGTTTTTCCCTTTTTTCTTCGCCGTGAGCTTTCTTTTTCTTTTTTTTCCTTAAGAGCAACAAAGGCTTTATACGTGCATTTTCCTTCCAGAAGAGTAATTTCTTTAGCCTTTGTAAGTGGTTTACATAGGTCGATGCAGGCACTGAAGCAGTCAGACTTCAAGCAAGAGATCATGTCCAGCTCATGTTCAACCATTCTTCTAACTGCTTCTATCAGTGTGAGATCGTAGGTGTGCAGGAATGCCAGAAATCATGACCCAAGAGGGACGGTCGATAGGGCTCCTTTCTGCAATTGCTTCAAGTGTCTCTCCAATGAGTTTTGTGCTTATGACTATGATCCTCTTCTGCTCTTCCTCACCCTTTAGAAGGATCAACCATTCTTTCAAGCTTAGGCGGCATATATGTTGAGAGCATCAGCTAACTTCCATGATTTTTTAATCCATGTCGTAAAGGCTCACTGTATCCCAGCCTTTCCTCCAGGTTTTTTGAAAAACACATCTTGTTAACTTTGCCCATGAACTTATGAAGTCGGGTTTCACCACCAGTTGCGTACATCCATTGCTTTGGTCCAGAGAGAGCAAAGGTCTCCGTTCATGCAAGCCTTCTTCACCCACAAGAGCTCCCCTGTAAGTTTTGTTGTAGCCTTGAGAAGTCTCTGTGTCATTGCTTGTGCTCTGCTCGGATCTTTTTTCTTGACATACATCTTTTTTCCTAGGACGATGTGAAGCTTCTACTGCAACCACTCCCAAGCATTTATGACATTAAGAGTGTTCCAGATTTCAACCGACCCAAACATCCGCTTCCTCTCAGGTCCTTCAGTTTTTACATGTATGTCAGTAGCGTTGTATATCCCTGAGAGTAGTCTTCCATGGCACATCAGAGTCGATCGCCCCAGTGATTTAGTCTTCGTTAGCTTTTGCAAAGCTTCAACTGTTTCTTCGACCTCTTTGACAAGAAAAAACGTGCAGGATCTTTGGTCAGAGCCTTTCCTGGCCAGTTTTACTGGTATTTCCCCTTGAATCAACACTGTGTCCAAGTAGGCACGAGTTCTGCCTTCAAAGATGAAAAAGAGAGGGCACATCGAGGCAGGTATGAATTATCTTCCTTCGACCTCCCATGGAGGACATCGATGCAGTGGGTTCTCCCTCTCTTCCGCCATCAGTGCATCCTATAATTATGTGTGTTAGTCTTTCAGGGGCAATCATGTGGGACATATATTATTACTGATTGCTGATCCAGCTGCTTTCATGAATTCTACACATGTCGAAAGTCATTGCTGTTTTACATGGATTGTGTGTCACGCTTCACTTACTATTGTTGGTGGAAGGGAATTCTTTAAACGCCATAAGGTTGGTCAAGAGAGTTTCCATAACACGGTTTGATGAATTGCAATGAATTTTGTCTGCTTGATCAGTCCATTGGTTGTACCTGGAGTCATTAAACAATCTACTAATGGTGAGGAGACTTTTCGGCTAAGGTGACACCCTTTTATCTTCTTCTATTCAGTCAGGAATCCAACATCACACTCAAATTTTATCTTTTTTTAAAAAAAAAAAAACTACCTCTCAGCATGTGCATAATTTGTTGAAAAAGAAATAATTAAGATCATCCCCCATTTTCCTGAAAAGTACAATATTTACTAGAACTCCATGCAAGATAATAGACTCGATAGGTTAATGCATGCAAATTACAAACAGTAATCATGTCTAACACAATAATAGCACACGCAAAATCGAATATCAATGTACCTTATACTCATTGAGAGGCTTTGGCAGCTTGAAGCATTTCGACTATGAGGGTCTTTACGTCCCTAAAGAATGAAATCACATAAATTCTTGGTCAGAAGAATATAACATAGTCTATGAAAGTCATAATCTGAACGAGTGGCATCACAATATGAACAAACTTGCAATATTGTCCACATCTTGATTTCAATTGTTGTTAAATGGATTTGGTCGTGGTTTCAGTTAAGAAATCATACACACTGAATTAAAACGAGGACCATATGGAGCAACTTCCTAGATAAATTATACTGAGAAACCATCTATAGATTGAAACAAAGTCGAGGGCTTGGTTTGACTAATTCAAAAGTGTACAATTTCGGGTTTTGGTGTATCCCAGTGATCATTCTTTGTGTTTTTGTTTCTAACAAATTTTACTTCTCTAATAGCATTTCATCCAGGTCTCTCTTTTCTTTTCTTTTTCTTTTAATTAGGAAAGTGTGTACATACAACTATATTATGAACCCAATAACCCAATGCCCCAGGAGACTTGAACTCAAAACTCTCCCATTGCAACTCCCACGTGTGACCACTAAACTGTTGCTCAAGTTCACTTCAACTTCTCTTTTCTCCTCTTTTGAATCTGATATTACTTTTCACGTTTGCAAGTATAGATATACTAATCAGGGTAAATTGGTCAAAGAATTACAAGCATCACAAAAGAGTCTCTTACCAGGACCATCTACTGATTTCTTTACATGACTGCAAGTAAGAAATGAATCCCTAGAGCTACAAATTTTATTACAAATCTCCAAATTGGTGCTTGCTGCCCAAACATCAGCCAACATGAATCTCAGAATGATTTGGCTCCCTTCAGAGATGAAGTGCTGAGAGAGTAGCAAAAATTTTGGCTGCTGATGCATCAATACCTCCTGCCGGCCCAAAAAAATGTGGAAGATATTGCCATCTGGATCTCTTAAAACTTCAACACTTACTAAGAGTTGGATTACCTCTATGTTGAGCCATCCACATTCAGTTTAACACCAAAATAAGGTGGCATCTTCTGAGCATGTTGAACCCAATAACTAAGACTATAAGAAGCCACCTCCTACCATGAGAATCTGAGGAAGCATCGTGGTTTAAATTGAAGGAATAATCAGTAAATGCATCCTTTAGTAATGTAGATTTCAGCAAGGACTACAGAAACTGTGCTCTGGATTTCATGTTTAATAGGTAAACCTAGAGAGATGAAATGTTTTTAACAACTATTTAGAAAATAGCAAATAAAGAGGAAAAAACCTCAAAAAATAAGAATCAGAACTCAGTTCAACGGAAAAACTCTTCTTATATCCAATAACCAGGTTACATAAGGGGCTTTTTATAGGCATACAAATCAACAAAAGAAGCTCTTATTGTAGCCCTTCAAGGATATCGATTTGAATAAGAACTTGCCTAAACCAACTTGCTGGAAGAAAAATTCAAAATAAGAAACATGAACTTCCTAGTTTATGTTTAAACAAAAACCAGTGACAAACTAAAATGATAAGATATCATTGTGCAATCTTCATATAGTCCAAAAAGATTGGACGAGAATATGGCCTTTTTGCTTGGATAACACTTACCTCCTATCTTCTGCACGTCTTGGAAAAGGAATCCGGAGCTTGAAATTGCTCCCTTGATAACCAGCCTAACAAAACCAGCATTAGATTAAAGAAATTTCATATGACTAATTAATCAGTTAATAGCCTGGAAACTAGACTTGGAAAGTAAAACCCATCTTCCGTCAACATGTATACCACATGATTGGTGCTTCTCACAATTAGAATATATGAAATATGTATCATAGCTAAATAGATCCAAGGTAGTGGAGCTCCATATGATTACATCTTCCCCACCCCATGAGATGTATCTGGTTTCTAGTAGTATGGTTAGAGAAATAGCATCATATTTTGGGGGCCAGTCAGTCTAGGGGTGGGCGCGGAACCCGACCCGACTTAAATAACCTTAAACTCAAACCCGCCAGAAACTCGAAAGGTTTTAAAAATCAAACCCGAACCCGAACTATTTTTTCCCAAACCCAACCCGACCCGACAAAAACCCGACGGGTTTTGATAAAACCTGAACCTGACCCGACTCAACCCTAATTTTTTACACAATTTTTTTAATAACTAAAAAACACATATATAAATTATTTTTAAAAAAATACCCACGGGTCGGGTTTGGCTAAACCCAAACCCGACCTGACCTGACATCGGGTTTGCATTCCCAAACCCACTTTTTTCGTGTCGGGTTCCCCAGAAAACCCGACCTGATGCCCACCCCTAAGTCAGTCTTCTTTTTTTTTTTGAGGAAAGTGAATACATTTTACTCCCAATTAAAAGTTTTACTCCCAATGCTGCTGTGGAGACCCGAACCCAAGACCTCCCGCAGCAATAACTCCCATGGGACCACTGAGCTAGCTACTGCCCAAGACCCAGTCAGTCTTCTTCTTAGGTTTAAATATTCCATCTTGTGTCTTCTCTCTGTTTATTCCTTGCCATTTGGTACAGGTTCGGACATTGGATTTTTAGTGGGTTAGTCCCTATCCAGGAGTCCTCCCAAAACATGATTGTGATCAATTTCTTACGCAGCCTAATGTGCTGTTCGAAGGATGAATTCTCTTTCATGATAGCTCTCCATAGGGATGAGAAGGTGATGGTTTGAACCAGGATTAAAGCTGGAGCTGAAGTTCCCAACAGACTCATGTAAGAGTAGTATGATCCATTGTGTCTGAATTTTTGTGTTTTATTGAAAACCTCAAGAAAATCAACCAAGGTAAAAGACTTTGGCTATCACTAGCAGATATGTAGATTCTGTTAGAGTTTGAAATATAAATACATGGGTTATATATATATATATATATATATAACCAGTTTTTTCAAAAAAATCATATATAATTATACAAATGAACATTATAGGTCGTGCACAATCCACAAAATTATGCTTTTACACTTTAATTTTAACATTAACATTACAAAAAACAAACAGATTACCTTGACATTGAAGCCAAGACTGTCCAAATCAAGCATGTACGCAAAGTCCACCTGAGAATGTTATTTGAAGTGGATTTTTCAGATTGCAGAACCATGATCTCAACAACCAGATGTATAACCAAATTATACAAATCATACCGGAACTGATGTTGAATGACGAACAATTGCTTTTGTATCTTCAGCATGATCCTTATTCATGTGAGACTACCAAATTCAAAGGACATCAATGCAAATGGACCAGATGAAAACAGAATATACAACACAAAAATCATAATTAAACAAAAGGTTTACCGCAACAGGAGATGAAAACTGAGTTATTGGATCAACTTTTGCTGCCTTAAACTCCTCCATACAAAGTTCTGAAAGAGACGCAGCAGTTTAATAGGACAAGGAAATTCCAAGAGAAGATCCATTAGTTTTGTCTTTATAAAATCAGGTCAGATCAAGTAACATAATTGTTGAGTCGTGTATGCATTGCATGTATATTAATGAAACCTATAATGAGCAAATGGACCTAATATAGACCATTGAGAACATTTTACATCCACTTTAGTTCCAGACAGGTATACTAAGATTCAAGCAGTCCAGGATAGCTACAAGCAAAATTCAAATTTAGCAAGTGTACCTCCAGATCCTAATAAAGCAGTTGCAACCCCAGATACATATCTAACAACTTTTGGCTCAATGCGGATGAATTGGAAGTCTCCAAAGTCAACCTTATAACAAAATTTCCATCAGGACCACATTCAAATGGCACGCAACATACTCATGACAGAAAAGGGAATATTACCCAGAAGGCATCAGGATGCTTTCCCAAGTATGCAGCACGTACAGCCTCTCTACTTTCTTCAGGAACCTAGAATACCCCACAAGTAAAAAAGGACTATCCCTAAGAGAAGAAAAATAAAAGGAACAAGCTCAAATACACTAATGTACATTTATTGCATCCCCATGCAGAGTAACAATAAGATCTGTCCGATCTTCCGCATCCTTTGCCACAAGCAATGAACATTTGGGATTAGCCAACAAATCCTGCAGAGAAGTATAGTTTCAAGAATCCTTGAGGATGCACGAGACTTTAAACCTAATGTTGGAAGTGACTGCACAAGAACAAGACAAATCGACATTTCGACTTTAGACCTAATAACAGGACTGAAAGAGCAGGAAAAATCAACATTTTCTCTTCACTTAATTGCTTGACTGCACATACAACTGAAGAAACACAAGTACATCTATGACAACCTTTGTATGAACTGCCAAGCTACTGACAGCTAATATAGGAGTGCCATCAACATCACAAGCAAAATCAACCATTGAACCTGATGGATAACCTTCGTGCTTCTGTACAGAGAAAGAAGTGAAAGTTCCAATCAGCTATAAAAGGCCAATATCTTTCTAAAACTTCAAATTAAAAAAATAAATAAATCTACAGTGCAAGTTAAGAGCTCAGAATTGTGAAGTTGGGTCAGTTCTTCCCACAATAGTAGCAGAAATTATTAGCATTAAGGAGGAAAACATAAAAACAAAAAAAAAAGCACTTGGTTCTTGAAGATGCGAAGATCATGGTGGAGATCTGGATTTCTCAATGGTGGCATCTGAGATACCAAGTGGACCAGTATATGTGGCAAGTGTGATGTTAATATGATTTCTAAAGATTCCACCTAACCAGAAGGTCTTGGGTTCCCAAAAGGAAACATCAAATTTAAGTTTTTTAAGTTTGATAGTGCCAACTTCAAGGGGTTTCCAGGCCACCATGGGCTTCAAAGTAGTATCATAGAGGCCAGATATCTCCTTCCAAGAGTTCTAGATTGAACCTCCATCTGCTTCATTGAATTATCTGAAATCTTGAGCACGAGGACTTTATGCTGATGTGAAATGTTGGCCATGTTATCCCAAGAACTAGGTCTGCCTTGCGAACACCCTTTCTTTAAATTACGCTTAACACAGACATTAAAGGCACTAATTACATAGAAATCCACATAGAATTTTAACTTTTATGGCCTGTAATGTTTGTGATTAAACTCATGACAAGTGAGGCACGTAAAGAAAACAAACGCACATACTATCGATTATTGTAGCAAAATTTTAATGGGTTAAAAGGATCAATTAAGATAAGCTCTAAAGCCAATACAGTTTACATGTGAAAATGTCGACAGCATGCCACGAACAGTTTGATCAAGCAGTGTCCGGACTTCATCTACTGGGGAAAGTCGAGCAGCAGCAGCCTGCAAGAGAAATGATTGGATAAGCATCCATTTGTTCAGTGGTGCAGTAAAACTATTCGTACTAATGTATTGACCTTCCAGGACCTTCAAAGTAAACTCTATTGTTATGGGCCAGTGGTATCTCCTAGGTTTGGAATTAAACAGTAAAAGAACTATGAAATGCAATCATTACTCGGTTGAAAGTGTAAGACCGTGGAGTAAACCATGCAAGAGTCTCATTTCATTCCCACGCGGTGTTTACATGAAAGAAATGATACCTGATGAGATTGAATTAGCTGATGAAAGTCCGGGTCGCTACCAACTTCTCCAGACGCCATAGCCTGAACCACTGAAAGGATTACCAATCGATATAAACTTTCACAAGTTTTTTTCTTTTTTTCATTTACAATCTCAGAATTAGTTAGCATACAAGGAGAACACAAAAAAAAACAAAACAACTTTTCCTTAGCCACTTCCTTTTAGAACTAATGCGTCTTCCGTGGTCCGCAAACCTCATAATTACATACAGCAAATATAGGAATGGCAAGCAATACCAAAGAAGGTGGCCAAAATAAAACGAACTAAATTACTCTAAAAATTGGACATAGTTTCTTGCCTGAGAAGGTGAACCTGCAGAAACCGTGACTGAGAAATGGGGAAACGACAATGGTCTGCTTGACCAAAATGAGAAGGAACGTTTGTCAGTAAGAAATGGAGCCGGCGGTACAAGCGCAACAAACCCATTAAAGCGCGCCAAAGTCTCCATGTCTCCGCTGCTTCCTTCCTACCGAATCCGCAAAATTAAACGTGCAGACGCTGCTGACTGCGGCCGTGGCGAAGAGCCCGACAATGGATTGGACCGGAACCCGCCACGGAGGGCATCCTGTCAAGACTCCCGATCCAAAAATAATTATGGAAATAATTAATTCGCGCGTGAATCTTGCAGCAAACATGGGAGAAAATTATTTTGGATATATGTTATGTATAAATATAAATATAAAATTGGTGTTAGATGGATAGCAATTTAAGTTACTAAACATGTACAAAAAATGATGAATTTTGGATTATGGACTCTCAAAGAAAACTATAATCAACATAGATTGTGAAATCATAGTATATATAGCAAATACTTTATATACTTTGTGATAGTTTTTTTTTTTTTTTTTTAATGGAGCTTTGTGATAGCTATTGCATGCATGGCTTTTTTTGAAGAAAGAAAACCTAAAACTTATCTAATTACTGAAAAAAAAAAAAAAGGAAAAATTGTTAGGAGGTGATGATTATTTTCTATACATAAATGTCTTAGTGGGCCTTCATTGGGCTTTGTTATGACATTGATGATTTATGACTTTTTTTTTAAGATTCAGGTATATATCTTTGGGATTAAATTATAAGTCTTCATGTAAGAGGGATTATTTCAAATTTATTATACTTTTTCATGATTATAAACAAAGACTACCCCTATACCTTAGGTAAACAAAGAATTGAAACTCTAATCTCCCTCTCCTCTTTCCTTTTCTCTCTCATGTTCTCCCCTTTTTGTCTATTTCCTCTCATGACTTTTCTCCATTTTGCCATTTACACTTGATCTCCCTCTTCTTCACTCTGTATGCTTCCATAGCATTAAATATATATACATATAGAAGAGATATCATAGCCTTATGAGAGAAAAAGTAGTTTCACTTGAACCAATAAAATATTTTATTTTTATTTATTTATTACATGAAAAAAATTAGTCATTTCTAGAATATTAACATAAATTGATTTAGGACAATGTTAGTTACCCATTAAATTACTGAAATTTAAAACCAATAGACTTTTAATTAATGATTGATTTCAATGAAAAAAATATGTTATACAAAATAAACTAATGACATAAGTGCCTTTGACATGCATCTTATGATTGGTTCAAATAAGTGTTTTAAACAATGTTTAAAAACCGAACCGGCCATCAAATCAGCAATTTGTTCGGTTTTCGTTGAACCTGGTTAGATCAGGTTGGACCAATGGTTTAGCCATCGAATATTATCCTCTATACTTTATAAATATGTTATATTTCTATAGGTAAAAAGACAAAATTAATGCTGATTATAGTGAACCGGGCCGAGTCAATAAGAACCGGATTGGCCTCCGGTTCTGGTTCAACCGGGTTGGACTGGCCGGTCCGGTTCTGTTTTTAAAACAGTGGGTTTAAATGTAATTAGTGGGATTATTAGAACTTCTATATTTGAAAAAAAAAATCTAAAAACTTGTGGTCATTGAGTAAAGCTATCTATATATACATTTATTATTATTCATATAACATATATTAGAGATTTATAATAAATGCATAATGTAATTAAGTGAGATCACTTGTACTTAATTATTTTTATACAAGTCATGTAATGTTGGAAAGGCTAATTAATAAATTAATTAAGGAGGATGGAAAGGCCTTGACTCATGACTCTTGACAAGAAGTTGCCAGTTGTAGTGGGTGCTACATTTAGTGATTCATATACTTATATGATAAAACTAACTGCCAACAACTTGTCTTGCCTTTTGTTACTATTAATATTCGAATCATGCATACATGTGTATATATATATATATATATATATATGATAAACCTGTAGACAGTCTCTGTAAATAATTAAAAAGTTATACAGTACTCAGAAAAGATGGAATCAAACTAGCTAGGCGAGTGCAGCCAATATTGCTGGCATGTCAAATCATCAAAGCAATGACAACCGACTACTTTAAACTTCAATCAATCTACCTTCTTAACCAAACCGATACAGTACTATTGCAAATCCAGTTTAACTCAGAGAGAAATATTGTGGCCTTCCCGAATCTTCTTCAAACTAGCTAATTATAAAATTACACCAGTTTTGTGTTCAGTTCTATGTGGAAATAAGTGTTAAAAGTTAAGAAAAGACTAGTGATTGGAGATGGGAGTGATTGGAGTCGGTGACTGAGAGAGGGGTAGTCGTTTCCTTTTTCTTATTGTCTGCACTCTGCATGGCTGTAATCCTCTGTTTGCTGTATGATTAGTGATGTCCCCACGGAAGCAGTTCTCAGTGTGCACAGCTTAACAACCCACCCCACACCCCGCTTCCCTCCCTCCATCTCGCTCTATATGTCTCTCTCATATACTCACTCTCTCTCTCTCTCTCTCTCTCTCTCTCTCTCTCTCTCTCTCTCTCTCTCTCTCTCTCTCTTTCTCTCTCTCTCTCTCTCTCTCTCTCTCTCTCTCTCTCTCTCTTTCTCTCTTTCTCTCTCTCGTAAAATCTCTCTCATACAATCTATCACTCTCTCTCTCTCTCTCTCGTAAAATCTCTCTCATACAATCTCTCACTCTCTCTCTCTCTCTCTTAGGAGTTCTCTCTCCCTCATAGCAGTTCTCTCTCTCATAGTAGTTCTCTCTATCTCTCTCATAGCAGTTCTCTCTCTATCTCCCTCATAGCAGTTCTCTCTCTATCTCCCTCATAGCAGTTCTCTCTCTATCTCTCTCATAGCAGTTCTCTCTCTATCTCTCATATATAGCAGTTCTCTCTCTATCTCCCTCATAGCAGTTTTCTCTCTCTCTATCTCTCTCATAGCAGTTCTCTCTCTATCTCTCTCATAGCAGTTCTCTCTCTATCTCCCTCATAGCAGTTTTCTCTCTCTATCTCCCTCATAGCAGTTTTCTCTCTCTCTCTCTCTCTCTCTCTCTCTCTCTCTCATAGCGCTTCCCTCTCTATCTCTCTCATAGCACTTCTCTCTCTATCTCTCTCATAGCACTTCTCTCACTCTCTCATAGCAGTTCTCTCTCTCTCATAGCAGTTCTCTCTCTCTCATAGCAGTTCTCTCTCTATCTCTCTCATAGCAGTTCTCTCACTCTCTCATAGCAGTTCTCTCACTCCCTCTCATAGCAGTTCTCTATCTATCTCTCTCATAGCAGTTCTCTCTCTCTCTCTCTCTCTCTCTCTCTCTCTCTCCCTCATAGCAGTTCTCTCTCTCATAAACTCTTTCATAAATTCTCTCTCCCTCTGTCTCTCATAAACTCTCCTTCTCTCTCCTCTCTCATATACTCTCTCCTTCTCTCTCATAACTCTCTCCTTTTCTCTCATAAACTCTCTCCTTTTCTCTCATAAACCCCCTCCTTGTCTCTCATAAACTATCTCTCTCATTATTAAACTCGCTCTCTATAAACTCTCAACTCCCTCTCTCTCTCTGCATAAACTCTCTCTACCTCCCTCCCTCGCACATCTGCACATGCGAGAGCTGCTTCTGTCCTCATGATGAAGGAAGGGTGGTGACGACTGACGGGTGTCTCCACGGTTTTGACCCTCCTCGTGCTTCCAAAGGAAGGCTAGAAGACGCACCTGATGTACTTCGTCTCAAGTGTTCTTTTGATTACCGAAGGTTAATGTTAATGCATGGGCAAGGAAATTAACCATGTCTCTCAAGAAAAGTCTAGATGCATGGGCAAGATAACCAATTAGCAGTATTGAAGAAGTCCAGTCCATATATGCACCGGCAAGGAAACCAATTTTGCGTTCAGACTACCAAGCTGATTGCAGTCAATGCCTTGAAGTCATCTAAGGGGCCCAGGGGCCCAGGTTCGCTGCTAACAAGTGTTGCCAGTAGAGGGAGAAGTGACACTTAGCTCAGAGCGTAGCTAAAAAACACCGCTATCCAACCAAAAGATTCTTTTTAAGTGATTGCACGTGTGTCATTATTGGCTGTGCGTACGGTGGATATAGCCAGCCTTGTTGGCAGTGGATTATCTCTCTTCTCACTCTCACTCTCCTTCTCTCTCTCACTCTCTCTCTCTCTCTCATTTGCTCTCATTTCCTCTCTCATTTGCTCTCATTTGGTCTCTCTCTCTTTCTCTCTCATTTGCTCTCATTTGGTCTCTCTCTCTCTCTCTCTCTCTTTCTCTCTCATTTGCTCTCATTTGCTCTCTCTCTCTCTCTCTCATTTGCTCTCTCTCTCTCTCTCTCATTTGCTCTCTCTATCTCTAATATATCTCTCTCGTTCTCTCTATATTTGCTCTCTTTTTTGCTTTCTGTAATTCTATTCCTTCTCTCCCGTTGCCCTCTATCTTTTTACTTCTAAACTTATCTCTTGCTTCTCTCTCACTTTCTCTTACTTCTCTCTCTATAATCTATTAATAAAAATATATAATAAATAAGAACGTATTTATATATAATAACATTATTAATAATAAGCTTTTTTAATAATAATAATAACGTATTATTAATAATGGAACGTATTATGTAATGAGAACGTAATAATAATAAAATTAATGAGAAATGTATAATAATAATAATGTGAACATGTATAATAATAACGTAATAATAATAAGATTTTATGTATATGTGATTTTATTAATGTGTGTACGTAGAACGTGTAATAATGGAACGTATTAATAAGAACGTGTGTGTATTTTATAGAACGTATTAATATAAAAACGTATAAGAACATTATGAGGGAACGTATTAATATATATGGGAACATATTATATAAAATTATATATGTATGTAACATTTTTATATAGAACATGTAATGTATATATAAATTATATAAAGATTGTGTAATGAGAATATATATTATGTATATATATATTGTGTATATATATATATATATAAAAATATATATATATATATATAAATTTATATATATATATAAAACATATATATATAAAACATATATATATATATATATAAAAAATATATATATATTTTATATATATATAAATTTTATATATATATAAGCTATATATATAAAGCTATATATATATAAGCTTTTTATATATATTCAGCTATATATATTCTTCATATATATATATATATATTCTATATATATAAAAGCTATATATCTCTCACTTATATATATAAACTTCTCTCTATATATCTCTCTCTCATATATCTAAAACATATATATATCTCTGTCCTGATTATGATTGTTGATACGTGGAAGTGTTGCATCTGTCTTCAGGAAGATGGGAAGAGGGTGGTGAGGGAGGTGTTCATGTTTTTTGTCTCTCCTCCCCCTTCACAAAAAAGAGGAGACGGATCCCATTGCACTTCTTTTCAGTGTCGTTTTGCTTAATGAATAGTACGTGCCTATGTATGCACGGGAAAGGAAATGAAGTTTCTTAAAATAAAAATAAAATTAAAAATAATTATTTCCGAACACAGCAATACATTAAAATCAGATTAAGATCAGTCGACGTACACTTGAGAACATACCCATTTTGTATATATATATATTTATCTGGTTCCTACGATGCAAAAGGATATATATTGGTCGGTAGCTGTTTGATTGAGAAGTATTTCCGCGGAAGGGGTGCAGTCAGCATTGCACTTGCACCCCCTCCGTCAATACATGACAAACACAAGCTTACAGCCATGTACGCCCGTGGTCTTGTTTGGCTCCGACGCCCGCACGTGAATCCCAACATGACTACCTGCCCATTCCTGGGAAAAATCCATTTCATGTCCCTGTCTCTTCTTTTCTTTTTTTTTTTTTTTTTTTTTTCAGTTTTTCATCCACGCACAGGGATATATATATAGAAATAATTGCATGACACAGAAGAGATAGGGAGAGAGAAAGGAAGAGATAAAAAGGAAAATAGAGATCGAATCATCTACAGACAGTACACTTTCACAGGTCTGCTTCAATTTTGAAATAGCAGAATCCAATAACATGGGCACGGCCATGTTCCCTTCCCTACTTCAATTATTGGATTTCCCAGCCTTCTCCCAATCCCATTCTTCACTGTCCATATCCCTATATATATTCCACTCTCCTCTTCCTCTTGCTCTCGACCCTCACAGCCTCTAAAAACTCGAGACTCTCATCACTCCAAATGAGGTCTCTTTGCATTCTTTTGTTTCTCTTGTTTCTTCTCTCCTGCTTTGTATCTGAAACACAAACTGTTTTGGGTGTTTCGTTGCCCGTGGCAGACAAAGCCAGGCCTTCCGGTGCAGTAAGCTCCTCCAAGGACTTCCCACTATATGGCAGAAAGTTCAAGGTTGGTAACCATTATGGAAGGTTGTAGCCCATGGGTAGTCATAGCTGCTTGTTATCATCATGTCTCTTTTCTAGAGTTTACTTAGTGTTTCATTTGATAATCAACCATTACTTAGTGTTTCATTTGATAATCAACCATCTAACGAGTGTGTCATCTGCTCATCACTGTCAGGTTCTTGATGGTCCACATGATAAAATGGACAAGGAAAGAAAAGGCTCCCTCGCAGTGGAAGAAGAAGAACAACAACAAAAATATGATGAGGAACTGATATACAATGTAGACTACCACGGAGTTTCCACTCACCCTTCCCCTTCTCCAAAACATCCCAGACCAAAACACTAGATTTACTATGTAAGGCAAATGGACCCTACATATAATCACCTGTAACTCCCTAGTCAAATGCGCTACGCCATGATACTCTTATAAACAAACACCTGCACACCCCTGATGACCTGTGAGCACTGTAACTTATTGTGTGATTATACTGTTATCAAGAACAATTGCATAATCTTGTCTGGGTAAAAAATCCACAAATCTTAGCTGCAGTCCCGGAGTTCAATGAGAGTAGCTCACATCTAGTCTGCTTTTCCTTTATTTTTTTTCCCTCTTCCATGAGGAGAAGCCATCGCTCTCAACACAGATCTTGTCTTGTGAACAATTGACAAATACAGGAAACCAGGATATGCTTGTACCTGCGGTTGCCCATTGACAAACTTTTTGATAGAAAAACTACAGACAGAGATATACATATATATATATATATATATTAAAGAGTAGAAGAATCAATGAATGAAAGGCGCATAACTAAGCCGCCTACTGATAGATCAATCTATCCAAATAAGGTTTCTGGAGTCTCTAATAAAATACCATTCGGTTGAGAGATCCTTCAAATAAAAAAAGAAATAACCTTGTTATAAAACTAATCTTTTCTCTGCTGCTTAGGAAGTGTTCTGCACCGGTCCCTTTTGTTCCTGTGGAGTGCCAACATCCCTCGCATGTACTGTTCTCTGGTCTTCTTGTATTTCCCAAGCAGCATCCTGAAGCTCTTGCAAGCATCCTCAAATACAACATTCCTGCAAAATTCCATCTTCATCATCGCAAATTCTGATTCAGCTGCCTCCATATGCCCCTTACAGAAAAACACAAGATCCTTAAATGCTTTCAACCAGTTAATCGGACTCATTTCACTTTCAGTGCCATCAAGAAAATCAAGGTTCACAATCCACTTCATCCATTCACAAGGATCATCAAGATTTTCTTTGAGTGCAGCTTCTACACTCGTGAGTGCATTCCAGAAATTGGAGTCTGAATTAACTTTTGCAATCAGGTGGGAGAAAATAGCCTTATGCTGCACACTAATAGCAAACTCAGGTTTTTTGCCACCCATTCCTTCTGATGGAATAGAAGCTACCATGCAAGCCTTCCTGAATGCAGAATCATGATCTGCAATCAGCTTTATAGAAACATGCAACATATACACATATGCTATCTTCGGAACGATTTGTGGATGCTCCATAGGACGAGTCGCTGCTTTCAGTTTCTGGTGCCAACACTGAATGGAAATGTGAACAAAACCTTCCCACCTGTTGTCAAGATACAGAGAAAAGTTGGATCTAAATGGTGTAATGATGTTATGTTCTACTGTCAAGAAATAGACATCAATATCAGCCAGATTAAAAAAATGAGGAAGAAAATAATTCACAAAGTTAATCCCACTGACAAAACAAAATATAATATACAAAGTTAACAACCGCTTAATTGCTTCATGATAATCTCAAAAGTAAGATGGTGACATTGCAACAAACAGGTGAGTCATTATTCATAAAAACGACAAAGGAATCAATAAAGGTACCGCATAAACAAAACCTATCATAGGTTTAGAATAGGGTTTTTATATAAATAATGCTAAAAAGGAAATACAAGTCAAATAACATCTATGAAAAATTAAATAGGCTGTGAAAAAAAAACAATGAAGAAGGCTAAAATTCATATAAATGTAATATTAATAGTAAAATAGAACTCTGAGAAGCACACAAAACATTCAGTAAATGACTAAAGGAGAAGGATATACATTCCCATTTGAAAATTTTCCTGCTACATACATCTATCTAATAGAATATCAAATTCCTATTCCACAGAAAAGACAGCCATTTGTTTTGGTAAAGGTTTAGAAAAAAAAAAAAGGGATTGACCACAGTTTCAAAAAAATCAAAAGGTTCTAAGGTAGTAGAAAAATATAGAACTTAGTTGTTTGGTTCAACAAGGAGATCAAACTTTTCATGAATATGCATGGGATTCAAGTTTAAAAGTTTATTTAAGATTTTTATTTGGATGGCTAAATATAGTTGGATCGTATATGGATCAACCTTTGAGTTCATTACGGTTTTCTTCCATCTTTTCAATTTTAACCCGGAGTTTGAATCACACATTAACTTTTGCTTTTGAATTTTAGGATTAGAGCTTTCTTATTCCCACTCATCATGTTGTCCCAGCTTTTCCGCCTCATGAGTGTGGGATTGACCTCCATAGGTGTGTGAACTGGCTATGCATAAAGAATTTGTTGCTCATTAACCAAATCTGCTATATATTACCTCTGAGATAGCCCCCGTCCCTTCTTACTTGAAATATCTCTATTCGAGGAAGTATTTCAATGGTCCAAAATATTTTGTCTTAACAGTTGCCTCAAAAGCCTTTTTACTTCATCAACACCTTATCATTTCCTCTGAGAACCATATCATCCACAGCCACCATAAGCGCAATTGATAAGTAACATTTATGCAAGGTAAACAATGAGAGATCATAGCATTACTAAATTTCTCAAACTGCAGTTAAAGACAACGCTTCAACCAATAACTATCCTTACAAAGCTGGCACACCTTGTTAAACTAAACTCTCCTTCCGAAACATAACCAAGAGTTTGCTTCATGTCCACTTCTTCTTGCAAGTCTCCATAGATTAATACATACTTGATATGGAGCTGAAATAATGACTAATCCTCGTTAACAACAATAGAGATCAAGATGCATACTATATTCAGGTGGGCCACAAGTAACAATGTGTCAAACACATCAACACCATGTATCTGGGTGTGACTCTTCACCACCAAGAGAGCTTTATATTGCTTGAAAATGCCCAGAAACTTGATGTACAGTTTTGATACCATGCAAAATCGAGTAACTTGAGAAGAGGAAGAGACACTAGAGAAAAGAGAGAGGAAGAAGCAGGAACTGGAAAGACAAGCAAAACACGTTAGAGATCGAGCTTATCCCTTAACATCTTTTAATAATGTTCAAATATTACAGGAAATTACAGGAATATGGCCAAATGGTAATAATTCATCAGACGTCTCAAAAAGTAGCATTACTCTCTCAAATATCGACAATCACTTTCATTAAAGGATGAAACAACCAAAATTACCCTGCTGCTGATATAGTACAATGACCTCATGTTAAGTGGTTGAGTGAAACCTAACAATGACATTATGTAAAAAGGGATTTAAGAAAAGGTTAGCTACAAGGGCGTAAGGCTAGAGATACAGAAAAGTGTCCGTCCCTTTAGAGGGCAATTCAAGTGAGCGCTACTGAAAGTCATAAATTCAGGAAGTAGAAAAGGTAAACTTGGACCATAACCTAAGGTCAGGAGACAGATTCCAATTCTGAATGCCCACACTCGAGGAAGAGGGGAATGTAGCTCATATGGAAGGGGAGGAGAAAGACAAAACCGGAAATGCAGTTACAAAATGGCTAGTTGCCTGTGGAACTATTCTGAAATTTTGCCCACATTTCGAACTTCCTCCTAATTATGCCAATTTGTATATTTAGATTTTTTTTAATTTCCTCGCTAGCCAATGCCAAATTCCTTTCTTCCTTTAACTTTAAACTCTCGATCTCCCAGAAATGTTTAGTTCAGAAAAATTTTAAAAAAGGTTTCGGGTCATCCTTCACAGCAATAGGTACTGCAATCTAAGAATTACTCCATGATTGTTCATCATGCATCTACAGATATGAAAAGTATTTGGACGGTAAAGCACAAATAAAACTAAAAATGCCAAAGTAAAATTTAAACATATAAAATGGCAGCAAATTTATAAGTTTCTGGAACAATTACCAAATAACAGTTCTAATCGCTAAATTGACACAATTCAGTGTGAAGCACTTACAGAAATGGAGGCTCCACTTCAATCCCTACAGTCAAATGCAGTGAAAACGCAGCTGAAGCATCAGATGAGGATTCATTTTCAAACAAAACTGTATGTGCTTCATGAGGATAGCCTCTTGGAATGTACAATATGTCTCCCTCTTCAAGCAAAAACTCCCTTCGTGCACATTGATGACCGTTTACTTCCAAGCCATGCAAACTAAGAGGTTCATATAGTCGAGGTAAAAGGACTTTCTCCTGAGAAAAAATTGTCCATTTCTTGCTTCCAACAAGTTGACATACAAAGACACAGTGGTCATCATAGTGGCGAGATAAACCCTGAGACTGTGGAGGTGTCAGGTATATGTTAGCTCCAACTGAAGGCTGGCCAAAAACCTTTGCCAATGCAAGTGCAATTGATGCTATCTTCTCCGATCGAAACTCCATCCCTCGGACAGTAATCGTGTAGCCTTCGTTGTATGCCGCCTTACACTTTTCTAAACTCACAACACTTTCCTCCCTACAGCCACTGATGTAATGCACCTCCTTATCTGCAAGACCATGTTTGACATCACAAGGTAACTTCATTGTTTTTACCACACGAATATCCCGCTCATACCTTATTGAACTGCCCAATCCCTTCACCTCTTTCAAAAACTCGATGATATTTAACTCATCAGAAGCAATTGGAGGGCAAGAAACAGACCCTATTAAAATGGAACTAAGAATGGAATCAATTGTTTTATCTCTGAAACACTCAGTCAAACTATTCAAAATACAGTCATTATCTTCCAGTAGCTCTGTGTCATACTTCACCAGAAAGGGTTCTTCCTCCCAGTTGTTGAACATAAAGCTTTCAAATTTAGACTCTGTACCAAATATTCTCTTTTTGACCTCAGCGTAAATGTGACTAGAATGGTTTTCATGATTCATAGAAAGCCGAAAAATTGCTTCAGCCAGATCATGTGATTTGAAGTTGAACTGTAAGAATGAATCTCCCAATTGGGCCCACAAAGCATCCAAATACACAAGAAAAGAATCAGCCAGGTTTCTTGGGATCTTTGCCAAGTGGTGTAAACTGCAGCTATTTATCAGTTTCGACAATGAATCAAGAACTACAACTAGAAGCTCCTCTTCCATGAATCTTCTCTTAAAGCAGTTGATGCTTCTGGTTCCCTCACGCATGGCTAGAAAATTTACTGGAGAAGAAGATGCAACCTGACAAAATAAAGATCTATCAGAACCCAGGTCAGCATCCAAATGAATCATAGAAAAGGCAACTGTCCAAAAGATTCTTCCATGAAATTCAACAAGAAAATCATGTAACAATTAAATCAAAGTTAACAAATGGCAGTGAGTAAATCACATTCAGACGATAAGTAAAAGTGAATGCCAGATACGATCATTCATACTCAGGTTGAAACTAGAAGCAAAGCTAACAATACCCATTATTTGGCTATTTGAAGATTGTTTTCTATTTTATTTGTAATTCTTTATTTTTACCTTTTTATTTTGAAACAGTGAGTCTTGCTCTTTTATTGTTGATCTGATTGTACAAATGGTACTGTACAAGACATAAATAGAAACTTTTATTCTAGATGTTACAAACTTTTGATTACATTCAATGACGTGGCAGGGTTGTGCCTTTGCTAGTGTTGTTCTGTTTACTTCTTTAGCTAAAGTATCAGCTAAATGGTTGGTTGATATTGATGCAGTGGCAGGGCGACACCTTTTGCTAGAAGGTAAATTCTTGGAAGTGGAAGCCCAAAAGAATATGCTTTATGTTGATTTGACAATGAGTCCTCCTAGGGATCGTATGTTACTATTGAAAGTTCTATCATTTCTTTTGATCCATATTGTCCATGTAATGGCCGCAAAGGAGGTCATTCATAGGGTCTTCCGAGCCAAAAGGGAGGGGGCAAGCTGAGATAGACTGAAGTAGTTTTGCATATGCTTTAGGCATGATGTAGGGCAAACCTGCATAGGATGGCATCAAAGATTTTTCTGCTGATTTTGCAGTGTAGCAGAAAGTGGTTTACAGGTTCCCCCTTTTGTCCACAGAGCTTATGTAAGGAATTGATCACCATTTGTCCCCTTTTAGCCAGCTCATCACAAGTGAGGAGTCCTCTATGTGCTCCAGTCCAGAGAAATTGTTTTACACTTCTTGTGGTAGGCAGTTTCCAAACTATGTTTGAGGGATGAATAGTTGTTGAGGCAGCTCCCATTATGAGTTTGTAATAAGAATCCACCAAGATGGCATCATAGCCTCGGGGATGATGTGGATGGAATTAGAAGAGTGAAAAAGAGTAAGATTCAGCGAGAGAGAGAGAGAGAGAGAGAGAGAGAGAGAGAGAGAGAGAGAGAGAGAGAGAGAGAGAGAGAGAGAGAGAGAGAGAGAGAGAGAGAGAGAGAGAGAGAGAGAGAGAGAGAGAGAGAGAGAGAGAGAGAGAGAGAGAGAGAGAGAGAGAGAGAGAGAGAGAGAGAGAGAGAGAGAGAGAGAGAGAGAGAGAGAGAGAGAGAGAGAGAGAGAGAGAGAGAGAGAGAGTAAGAGTCAGCGGGTGAGAGACAGTGTATGAGAGAGAGAGAGAAAGAAAATGCACCTACCAACCAAAGCTCAACCTATGTTTTAGCCATATGACTGCTCAAGCCAGGCCATTTCCGATACTTCAAATTCATAAAAAAATGTTACAACTAATCAAATGAGAAAACTCAAAATTGTACGCATAATCGTGATATAGAGAGACAAACTTCAATTTCTTCAAGAAGAGACTCAAGAAGATTGATGGGAGTGTTGGCCATGGATGCGCAGGAACTGTAGCCAGGGAGTTCCTTAAATGATGGAATCTGGATTCATGTGATTTGTCTCTTTTCCTATGCACATACTTTTCTCATGAATGATGGAAGTGTAAACTAACCTAAGGGCGAGTGCCATTCAGTTTTGGATCTGTTTTCTCATAGTACAGTGCACAAATTTCACCAGAGTCAGGCAATGGGAAATTGGAGTCTTTCATCACAGAAATGTAGCACTTATATCATTTCTATATCAGAATCTCTTACTCTCTCAGTGTTCATGCACATGAAACAGAGGAAGAGATGGAGACAGATTATTCACAATGCAGTGAGAAATGCAACACCTAACCCTGAGTGAACCACTAGAGGACACGGAGATTCCAGATGAGTATGAACATAAGCCAAGGACTTTTAAGGCAATTAAGAAAATACAAGTTGGCAAGTAAGAAGATAAAGTTTTTATGGCTATAAAATGGGGAGACCAAGAAACAGAAGAAGAGGAGATGAAGGGATGAAGGTATAAAGCCACGTCAGCATGGTTTTTTCTTTCTTTTAAAAATTCTGCAAGATGGTTGATGAGCAACTACATTCCAAAATTTACTTGATTTTTTTATAATTTTCAAAAAGACATTGAGGTTATGTACCTGAAACTTTTGCCTCCATTAGCAAGAGTGCACATTACAGTATCAAATTCTAAACTTTATGTTTAATTTAAACGGAAAGACGTTTCAGCTTTCAATAAGGATATTCTCTAGTTGGAGAAATAAATTACTCAAAAAGTAAGATTTAAAACATTGCATAAATAAACCGTAGCAAGACTGCAACTCACATCATTTTCTCCACAGCAGCTGATCGCCACAAATGTTCCCTTCCAACCGAAGTTGTCGACAAATCCAAGATAGCATTAACCACAGCCAACGAAACCAGCTTGGCGGGGCAAGACATAGCACACACTAAACTATCCATTATCGCTTTGTCTGAAGTAATTCTCTCATTTGACTCCAGTGAACTGAGTCCAGCTGCCCCAACAATTTCCGCAGCAGTTGCAGCAATTTTCGTGAACCTTATATTAGCAGCTAACCATCTTTCGTCAAACTCTTGCAATTCAACAGCAACACTAATAACAAAAGAAGGAAGCAACGATAACTTTACCTGCTGGAAAGAAGCACCGGAAGAAGGGAGAGTATGGACTTAGAGAGGACATCTTCACGAGAATCGCAGTTTTGCCTAATGCGGGCAAGTTGAGCTTTTAGCAGTGATTTGATCAGGAACTCAGAACATGGGTTCCGATTGTTAACATATGCTGCGACCATTAAAGAAAAAAAGTGGTGGTCTTCGAGGTGGGTCTTGCCATAAGCGGACAGTCTTTCTCTCCTTTTCCTCTTTCCCTTGAGCGCGTTCATTTCAGTTTCCAAGACGATTTTTGAGAACTTTTCTGATCTCCGAGTGACTCCAACCGCCTGGAATTTGCAGCTAACGGATTCACGCTTTCAGTCGAACAGCAGCCGTAGTCAGAAGGATTTCCAGCGTCCTCATGAGCTTTAACAAGAAGAAAGAGGTAGACAGGCGATGAATGAGAGATCGCAGAGGCACTTTTTTTTTAAATAATTAAAAAAAAATAAAAATTTACATTTTTAAGAACTTTTTGAATTTATTCTCAAATTTGTTACTTTCAAGTTTAACCAGCGGTAAAATGACATATGGGCGACACGCTAGTGCCTAGCGTATCACCTAATTTTTTTTAAATAGAAAACACGTTGCCATAAAAATAAAAATAAAAATAATAGGCAACTTTTCGAAGCTGCCTTCGCAAACAAAACACTAAAGTGGCGGTATCTAAGTACCCCTCTATCAGAAACCTTAAAAAGTCGCATTTTTCGACACTTAAGCAAATATTTTGCATCGAAAGTTCTTAAAAGGGTACAAGACGGGTTTGCAAGCGAGGCGACATTTGAAAGTTGCCTACGCTTAATATAGGCAGCATTTTGATGCCGCCTTTTCCTCAGTTGGGAAAGCGACTTAATGAAGTCGCCTTCAATTTGTAATTGTAGGCGGCATTTTAAAGCCCCTTCAATGTTATTTTTATCAATAATTTTTTTATTTTTTCTTTTTAACCTATTTTTCAACCTGTATTTCAACCTGCTAACAATATATACCAAACATAATTCAATCAAAATAAATCTAAGTACTTATCCCACACAAAAGTAACGAAAAATAACTGAAGAATCTATAATAAATACATTTAGAATATATATACAAAATAGTGTCTGATCAATGAATATATAAAGACGAATAAACAAGCGACAAACATAATATACAAAGTACAATCATAAGGTAGAACTAGGCTTAGGTGCACCAAGTTCCTTATTATGCCTTCTAGTATAAATCCTATGGATGGGAGGGTGACGATCGGGCTGAGGCTCAGGGGGCTGCTCGGGCTGGGGCTCAGGTGTCTGCACAGGTGGAAGATCTAGCACCGTAGGCTCCGGTACGACAAGAAGCTCATCGGGATCCTCAACACGCAGCGTCGTCTCAAATGTAGGCCGACGCCTTGCACGACGCCCCCGTTGTGCTCTATCTATGGTTGGTTCGACCACATGAGAAGGCTCACCACCATGTGACAAGTCTCCTCCGACGATCGTCCCTTCCAAGAGTGGAAGACTGTGCAGGATCGACTGACGGTAGTGTCCAACCTCCATTATGTATGGATATGCCAACAATGGGTCCATGACCTCTCTACGCTGCACGTGCTCAATCACATTCCGTACGCAACCCAACTACGAAACAAAAAATATATGTTAAAAAATATTAAAAAAAAAATCATTTCACAAAGTTAAATACGCACCAATGCCTCCTCGGTATAACCTCTAGCATGGTATACCATAGCTGGCTCCGTCGGTGGAGGTGATATGAATCGTTGAGCGATCGACAAATACCATGTCATGTACTGACTAGGAGCATGTCTAGGAGTGTGCGCACGACTGCCTGTAACAACAGTCTCCGCTCGCGCCTACCACCTTGCGATGTAATCACGATGGTATGCCGCCCAATCCTCCCTAGCTCGTCCTTTCCGAGATATGCGAGTAACATGCTCGACATCCTCCGCGGGAGTCACCTGCTCAAAGTTATAAAATTAAAGTTTGATCTACAATAGACGGTAATTGAATTTGGGTGTTGCGACCTGCTCCAATCCGAACTGTAACATCTCTCGGTCCAGAACATGCATCTTGACGATCTCGAAGCAAATCAATGGTGTCCTGGACAACCGGATATGTCTACCTTATACGCAGATAACAGGTAGATGCTGCAAGAAACCTAGGTACGACTGCCACCTAGTTCACCTAAAAAAAATTATAAAAACTATTACTGACGACTTAGATCATTAGGGTCTGAATTGTCAACATTGTACAATCGTAAAATAACTTACCTGATAGTTCCGCTGGTGGTTCAACTTTGTCCTATATAGGACTAGGTTACCACAAGGGTTTGTGGCATTCGTCCGTCGGACGTTCCACCTAAAATACCAATATAAGTTAGTTATAAAAGATTTTACAAAAGTGTAAATAATCATTAAACTGTATCGATACATACCTGGAACCGAGAGGGCCATCCTGCGGCGCCCGTTCCTCTAGGAGTGTCGGACGTCCAATATGCTGCAACAAAGTTTTAAATATACTCAATGTCTTATTCCTTTAAGTTGAATAATTATTTGAAAGTAGAATTTACCTGTATAAGGGTGAAGCATCCAGCAATGCCAACCACTCCAGTGCGACACGCCTTCACGAGTTCCCGATAGAGGAAGGCAAGCGTAGCCCACCCCCAGCTGTACCTCCCGTCCGTCTGGAAGTCCTGGAATAATGTCAGGTATGCCATGTGAACTCCTCGGACACTACCATCCAAAAAGATCGTCGAGCCTACAAGGAGGAGGTATGCTCGCACGTGCTGCTGTATCACCTCATCGGGCACATCGTCGAGATAAAATGCAAATCTCCTTCAGATCCACGCAAGTGACAGTCGACCCCCCTAAAAACTATCCGGTGGAAGCTCGACCCCCAAAAGTACTCGGGCCAACTCCATCCAATCCCCCCGAGTCAAGCCAGTCACTGCGAATCCATCGACGCGTAGTCCCAAGAGGACAACCACATCCTCTAATGTGATCGTCATCTCACCATTCGCCAGATGGAAGGTGTTCATCTCGCTCCTCCATCTCTCTACCAGTGAGGTAATCAGTGGTTTGTCCAGTCTCAACCACTGAACTCTATACAAGGCACCAAATCCCGCGACATCAATGTATGGCAACAAACGCTCGTCCATCGGCCAATGCCGTAGTGTCTGAAAATGCTGAGTGCATTCCAGGCATCCTGGGTCCTAAAAATGAGTAATAGTCTTGTTAGTGTATGTTTATAAATAAAACGTAATTGTTATTTACCCGAACACACTAACCTCTCCATGCCAGATGGCCTCGCTCCTATGAGAATCCTGATCGTACAAGAGTGAGGTGTCTGCCATCACGACCTATATAAATAACAAAGTATACATTAACAACTGAAGTTAAACTAACCAAATGAAAACATGTCATTATACGCCATATAAAAACTAAAAGGATACATTACCGACGACTAGACCCCGCATGAGAACTACGACTAGACCCCGCATGAGAACTCTCTGCACTATTAACAGACGGGGTTTTACAAGCCCGTCTATTATGACCGGGTTGTTTACCGTTACTGCACAAATATCTTCCATTATCATCTTTCTAGTCCATAGAATTCTGAATGCGGGTGGACATTGGCCTATCGACCCCCCTCGACTCAGCTAGTGGGAGTACCTCTGGACCTTCTTGCACCCAAGTACTTCTCCTTCGTGGCACATCAAACGCTCGTTCATACACCCGTAGATTTGTAGATGCATGATAATACTCGGATGTCAGCTGATGGAAGTCGTAATGTATTACCCCACACACTGCAAGGGCATGGATGCACGAAATCTAATAAATCTGGAATGACCGACAGGTACACTCCTCAAGTAGAATGTTAAACTTGTACTCGCCCGCCTGAAATATACCACCACCATAGGCAACAACATGCAAATGTCTAGCATCTTCCATTGCAGTCAGTAAATGTGCGTCTAACGAAGGACAAAGACGTGTGGTAATCTGTGTAGCCCTGTTCGCCTGTTTACAAACCATGCATTCACCCGATAGAATATCGTCGATGCTAGGGCCTGCACAGGTAAACTCCATGTCTCCTTCAATAGAGAATTCACACTCTCAGAAGAATTTGTCGTGAGCTTCCCAAATGATAAATTCCCATCGTACGCAAGGGCCCACTGGTCAGGGCTCATTCCTTCAGTCAACCCCGCTTTGGCTTTAGGACATGCTTCTTCGAGGTTTTGTATTGCAACCTCGTATTCATCCATTGTTTGTGCACTCGCACACCTCCAAACCATCTTATCCAAGTGCTTCACACTGTACCGCTTTTTCAGGTTGGCAATGATATGTCGTATACAAAACCTGTCTATGGGGGTGTGGAAAGATATTTGCCACCGCTCTGAAGATGCCAATGTGACGGTCGGAGATAATGCACATCGGAGACCTCCCTCTAACCACCCCACGCGCCAAACAAGTTACAAATCAAGTCTATGTATCAATATTTTCTTTCTTTATAATTGCAAAGGCAATGGGAAACAACCTGTTATCTCCATCAAAAGACGTAGCTATCAATAAACAACCCTTATACTTCCCATATAAATGAGTCTCATCTATACTGATAAAGAGTCTACAAAACTGAAATCCATGAATAGCCAGACCAAACGCCCAAAATACCCTATCAAACCGCACAACCCGTCCATCTCTCACATTATAATTCATGGTTATGAGCTTGTACTTAGTACTTGGATTTGTGTCTTTGATTGCTTTAAAAAACTGAGGTAATAGGTTGTACGACTCCTCCCAACCACCAAATACAACAACTAATACTTTGTTCCTTACCTTCCATGCCCTACCATAATTCACCTAAATATGATATCTGTCCTTAACTAGCTGAATGATCTCATATGGAGACAATGTGAAATTTGTCCTCACATTGGGCATAATGAGGTTACAAATAACTCTAGAAGTGCACAACCGGTTGTCCATGCGCAGCTCGGCATTCAAACATGTGTGTTCATCATTGCATCGTCTAATTTTCCATACCCTACACTTCTTACTGAATGACGCATAGACGTGCCATGGACACTGATCACCCGTGCAACGTACATAATAAACTGTCGGTCCCGATTTCAACACCTTGAACTGGACATGTCTTCTGATGCAGTAGTCCTTTAAGTACATCTGTAATGCGTCCTTACTCATAAACCTCTGACCGACTCCAACACCGACGGGTGGAGGTACATTGTCTTCATCTATGCCTGTGACCATTGTGTTCATATATCCCGCATCCATGTCCATCTCTCCGATCCATGAATCGGGGTAAGGCTCATCATTTTCCTCTAAGGGTAGGACTCCCATGTTAGGTAGGGGGATTTTAATTTCTTCTTCTTCCTCAATTTCATCTGTAACTGGATTCGGCCAAGCATCCTCACCACTGGAAATATTATTTGGCTCCTCACTTGATTCCCTGAATTCAATTATAATTTCATCAACTACTACTGCAATATAAATGTAGAGTATAACTTCAAACAAGACTGAAATGATTATTCTCACCTTTATTCGGGGATGAATTTCACAATAGGTCCTTCAACTGTCTCATCCCTTTTGGCTGGAGCACACCCCCCGAACTGAATAAGAGCTCCCTCGCCGGTTCCACCCAAATTCCCCAAACTCCTTTTGTTATCCATCTCATAGGGGTAGGTGTCCCGCTTCAGAAACAAAACTAGCATTGACTGGAAACCATGCTTCACCATGCATAATCCACTCTCCAAGGATATATCATCGAGTACGGGAGTGTACATTAGCTGAGTATTGCACGTAAAACTCATCCATATTGAAATGCGGTCCATGCGTGGGTTCCATCCAAGAATATTATACATCATGGTGCGCGACGCGTTAAACGAACACGTCGGCTCTAGAAATATAAATCTGGTTGTCCCTCCGCTATAGCCAACCACATTACCGTGCTAAAAAATAAATTTACCATCAAAATGATAACAAGTAGGCACAACTGCCATTTTCAACTGAAATTAAGTAACAAACATTAAGGATTTCCAATCATCTCAGTACTTGGTAATCACAACTCTACCAATAAAGTACAAAACTTGGGAAAAATTCCAATGATTACGACTCAATACAATTGTATGGTAGATTTTGTTTGCAAAGATCTCCCCTTCCAAAGATGGGCATTGATCTGCTTTTACTGACCATCAAAAGAATAAATCAAACAGACTGGATATCTAAATCCAATCAATATAATTTTGCTTGAAGGGTCAGGTGATCAATACAATTTTGCTTGAACCATCAACATGCTTATCTTTACTGTTTCTTCTTTGACCATTAATAACTTATGAGCTATTCAACAAGCTATACGCTAATCTACAACCTAAAAACTAATGAACAACCTACAATTTAATTAATAACCCTCGTACCATAAATTTCTTCAAATTCTCTTACTATAGCCTTATGTCATTTTTTTGTCAGAATTCCTTTACTATAGCTTTCAACCATGATTTTTCATCAAATTCCTTACGATAGCCTTTAACCATGATTTTTGTTTCAATTGCTTTACTATAGCCTTGAAATACCATTTTTTCCAAATTCTAGTACTCTTCCAGCTATGATTTTTCTTCAAATTCTCTTACTATAGTCTTCAATTAAGATTTTTCATATAATTTCCTAACTATAGCCTTCAGCTCTGATTTTTTAAAAATTTTCTCATTGCAACATTCAGCCATTATTTTCATAAAATTCCATTAAAGTAGCCTTTATCCATTAGTTTTCCTAAAATTCCCTAGGAATTATTTTCTTTAAATTCCCTAAATATAGCCTTAAACCATGATTTTTCCTAAAATTCCCTTACTAAAGCCTTCAACCATGATTTTTCTTTAAATTCCCTAACTCTAGCCTTGTATCACAAATTTCTTCAAATTCTCTTACAACAGCCAGTAGTCATAATTTTTGTCAAAAGTCCCTCACTATAGACTTCAACCATTATTTTCCTTGACATTCTCTTACTCTAGCCTTTTTCCATGACTTTTAAAATTCCCTTACTATAGCCTTCAACCATAGTTTTTTAAAAATTCCTTTACCATAGCCTTCAACTACGAGGTTTGCTCAAATTCCCTAACTATAGCCTTAAGTTTTGATTTTTTTCTTAAAATTCCCTTTCTATAGCCTTCAACTGTGATTTTTCTTAAAATCCTCTTACTACAAGCGTTAGCAAAGTTTTCTTATTTAAAATGCTTTACTATAGCCTTAAACCAAGAATTTTCTAAAAATTCCCTTCCAATGGCTTCAACCTTTATTTTTCTTCAAATACCCTTACTATTGCTACGTACCATGAATTTCTTCAAATTCTCTTACTATATCCTTATGTCATTTTTTTGTCCAAATTCCTTTACTATAGCCTTTAGCCATGATTTCTCATCAAATTCCTTACGACAGCCTTTAGCCATGATTTTTGTTTCAATTGCTTTACTATAGCCTTCAACCACCATTTTTTTTCATATTCTCTTACCATTGCATCCAACAATGATTTTACTTTAAATTCCCTTACTATAGTCTTCAATTAAGATTTTTCATATAATTTCCTAACTATAGCCTTCAACTCTGATTTTTTTAAAATTCTCTCACTACAACATTTAGCCATTATTTTCTTTAAATTCCTTTACAATAGCCTTCAACCATGAGTTTTCCAAAATTCCTTGGGAATTATTTTCTTTAAATTCCCTAACTATAGCTTTAGACCATGATTTTTCCTAAAATTTCCTTACTATAGACTTCAGCCATGATTTTTCTTCAAATTCCCTAACTCTAGCCTTGTCCCACGAATTTTTTCTAATTCTTTTACTGTAGCCTTTAGTCATAATTTTTGTCATAGGTCCCTTATTATTGCCTTCAACCATTATTTTCCTTCAAATTCTCTTACTATAGCCTTTTTCATGATTTTTTTAAAATTTCCTTACTCTAGCTTTCAAACAAAGTTTTCTTATAATTCTTTTACCATACCCTTCAACCATGAGTTTTGCTCAAATTCCCTTACTGTAGCACTCAGTTTTGATTTTTTTCTTAAAATTCCTTACTATAGCCTTCAGTTGTGATTTTTTTGAAAATTCTCTTACTACAAGCGTCATCCAAGTTTTTTTATTTAAAATGCGTTACTATAGCCTTAAACCATGAATTTTCTTTAAATTCCCTTCCAATAGCCTTCAGTCATTATTTTTCTCCAAATACCCTTAACTCTAGCCTTCTGCTACGAATTTCTTCTAATTCTCTTACTATAACCTTAAGTCATAATTTTTGTCAAAAGTCCCTTACTATAGCCTTCAACCATTATTTTCCCTCAAATTCTCTTACTCTAGCCTTTTTCCATCACTTTTTTAAAATTTCCTTACTATAGCCTTCAACCATAGTTTTCTTATAATTCTTTTATCATGGCCTTCAGCCATGAGTTTTTCTTAAATTCACTTACCATAGCCTTCAGTTATGATTTTTTTCTTAAAATTTCCTTACTATACCCTTCAACTATAATTTTTCTTAAAATTCTCTTACTACATGCGTCAGCAAAGTTTTCTTTTTTAATATGCTTTAAAATAGCCTTAAACCATAAATTTTCTTAAAATTTTCTTCCAATAGACTTCAATCATTATTTTTCTTCAAATTGCATTTCTATAGCCTCGTACCATGAATTTCTTCAAAATCTCTTACTATAGCCATATGTCATTTTTTTGTAAAAAATCCTTTACTATAACCTTCAACAATGATTTCTCTTCAAATTCCCAACGACAACCTTTAGCCATAATTTTTGTTTCCATTGCTTTACTTTATCCTTGAACCACCATTTTTTTTAAAATTCTCTTACTACTGCTTCCAACTATGATTTTACTTCAAATTCCCATACTATAGTCTTCACAGCTCTATTTTTTTTAAATTTTTTTCTCTACAACATTCAACCATTATTTTCTTTAAATTCCATTACAATGGCCTTCAACCTTGAGTTTTCATAAAATTCCCTAGGAATTATTTCCTTTAAATTCCGTAACTATAGCCTTAAACCATGATTTTTCCTATAATTCCCTTACTATAGCATTCAACCATGATTTTTCTTTAAATTCCTGAACTCTAGCCTTGTGCCTCGAATATCTTCAAATTCCCTTACTATAGCCTTTAGTAAAATATTTTGTCAAAAGTCCCTCACTATAGCCTTCAACCATTATTTTCTTCAAATTCTCTTACTCTAGCATTTTTCCCTGACTTTTTTAAAATTCTCTTACTATAACCTCCAACCATAGTTTTCTTAAATTTCTTTTACCAAAGACTTTAGCCATGAGTTTTGCTGAAATTCCTTTACTATCTCCTTCTGTTTTGATTTTTTTCATATAATTCCCTTACTATAGCCTTCAGCTGTGTTTTTTCCTAAAATTCTCTAAATACAAGCGTTAGCCAACTTTTCTTATTTAAAAGGCTTTACTATAGCCTTAAACCATGAATTTTCTTAAAATTCTCTTCCAATAGTCTTCAGTCATTTTTTTTGTTCAAATACCCTTACTATAGCCTCGTATCATGAATTTCATCAAATTTTCTTACTAAAGCCTGATGTCATTTTTTTGTCAAAATTCCTTTACTATAGCCTTCAACCATGATTTCTCTTCAAATTCCCTATGCAGCCTTTAGCCATGATTTTTGTTTCAATTGCTTTACTATAGCCTTGATCCACCATTTTCAACAAATTCTCTTACTATTGCTTCCAGCTATGATTTTACTTCAAATTCCCATACTATAGTCTTTAATTACGATTTCTCTCACTACAACATGCGGCCATTATTTTCTTTAAATTCCATTACAATAGCCTATAACTGTGGGTTTACCTAAAATTCCCTACGAATTAGTTTCTTTAAATTCCCTAACTATAGCATTATACCATGATTTTTCCAAAAATTCTCTTTCTATAGCATTTAGCCATGATTTTTCTTTAAATTCCTTAACTCTAGTCTTGTGCCACGAATTTCTTCTAATTCTCTTACTACAACCTTTAGACATAATTTTTGTCAAAAGTCCCTTACTATAGCCTTCAACCATTATGTTCCCTCAAATTCTCTTACTCTACCCTTTTTCCATTACTTTTTTAAAATTTCCTTACTATAGCCTTCAACCATAGTTTTCTTAAAATTCTTTTACCATAGCCTTCAGTCAGGTGTTTTTCTCAAATTCCTTTACCATAGCCTTCAGTTTTGATTTTTTCCTTAAAATTCCCTTACTATAGCCTTCAGCTGTGGTTTTTCTTAAAATTCTCTTACTACAAGCGTCAACAAAGTTTTCTTTTTTAAAATACTTGACTATAGCCTTAAACCATAAATTTTCTCAAAATTTTCTTCCAAAAGACTTCAGTCATTGTTTTACTTCAAATTCCCTTACTATAGCCTGGTACCATGAATTTCTTCAATTTCTCTTACCATAGCCTTATGTCATTTTTTTGACAAAATTTCTTTACTATAGCCTTCAAGCATGATTTCTCTTCAAATTCCCTACGACAGCCTTTAGACATGAATTTTGTTTCAATTGCTTTACTATAGCCTTGAACCACCATTTTAACAAATTCTCTTACTATTGCTTCCAGCTATGATTTTACTTAAACTTCCCTTACTATAATCTTCAATTATGATTTTTCATATAATTTCCTAACTATAGCCTTAAGTTCTGATTTTGTAAAAGTTCTCTCACTGCAACATTAAGCCATTACTTTCTTTAAATTCCATTACAATAGCCTTCAAGCATGAGTTTTCCTAAAATTCCCTTGGACTTATTTTCTCTTAGTTCTCTAACTATAGCCTTAAACCATGATTTTTCCTAAAATTCCAGCCATAATTTTTCTTCAAATTCCCTAATTCTAGCCTTGAGCCACAAATTTCTTCAAATTCTCTTACTATAGCCTTTCGTCATAATTTTTGTTAAAACTTCCTTACTATAGCCTTCAACCATTATTTTCCTTCAAATTCTCTCACTGAAGCCTTTTTCCATGATTTTTTTAAAATTCCCTTACTATAGCCTTCAGCCATAGTTTTCTTTAAATTCTTTTACCAACGCCTTCAGCCATGAGTTTTGCTCAAATTCCCTTACTATAGCCTTTAGTTTTGATTTTTTTCTTTAAATTCCCTTACTATAGCCTTCAGCTCTGATTTTTCTTAGAATTCTCTTTCTACAAGCATCAACCAAGTTTTCTTATTTAAAATGCTTTAGTATAGCCTTAAACCTAGAATTTTCTAAAAATTCCCTGCCAATAACCTTCAGTCATTATTTTTCTTCTAATACGCTTACTATAGCCTCGTACCATGAATTTCTTCAAATTCTCTTACTATAGCCTTAAGTCATTTTTATGTCAAAATTCCTTTACTATAGCCTTGAACCAAAATTTCTCTTCAAAGTCCTTACGATAGCCTTTAACCATGATTTTTCTTTAAATTGCTTTACTATAGCCTTGAAACACCATTTTCGTCAAATTCTCTTACTATTGCTTCCTGCTATGATATTACGTCGAATTCCCTGACTATAGTCTTCAATTAAGATCTTTCATATAATTTCCTATAGCCTTCTGCTATGATTTTTTTAAAATTCTCTCACTACAACATTAGGCCATTATTTTTTTTAAATTCCATTACACTAGTCTTCTAGCATGAGTTTTTATAAAACAACCTCGGAATTATTTTATTTAATTTCCCTTACTATATCCTCAAAACCATGATTTTTCCTAAAATTCCACACTATAACATTCAACCACGATTTTTCTTCAAATTCCCTAACTCTAGCCTTGTGCCACAAATTTCTTCTAATTCTTTTACTATAGCTTTTAGTTATTATTTTTATCAAAAGTCCCTTATTATAGCCTTCAAACATTATTTTCCTTCAAAATCTCTTTACTCTGGCCTTTTTCATGAATTTTTTAAAATTCGTTTACTCTAGCCTTCAACCAAAGTTTCCTTAAAATTCTTTTACGATTTACCATAGCCTTCAACCATGAGTTTTGCTCAAATTCCCTTACATAGCCTTTAGTTTTAATTTTTTTTCTTAAAATTCCCTTACTTTTGCCTTTAGCTGTGATTTTTATTCAACTTTTCTTACTACAAGCATCAACCAAGTTTCCTTATTTAAAATGCTTTATTATAGCCTTAATCCAAGAATTTTCTTAAAATTCCCTTCCCATAGCCTTCAGTCATTATTTTTCTTCAAACACCCTTACTATAGCCTCGTTCCTTGAATTTCTTCAAATTCTCTTACTATAGACTTAAGTCATTTTTTACGAAAAATTCCTTTACTGTAGCCTTCAACCATGATTTGTCTTCAAATTCCTTACGATAGCCTTTAGCCCTGAATTTTGTTTCAATTACTTTACTATAGCTATGAACCACCAATTTCATCAAATTCTCTTACTATTGCTTCCAGCTTTGGTTTTACTCAAAATTCCCTTATTATAGTCTTCAATTAAGATTTTTCATATAATTTCCTTACTATAGACTTCGGTTCTGATGTTTTGAAAATTCTCTCACTACAACATTCAACGATTATTTTCTTTAAATTCCTTTACAATAGCCTTAAACCATGAGTTTTCCTAAAACTCCTGTTGAGTGTCTAGCAAGTGCACTAGGTCAGCTAGTAATATTGACTCGAGAGTCCAGATATCGATCCCACAGAGACCTTGATGAGAACTCAGTTTAAGCAAAGATTTTTCTACTGATTGAGGGAAAAGAAGTTTTTGGTTTTGGTTTTGAAAACTAAAAAGAAAACAGAATTAAACTACTGGAAAAACTAATAGAGATGAGATGTTGGGGAAGAATGTCAATCCCTCCTAGTTGTAAACATGTAGAATTCTGATTTTATAGCTCAAATATCCTTGCCTTGACTTAGCTTTTGAAGACCTAGTTACCCATATACAGGCCATAACTTTCACTTATTTCTTGAACTCCTTCTCAACCGGAACATTCAAATCCTAAGTGCATAAATATAAAAGCTTGAAGATTTACTCTCTTATTCTGAACAAGAGTTATAGAAGTCACATCACTTTTCAACTAGTCTCCTTCGAAACCGGAACAATCTAGTTTGAAAAATAAGTTGATTTAGAAAACAAAGAATCATATAACCAACCCAACTTTCTACTGAAATTTAACTTCTCTATTCGAACCTCATTAAACTTCAAATATCAATTCAGATCAGAAATAAGCAATGAACTCAGTTTCTAAAACAAAAGCAGAGTATTTTATTGCTAAAGAAATCAGAACTTAAACATGTAACAACTAGGAGTTCATGACTTCCCCAAAAAAGAGAGACTACTCCATGCTAATAGAATAAACACACAGTAGTAAGGATTCTATTACAGCCATAGACATAAAATAAACTAAGTACAGAAACCCCCTTGAAGGACTGCCTTTGGCTTCTCTTGCACCTTGACTGAAATCTCCACCTTCTCTCTCTAAAGTGCCAAGAGGTCGTGTAAGACTCCCTCTGGACTTTTCTCGTCTCTCTAACCTAACTATAAAATAAGAAAAACAAACTAAAACTGAAATTGGAACTCAAAAACTCCCCCTTTGAGCTCTGCCTCAGACCCCTTTTTATACTTGAAACTCTGTCCAGGACTTGTAATTTCAGCCTCTGTCCAAGGGTGTGAATTGTGACTTTCCAACCTCAGAATTGCATGAAATTACATCAAGACCTTCCTTTTGAAGTCCTTTACATGCTCACGATGTTTGAATCAATTCTGAGTTGGAAAACTCAAGATATGAGGGAAGGAAGTTGCTTGATTTCTGCTGCCAACTTCTGCACGGGTCCACCACTTTGAAGATGTGTAACTCGAGAATCCTGACTTGGATTGACTTGAAATTTCGTGAAAAGATCCTCTGTAGTACCTGGAAGCTTCGTTCCAAGTTTGGCTTCAATTGGAATTGTGAATTCCTTCTCTGATCTTCACAAAATTCGGATTTATCTCCTTCCATTGGCAGCAGATTCCTGTTTTGAATTAACTTCTTCTTTTGGACCATTCAATGCATCTGGACTTAAGTAATTTACCTTAAACTCTTCGTGGGAACCTTCCTTAGACGTCTGAGACTCCATCTCCCAAGTTTGGATTTGATTTGATTGGAGGTTCCCGAATGACAACTTCTCTTTCTGCTTTTAGCTCCCTTTGGCGCGGTAGCACCCTCCAGTGGCCCAGTGGCGCTTCCAGTGGCGCGGTCGCGCCCATTCACATTCCCCAACCTTTGTCTTTCATGACCGTTAGGTCGTTGGACATTTTTGCACATTAATTTGAATTTCTGAGGATTTGTTTGGCGCTGTCGCGGCAGAATCGGCGCGGTCGCGCCGTTCTTCTTTTTGGCCTCTTTTGCTCATTTTTCCTCCTTTTTAGCTCCAAATCCCATTTTTCTTCTTCTACCGGGTACCTGAGACATAAAACATGTATTTGAGTTATATTTGTCACTTTTAAGCTCATAATCAACTCAAATTAGGAATTTATGATCTATAATTCATGCCTAAATAAGTGTCTTTTGGACACTTATCAACTCCCTAGGAATTATTTTCCTTAAATTCCCTTACTATAGCTTTAAACCAGGATTGTTTGTAAAATTCTCTTACTATAGCATTCAGCCATGATTTTTCATCAAATTCCTGAACTCTAGCCTTGTCCCACGAATTTCCTTCTAATTCTTTTACTCCAGCCTTTTTCCACGATTTTTTTAAAATTCCTTTACTATTGCCTTCAGCCAAATTTTTCTAAAAATTCTTTTACCATAACCTTCAACCATGTATTTTTCTCAAATTCACTTACTATAGCCTTCAGTTATATTTGTTTCTTAAAATTCCCTTACTGTAGCCTTCAACTGTGATTTTTCTTAAAATTCTCTTACTTCAAGCGTCAGCCATGTTTTCTTATTTAAAATGCTTTGCTATAGCCTTAAACCATGAATTTTCTTAAAATTCCCTTCCAATAGCCCTCAGTCATTATTTTTCTTCAAATACCCTTTCTATAGCCTCGTACCATGAATTTCTTCAAATTCTCTTACTATAGCATTAAGTCAATTTTTTGTCAAAATTCCTTTACTATAGTCTTCGACCATGATTTCTCCTCTAATTCCTTTCGACAGCCTTTAGCCATTATTTTTGTTTCAATTGCTTTACTATAGCCTTGAACCACCATTTTCATCAAAATCTCTTACAATTGCTTCCAACTATGATTTTACTTCAAATTCCCTTACTATCGTCTTCAATTAAGATTTTTCATATAATTTCCTAACAATTGCCTTTAACTCTACTTTTTTAAAAATTCTTTCACTACAACATTCAGCCACTATTTTCTTTAAATTCCAGTACAATAGCCTTCAACCTTGAGTTTTCCTAAAATTCCCTAGGAATTATCTTCTTTAAATTCCCTAACTATAGCCTTAAACCATGACTTTTCCTCAAATTCCCATACTATAGCATTCAGCCAAGATTTTTCTTGAAATTCCTGAACTCTAGCCGTGTGCCACGAATTTCTGAAGGCTATTTCTTGACTTTTAAAAATTCCCTTGATATAGCTTTCAACCAAAGTTTTCTTAAAATTCCTTTTCCATAGCCTTCAGCCATGAGTTTTGCTCAAATTCCCTAACTATATCCTTCAGTTTTGATTTTTTTCTTAAAATTCCCTTACTATAGCCTTCTGTTATGATTTTTCTTAAAATTGTCCTACTACTAGCGTCTGCCATGTTTTCTTATTGAAAATGCTTTACAGTAGCCTTAAACAATGAATATTCTTAAAATTCCCTTCCTATAGCCTTAAGTCATTATTTTTCTTCAAATAGCCTTACTATAGCCTCGTACAATGAATTTCTTCAAATTTTCTTAATATAGCCTTATGTCATTTTTTTTGTAAAAATTCCTTTTCTATGGGATTCAACGATGATTTCTCTTCAAATTCCTTATGACAGCGTTTAGCCATGATTTTTTTTCAATTGCTTTACTATATCCTTCAACCACCATTTTCATCAAATTCACTTACTATTGCTTCCAGCTTTGATTTTACTTTAATATCCTATACTGTATCCTTCAATTAAGATTTTTCATATAATTTCCTAACAATAGTCTTCAGCTCAGATTTTTTAAAAATTCTCTCTCTACAACATTCATCCATTATTTTGTTTAAATTTCATTACAATAGCCTTCAACTGAGAGTTTTCCTAAAATTCCCTAGGAATTATTTTCTTTAAATTCCCTAACTATAGTCTTCAACCATGATTTTTCCTAAAATTCCCTTACTATAGTATTTAGCGTTCATTTTTCTTAAAATTCCCTAACTCTAGCCGTGTGCCACGAATTTCTTCTAATTCTCTTTCTATAGCCAATAGTTATAATTTTTATCAAAAGTCCTTTACTATACCCTTCAACCATTATTTTCCTACAAATTCCCTTACTCTAGCATTTTTCCATGACTTTTTAAAATTCCCGTACTATAGGCTTCAACCTTAGTTTTCCTAAGATTCTTTTACCGTAGTCTTCAGCCTTGACTTTTGCTCAAATTCCTTTACTATGGCCATAAGTTTTGATTTTTCTAATAAAATTCCCTTACTATAGCCTTCAACTGTCATTTCTCTTAAAATTCTCTTTCTACAATCGTTAGCCAAGTTTTCTTATTTAGAATGCTTTACTATAACCTTAAACCAAGAATTCTCATAAAATTTCATTCCAATGGCCTTCAGTCATTATTTTTCTTCAAATACCCATAGTATAGTCTCGTACCATAAATTTCTTCAAATTCTCTTACTATTGCCTTAAGTCATTTTTTTATAGAAATTCCTTTACTATAGCCTTCAACCATGATTTCTCTTCAAATTCGTTACGATAGTCTTTAGCCTTGATTTTTGCTTCAATAGCTTTACTATAGCCTTGCACCACCATTTTCATCAAATTCTCTTACTATTGCTTCCAACAATGATTTTACCAGAAATTCCTATACTATTGCCTTCAATTAAGATTTTTTATATAATTTTCTAACTATAGCCTTTAGCCCTGATTTTTGTAAATTCTTTCACCACAAAATTCAGCCATTAATTTCTTTAAATTCCATTACAATAGCCTTCAACCATGAGTTTTCCTAAAATTCCCTAGGAATTATTTTCTTAAAATTCCCGAACTACAGCTTTAAACGATGATTTTTCCTAAAATTCCTTTAGAATAGGATTTAGCCATGATTTTTCTTCCAATTCTCTTACTAAAGCCATTAGTCATAATTTTTGTCAAAGGTCCGTTACTTAGCCTTCATCCATTGTTTTCCTACAAATTCTCTTACTCTAACCTTTTTCCAAGATCTTTTTAAAATTCCTTTACTATAGACTTTAACCAAAGTATTCTTAAAATTCTTTTACCATAGCCTTCGTCCACGAGTTTCCCTCAAATTCTTACTGTAGTCTTAAGTTTTGATTTTTTTCTTAAAATTCCCTTACTATAGCCTTTAGTTGTGATTTTTCTTCAAGTTCTCTTACTACAAGCATCAACCAAGTTTCCTTATTTGAAAAACATTATTATAGCCTTAATTTTTGAATTTTCTTAAACTTCCCGTCCAAAAGCCTTCAGTCATTATTTTTCTTCAAATATCCATACTATAGCCTTGTGCCATGAATTTCTTGAAATTCTCTTACTGTAGCCTTAAGTCTTTTTTTTGTCAATATTCCTTTACCTATAGGCTTCAACTGTGAGTTCTATTCAAGTTCCTTACGATAGCCTTTACCCATGATTTTTGTTTCAATTACTTTACTATAGCCTTCAACCACCATTTTCATCAAATTCTCTTACTATTGCTTCCAGCTTTGATTCTACTTCAAATTCCCTTACTAGTCTTCAATTAATATTTTTTTAATTATTTCCTAACTATAGCCTTTAACTCTGATTTTTTAAAAATTCCTTCACAACAACCTTCAGCCATTATTTTCTTTAAATTCTATTACAATAGCATTCAACCTTGAGTTTTCCTAAAATTCCTTGGGAATTATCTTCTTTAAATTCCTAACTAAAGCATTAAACCATGACTTTTCCTAAAATTCCCTTACTATAGCATTCAGCCACGAATTTCTTGAAATTCTCTTTCTATAGCCCTTAGTCATAATTTTTGTCAAAAGTCCCTTAGCCTTCAACCATTATTTTCCTTCAAATTCTATTACTCTGGCCTTTTTACATGTTTTTTTTAAAATTCCTTTACTCTATCCTTCAACCAAAGTTTTCAGAAAATTCTTTTAATATAGCCTTCAACCATGACTTTTGTTCAAATTGCTTTACTATAGCCTTCGGTTTTGATTTTTTTCTTAAAATTCCTGAAATATTGCCTTCAGCTGTGATTTTTCTTCAAATTCTCTTCCTAAAAGCATCAGCCAACTTTCCTTATTTCAAATGCATTATTATAACCTGAAACCAATAATTTTCTTTAACAGCCTTTAGTCAATATTTTTCGTCAAATACCCTTACGATAGCCTTGTTCCACGAATTTCTTCAAATTCTCTTACTATAGCCTTAAGTGATTTTTTTGTCAAAATTCCCTTACTATAGCCTTCAACCATGATTTCTCATCAAATTCCTTACGACAACCTTTCACCTTGATTTTTGCTTCAATTGCTTTACTATAGCCTTGAACCAAAATTTTCTTCAAATTCTCTTACTATTTCTTTAAGCTATGATTTTACTTAAAATTTTCTTACTACAGTCTTCAATTAAGATTTTTCAAATAATTTCCTAACCCAAGCCTTCAGTTGTGATTTTTTAAAAATTCTCTCACTACAACATTCAACCATTATTTTTCTTAAATTTCATTACAATTGCCTTTAACCATTAGTTTAACAAAAATTCCCTTGGAATTATTTTCTTTAAATTCTCTAACTATGGACTTAAATTATAATTTTTCCTAAAAGTCCCATACTATAGCATTCAACAATGATTTTTCTTGAAATTCCCTATGTCAAGCCGTGTGCCACAAATTTCTTCTAATTCTCTTATAATAACCCTTAGTCCAAAATTTTTGTGAAAAGTCCCTTAGCCTTCAACCAATATTTTCCTTCAAATTCTCTTATTCTAACCTTTTTCCTTGATTTTTTTAAAATTCCTTTACTTTAGTCTTCAACCAAATTTTTCATAAAATTCTTTTAACATAGCCTTCAACCATGACTTTTGCTCAAATTCCTTTACTATAGCCTTCGGTTTTGATTTTTTACTTAAAATTCCCTAACTATAGCCTTCAACTGTGATTTTTCTTCAAATTCCCTTCCTACAAGCATCAGCCAAATTTCCTTATTGAAAATGCTTTACTATAGCCTTAAGCAATGAATTTTCTAAAAATTCTCGTCCAATGACCTTCAATCATTATTTTTTTCAAATACCCTTACTATTGCCTCGTGACGTGAATTTCCTCAAATTCTCTTACTATAGCCTTTTGTCTTTTTTTTGTCAAAATTCCATTACTATATCCTTCTGTCATTTTTTTGTCAAAATTCCATTACTATAGCCTTCAACCATGATTTCTCTTCAAATTTATTACGACAACCTTTCGCCATGATTTTTGATTCAATATCTTATTATAGCCATGAACCACCACTTTCCTCAGATTCTCTTACTATTGCTTCTAGCTATGATTTTGCGACAAATTCCCTTACTCTAGTCTTCAATTAAAAATTTTCAAATAATTTCCTAACCATGGCCATCAGCTCTTTTTTTAAAAAAATTCTCTCATTTCAACATTCAGCCATTATTTTCTTTAAATTCCATTACAATAGCCTTTATGCATGAGTTTTCCTAAAATTTCCTGGGAATTATTTTCTTTAAATTCCCTAACTGTAGCCTTAAACCATGATTTTTCCTAAAATTCCCTTATTGTAGCATTCAACCATGATTTTTTTTCAAATTCCCTTAGTCTAGCCTTGTGCCATGAATTTCTTCAAATTCTCTTACTATAGCCTTTAGTCATAACTTTTTTTTTTTTTTTTTTTTTTTGAGGAAAGTGAATACACCTTTAGTCATAACTTTTGTCAAGAGTCCCGTACTATAGCCTTCAACCATTATTTTCCTTCTAATTCTCTTACTCTTACCTTTTTGCATGAGTTTTTTAAAATACCCATACTATAACCTTCAACCATAGTTTTCTTAAAATTCTTTCACCAAAGCATTCAACCATGAGTTTTGCTCAGATTCCTTTACTATCGCCTTCAATTTTCATATTTTTCATAAAATTCCCTTAAAATAGCCTTCAGGAGTAATTGTTTTTCAATTTCTCTTCCTACAAGCATCGGCCATGTTTCCATATTTAAAATGCTTTACTGTAGCCTTAAACCCTGAATTTTTGTAAAATTCCCTTCCAATAGGCTTCAGTTATTATTTTTCTTCAAATACCCTTACTATAACCTCTTACCATGAATTTCTCCAAATTCTCTTACAGTAGCCTTAAGTTTTTTTTTTGTCAAAATTCCTTTCCTTTAGCCTTCAACCGTGATTTCTCTTCGAATTCCTTACGATAGCCTTTAGCCATGATTTTCGTTTCAATTGGTTTACTATAGCCTTAAACCACTATTTTCATCAAAAGCTCTTACTATTGCTTCCAACAATGATTTTACTTCAAATTCCCTTACTATTGTCTTCAATTAAGATTTTTCATACAATTTCCTAAGTATAGGCTTAAACTCTGATTTTTTAAAAATTCTTTCACAACAACATTCAGCCATTATTTTTTTTAAATTCCATTACGATAGCCTTCAACCATGAGTTTTCCGTAAATTCCCTAGGAATTATCTTCTTTAAATTCCCTAATTATAGCCTTAAACCATGACTTTTCGTAAAATTCCCTTACTACAGAATTCAGCCATGATTTTTCTTTTAATTCCCTAACTCCAGCACTGTGCCACAAATTTTTTCAAATTCTCTCACTATTGCCTTTAGTCATAATTTTTGTCAAAAGTCCCTTACTATAGCCTTCAACCATTATTTTCTGACAAATTCTCTTACTCTAGCCATTTTCCAAGATTTTTTTAAAAACCTTTTCTCTAGCCTTCAACGAAAGTTTTCATAAAATTCTTCTAACATAGCCTTCAACCATGAGTTTTGCTTAAATTCCTTTACTATAGCCTTCGGTTTTGATTTTTTTCTAAAAATTCCCTTAGTATGGCCTTCAGTTGTGATGTTTCTTCAAATTCTCTTCCTACAAGCATCAGCCAAGTTTCCTTATTTAAAATGCTTAGCCTTAAACCATGAATTTTCTTAAAATTCCCTTCCAATAGCCTTCAGTCATTATTTTTTTCAAATACCCTTACTATAGCCTCGTGCCATGAATTTCTTCAAATTCTCTTACTATAGACTTATGCCATTTTTTTCTCAAAATTCCTTTACTTTAGCCTTCAACCATGATTTCTCCTCAAATTCCTTACGACGTCCTTTAGCCATGATTTTTGTTTCAATAGCTTTACTATTGCCTTCAACCACCATTTTCATCAAATTCACTTACAATTGCTTCCAGCTATGATTTTACAAGAAATTCCCATACTATATCCTTCAATTAAGATTTTTCTTATAATTTCCTAACTATAGCCTTCAGCTCTAATTTTTTAAAAATTCTCTCACTACAACATTCAACCATTATTTTGTTTAAATTCTATTACAATATCCTTTAACCAAGAGTTTTCCTAAAATTCCCTTGGAATTATTTTCTTTAAATTCTGTAACTATAGCCTTAAACCAGGATTTTTTCGAAAATTCCCATACTATAGCATTCAGCTATGATTTTTCTTTAAATTCCCTAAGTCTAGTCGTGTGCCACGAATTTCTCCTATTTCTCTTACCATAGCCTTAGTCATAATTTTTGCCAAAAGTCCCTTTGCCTCCAACCATTATTTTCCTTCAAATTCTCTCACTCAAGCCTTTTTCCATGACTTTTTAAACTTCCCTTACTAGCATTCAACCATAGTTTTCATAGAATTCTTTTACCATAGACTTCAACCTTGAGGTTTGCTCAAATTCCCTTACAATATCCTACAATTTTGATTTTTTTCTTAAAATTCCCTTACTATTGCCTTCTGTTGTGATTTTTCTTAAAATTCTTCTACTACAGGCATCAACCATTTTTTCTTATTTAAAATGCTTTACAATAGCCTTAAACCATGAATTTTCTTAAAATTCCCTTCCAATAGCCTTCACTCATTATTTTTTTTCAAGTACCCTAAATATAGCTTCGTACCATGAATTTGTTCAAATTCTCTTGCTATAGCCTTGAGTCAATTTTATGTCATAATTCCTTTACTATAGCCCTCAATCATGATTTCTCTTCAAATTCCTTACGATAGCCTTTAGCCATGATTTTTGCTTCAATTGCTTTACTATAGCCTTGAACCACCATTTTCAACAAATTCTCTTACTATTGCTTCCAGCTTTGATTTTACTTCAAATTCTCTAACTAAAGTCTTAAATAAAGATTTTTCATATAATTTCCTAACTATAGCCATTAGCTCTGATTTTTTAAAAGCTATTTCACTACAACATTCAGCCATTATTTTCTTTAAATTCGTTTACAATGGTCTACAACCATGAGTTTTCCTAAAATTCCCAAGGAATTATCTTCTTTAAATTCCATAAATATAGCCTTAAACCATGACTTTTCCTAAAATTCTGTTACTTTAGAACTCAGCCATGATTTTTCTTCACTTTCCCTAACTCTGGCACTGTGCCACGAATTTTTTCAAATTCTCTTAATATAGCCTTTAGTCATAATTTTTGTGAAAAGTCCCTTACTATAGCCTTCAACCATTATTTTCTGACAAATTCTCTTACTCAAGCCATTTTCCATGATTTTTTTTGAAACTCCTTTACTCTAGCCTTCAACCAAAGTTTTCATAAAATTCTTCTAACATAGACTTCAACCATGAGTTTTGCTCAAATACCTTTACTATAGCCTTCTGTCTTGCTTTTTTTTTTAATTCCATTACTATAGCCTTTAGCTAAGATTTTTCTTCAAATTCTCTTCCTACAAGTATCAGCCAAGTTTCCTTATTTCAAACGCATTACTATAGCCTGAAACCAAGAATTTTCTTAAAATTCCATTCCAATAGCCTTCAGTCAATATTTTTGACCAAATACCCTTACTCTAGCCTCGTACCATGAATTTCTTCAAAATCTTTTTCTATAGTCTTATGTCATTTTTTTGTCAAAATTCCTTTACTATAGGCTTCAACCATTCTTCTCTTCAAATTCCTTATGATAGCCATTAGCCATGATTTTTTTTCAATTGCTTTACTATAGCCTTCAACCGCCATTTTCATGAAATTCACTTACTATTTCTTCCAGCTATGATTTTACTTGAATATCCCATACTATAGCCTTCAATTAAGATTTTTCACATAATTTCCTAACAATAGCCTTCAACTCAGATTTTTTAAAAATTCTCTCACTACAACATTCAACCATTATTTTGTTTAAATTTCATTACTATAGCCTTCAACTGTGAGTTTTCCTAAAATTCCCTAGGAATTATTTTCTTTAAATTCCGTAACTATAGCCTTCAACCATGATTTTTCCTAAAATTCGCTTACTATAGTATTTAGCCATGATTTTTCTTAAAATTCCCTAACTCTAGCTGTGTGCCACGAATTTCTTCTAATTCTCTTACCATAGCCAATAGTCATATTTTTTACCAAAAGTCCCTTACTATACCTTTAACCATTATTTTCTACAAATTCCCTTACTCTAGAATTTTTCCATGACTTTTTTAAAATTCCCTTACTATAGCCTTCAACCATAGTTTTCCTAAAATTCTTTTTCCATAGTCTTCCGCCTTGAGTTTTGCTCAAATTCCCTTACTATAGCCATCAGTTTTGATTTTTCTAATAAAATTACCTTACTATAGCCTTCAGCTGCGATTTCTCTTAAAATTCTCTTTCCACAAGAGTTAGCCAATTTTTCTTATTTAAAATGCTTTACTATAACCTTAAACCAAGAATTTTCATAAAATTCCATTCCAAAAGCCTTCAATCATTATTTTTCTTGAAATACCCCTAATATAGTCTTGTACCATGAATTTCTTCAAATTCTCTTACTATTGTGAAGGATCTTATCAACGTCCATGAATGAGAAATCATAAATCGAACTGCCGAATCAAAAAAATTGGGTGCTATCATATACCTTTGTATCGGCTAAGGTCACGAGCTGGAGATAAGCGGACTCGAACCGCTGACATCCGCCACAGGGTAAACCACCGCCTCTCGGGCCTCCTTGACGGATTCAACTATAGAGGCCAACGATAGACAATAACTCCCCCCCGAACACAACTTACAACTTTCAAAGTCATTTTTTTGGAGAAATTCCTTTATTATAGCCTTCAACATTGATTTGTCTTCAAATTTGTTACGATAGTCTTTACCCTTGATTTTTATTTCAGTTGCTTTACTATAGCCTAGCACCACCATTTTCGTCAGATTCTCTTACTATTGCTTCCAGCTATGATTTTACTAGAAATTCCCATACTATAGTCTTCAATTAAGATTTTGTATATAATTTTCTAACTATAGCCTTGAGCTCTGATTTTTTTAAATTCTTTCACTACAAATTTTAGCCATTAATTTCTGTAAATTCCATTACAATTGCCTTCAACCATGAGTTTTCCTAAAATTCCCTAGGAATTATTTTCTTTAAATTCCCTAACTACAACTTTAAACGATGATTTTTTCTAAAATTCCTTTAGAATAGCATTCAGCCATGATTTTTCTTCTAATTCTCTTACTATAGCCTTTAGTCATAATTTTTGTCAAAGGACCGTTGCTAAGCCTTCAACCATTATTTTCCTATAAATTCCATTACAATAGCCTTTATGCATGAGTTTTCCTGAAATTGCCAAGAAATTATTTTCTTTAAATTCCCTAACTGTAGCCTTAAACCATGATTTTTCCTAAAATTCCCTAACTATAACATTCAACCATGATTTCTTTTCAAATTCCCTTAGTCTAGCCCTGTGCCTCGAATTTCTTCAAATTCTCTTACTATAGCCTTTAGTCTTAACGTTTGTCAAAAGTCCCTTACTATATCCTTCAACCATTATTTTCCTTCTAATTCTCTTACTCTAGACTTTTTGCATGAGTTTTTTTAAATTCCCTTACTATAGTGAAAAAACGTTCTGATGATATCGATTAGTGTAAGTTAACGAGTGTTAAGACTCTGTGTGGAACTCTGCGTTAAACACCTCGAGAAATAAAAACTAAAGCAAACACAAGCAAGTTGTTATCGCAGTTCGGAACAACTGTTCCTAATCTGCGGGGCATTCTTGCCCGGGATAGTAACAATCCACTAGTGATAACTGGTTACAAGTCTTTCACAAAGGCAATACAGTTTTAGTTCACCTTCTCAACAGAATCGTGGATTACCTTCTACACCTGACCCACTCAGTGTAAGTGGTCACGTTACTATCCCACTAAGGCTCCCCCTCAGTTTGAGCTCTCTAGCGTGGAAGGCTCAGTTTGTCTCCAGCACAGACTTCAGCAATGGTGTTCCAACTGCGGGTGGAACTCCGTCTTCATCTCTTCGACCGCTTCTCAGAAAGCTTAATGAAGAACAAATACGCTCAGAATACACGAACTTCTCTTGAATACTCGGAATAGATCTCTCAGAAGTCGTGATGAATATTCAGGCCTTCATGGCCATATGTACTCGTACGTATCCACTTATGGCATCTCCTCTAATCATGACTTAATTGACAGTCCATGATTTAGTCAACCTTCCTTTCCCTCGTGATCCTCTTCTCCATATATTTAGTCTTCCTTAATTTAATCTGACTTCCATATTCTTCTCAATCTCCCTTCCTTGTGTGATCCGCTTCTTTACCTTTTCTTCTTTGACCTTCTGCAAATAGATCACTCTAGATCTTTTCTATATGTCTGTCATCTTATCTAAACAGATTGTGCAATCTATTCACGTGTCAACCTTAAGCAATCTCTTATCATGCACATGTGTATATTATATACACCTCACGTCTTGGTCCCCAACCAATCTCCCTGTGTATATATTGTAAACACTTCACGCCTTTGTCTCCAATGCTTTATTTTGTCCAAAGAATAATCAACTATAGTCAACTCGTGATGTCTTGGCATTAACAATCTCCCCCTTTGACTTTCTTTGACAAAATACCCTTGAAGCATGGACTTTCGCATTTCTGTTTGGAATACTCTTTTGGAGACATATCTAAATACTTACTCCCCCTATTTTGACAAGGGAAGCAAAAAACGAACCAACCCAACCACCGTAGGTTGTTCAGCCATAGAGGTCTCATCAAGGTGAACTCTCGCCTGTAGGAACTCCCTCTTGAACACCTAGCAAAAATGAAACAAACTGTGACATATAAATTTGCCCCCATTTTTTCTTTCTTTTTTTTTTTTTTTTTTTTGTTTTTTTTTTCTTAATCCACATGTCTTTGAGAATTACATCTGACACATCCCAAGAGCTCCTCGGAGGAACTCAAACCTTCTTAGATCAAGATTTTGGATAAAAATATCTGTCAATTGATTTGCTGTAGATATGTACTCCAGACTGATTATTTTTTTTGTCACCAGCTCTCTGATAAAGTGGTACCGAATATCAATATGCTTTGTGCGTGAATGCTGTACTGGGTTTTTAGAGATGTCTATGGCACTCGTGTTATCACAAAACACTGTCAAAATATCTTGATCAAAACCATAGTCTGCCAACATTTGCTTCATCCACAGTAATTGAGTACAGCAGCTTCCAGCTGCAATGTATTCAGCTTCAGCAGTAGATAGGGATATTGAGTTCTGCTTTTTACTGTACCAGGCCAGAAGATTTGTTCCCAGATAGAAACAGCCACCAGAGGTACTTTTCTGATCATCAGAATTCCCAGCCCAATCAGCGTCACTATACCCTGCAAGTGCTACAGTTGAAGAATTTGAGTAGAATATACCAAGTTTTGTAGTCCCATGTACATACCTCAATATTCTCTTTACTGCCTGGAGGTGTGACTCTTTTGTATTTGCCTGATATCGTGCACACACCCCAACACTGAAGCACAGATCAGGACGACTTGTTGTAAGGTATAAGAGGCTGCCAATCATACTTCTGTATAGATGCTGATCTGTTCCAACTCCTTCTGAATCTCTATGTAGTTTTTCATTGGTACCCATTGGAGTGGCTTTGGGCTTAGTGTGTTCCATGCCAAATTTTTGGACCATCTCTGTAGCATATTTCTCTTGACTCAGGAAAATACCATGATCCTGCTGTTTGATTTGAAACCCAAGAAAAAATGACAATTCTCCAACCATGCTCATCTCAAACTCCTATTTCATAGCCTGAACAAATTTATTTAGCAATGTTCTTTTGGTTGCACCAAAAATCATATCATCTACATAAATTTGTGTCATCAACATATCTCCATCAATTCTTTTGATAAACAGGGTTTGATCCACATTACCTCGATGATACTTGTGACCAATGAGAAAAGAGGTCAAGCGATCATACCAAGCACGTGGTGCTTGCTTTAATTCGTACAGTGCCTTGGAAAGTTTGTAGACATGGTCAGGGTTGTGAGGATCTATAAACCCCTTGGGTTGCTCCACAAATACTTATTCTGAAATGTATCCATTCAGAAAAGCACTTTTGATGTCCATCTGATAGAGTTTTATCTTTAATTTGCACGCTACTGAGATCATCAATCTTATAGCTTCTAATCGAGCTACTGGTGCGAAGGTTTCTTCAAAATCTACGCCTTCTACTTGAGTATACCCCTGGGCGGAATCACTCCAGGTCACATTATGAGCCTTCTTTTTCTTCTGTATTATGGGACACTCGGCCTGGATATGACCATAACCATCACACCCATGACACTGAACTCTTTTTTGTTCTGCAGTGAACTTTTTAGCTTTCCTTTCACCATACTTGGAAGAGTTTCCACGTTTAGAGAATTTCCTGTATAACTTATTGAAGCCTTTGCTCAAGTTAGCAATTCTTTCTTCCAGTAATTTATTTGAAAACTGACCTTTTTTTTTGGTTTCGGCAGTGAACGCAATATTCTGGTCATTTTCTGGAGATGTATTCTCCTTAGCTTCCATCTCTGTCTCAAAGGTACACAATGAACCAATCACTTCGTTCAAAGTCATTTTATCAATATTGTTAGCTTCAGCAATAACAATGGCTTTCACAGAGAATTTTGTATTTAAAGACCTCAAAACCTTCCTTACCACTCTGTTTTCTGGAAAGGGATCTCCAAGTAATCTTGCTTCATTTGCCAATCTTCTGATTTTCCCATCATACTCCAAGATGGTTTCATCTTCTTTCATTTTAATCAATTCAAACTTTGTCATAAGTTGTTGGAGTTTAGCGATTCTTACCGAAATAGTTCCTTCATAGTGGATCACGAGTGATTCCCATGCCTCTTTTGCAGATGTAATAGCTGACATCATGCTGAATACTTCCAGGCTAACACCACAAAATATGGCATTAAGAGCTTTTGAATTCAGATTGTAGCATTTCTTTTCTTCGTCAGTCCAATTCTTTTGTGGCTTATCCAATGTCTTTCCTTCAAGTTCAATAGAGGGACGGGACCATCCTGCGAGTACAGTGAGCCAAGCATATTTATCTATGCTTTTGATATAAGCTGTCATTCTGGCCTTCCAATATGAAGAATTTGTTCCTTCTAATAGGGGTGGACGAGTTGAAGAACCTCCATCCTTGATTGTGTCTGCCATCTCACCAGAACTTCTGAATCTCACCACATAATCTGTCTGGTGCCTGCTCTGATACCAATTGAAAAAACGTTATGATGATATCGATTAGTGTAAGTTAATGAGTGTAAAGACTCCGCGTGGAACTCTGCGTTGAACACCTCGAGAAATAAAAACTAAAGCAAACACAAGCAAGTTGTTATCGCAGTTCGGAATAACTGTTCCTAATATGCGGGGCATTCTTGCCCGGGATAGTAACAATCCACTAGTGATAACTGGTTACAAGTCTTTCACAAAGACAATACAGTTTTAGTTCACCTTCTCAACAGAATCGTGGATTACCTTCTACACCTGACCCAGTCAGTGTAAGTGGTCACGTTACTATCCCACTGAGGCTCCCCCTCAGTTCGAGCTCTCCAGCGTGGAAGACTCAGTCTGTCTCCAACACAGACTTCAGCAATGGTGTTCCAACTGCGGGTGGAACTCCGTCTTCATCTCTTCGACCACTTCTCAGAAAGCTTATTGATGAAGAAAAAATATGCTCAGAATACATGAACTTCTCTTGAATACTCGGAATAGATCTCTCAGAAGTCGTTATGAATATTTAGGCCTACATGCCCGTATGTATTCGTACGTATCCACTTATGACATCTCCTCTAATCATGACTTAATTGACAGTCCATGATTTAGTCAACCTTCCTTTCCCTCGTGATCCTCTTCTCCATATATTTAGTCTTCCTTAATTTAATCCAACTTCCATATTCTTCTCAATCTCCCTTCCTTGTGTGACCCACTTCTTAACCTTTTCTTCCTTGACCTTTTGCAAATAGATCACTCCAAATCTTTTCTATATGTCTGTCATCTTATCTAAACAGATTGTGCAATCTCTTCACATGTCAACCTTAATCAATCTCTTATCATCCACATGTGTATATTATATACACCTCACGTCTTGGTCCCCAACCAATCTCCCCGTGTATATATTGTAAATACTTCACGCCTTAGTCTCCAATGCTTTATTTTGTCCAAAGAATAGTCAATTATAGTCAACTCGTGATGTCTTGGCATTAACAAATAGCCTTCAACCATGGTTTTCTTAAAATTCTTTTATCAAAGCATTCAGCCATGAGTTTTGCTCAGATTCCTTCACCCTCGCCTTCAATTTTGATTTTTTTCATAAAATTCCCTTAAAATAGCCTTTAGGTGTGATTTTTTTTCAAATTCGCTTCCTACAAGCATCAGCCAAGTACCGTATTTAAAATGCTTTACTATAGCCTTAAACCCTAAATTTTCGTAAAATTCCCTTCCAATAGGCTTCAATTATTATTTTTCTTCAAATACCCTTACTATAGTCTCGTACCATGAATTTCTTCAAATTTTTTTACTGTTGCCTTAGGAATTTTTTTTGTCAAAATTCCTTTCCTATAGCCTTCAACCGTGATTTCTCTTCAAATTCCTTACAATAGCCTTGAGTCATGATTTTCATTTCAATTGCTTTATTATAGCCTTGAACCACCATTTTCATCAAAGTCTCTTATTATTGCTACCAGCAATGATTTTACTTCAAATTCCCGTACTATTGTCTTCAATTAAGATTTTTCATACAATTTCCAAAGTATAGCATTAAACTCAATTTTTTAAAAATTCTTTCACAACAACATTAAGCCATTATTTTCTTTAAATTCTATTATGATAGCCTTCAACCATGAGTTTTCCTTAAATTCCCTAGATATTATCTTCTTTAAATTCCCTAATTATAGCCTTAAACCATGACTTTTCCTAAAATTCCCTTACTATAGAATTCAGCCATGATTTTTCTTCAAATTCCCTAATTCCAATACTGTGCCACTAATTTTTTCAAATTCTCTTAGTTTTAGCCTTGAGTCATAATTTTTGTCAAAAGTCCCTTACTATAGCATTCAATCATTATTTTTTGACGAATTCTCTTACTCAAGCCATTTTTGATGATTTTTTTAAAACACCTATTCTCTAGCCTTCAACCAAAGTTTTGATAAAATTCTTCTAACATAGCCTTCAACCATGAGTTTTGCTCAAATTCCTTTACTATAGCCTTCTATTTTAATTTTTTTCTAGAAATTCCCTTACTATTGCCTTCAACTATGATTTTTCTTCAAATTCTCTTCCTACAAGCATCAGCCAAGTTTCCTTATTTAAAATGCTTAGCCTTAAACCATGAATTTTCTTAAAATTCCCTTCCAATAGCCTTCAATCATTATTTTTTTCAAATACCCTTACTATAGCATCGTGCCATGAATTTCTTCAAATTCTCTTGCTATAGCCTTAAGCGAATTTTATGTCAAAATTCGTTTACTATAGCCCTCAACCATGTTTTCTCTTCAAATTCCTTATGATAGCCTTTAGCCATGATTTTTGATTAAATTTCTTTACTATAGCCTTGAACCTCCATTTTCATCAAATTCTCTTACTAGTGCTTCCAGCTTTGATTTTACTTCAAATTCTCTTACTATAGTCTTCAATTAAGATTTTTCATATAATTTCCTAACTATAGCCTTTAGCTCTGATATTTTAAAAATTATTTCACTACAACATTCAGCCATTATTTTCTTTAAATTCGTTTGCAATAGCCTACAACCATGAGTTTTTGTTAAATTCCCTAGGAATTATCTTCTTTAAATTCCATAACTGTAGCCTTAAACCATAAATTTTCCTAAAATTCCCTTACTATAGAATTCACCCATTATTTTTCTTCAAATTCCCTAACCCTAGCACTTTGCCACAAATTTTTTCAAATTCTCTTACTATTGCCTTTAGTCATAATTTTTGTCAAAAGTCCCTTAATATAGCCTTCAACCATTATTTTCTGACAAATTCTCTTACTCAAGCCATTTTCCATGATTGTTTTGAAACTCCTTTCCTCTAGACTTTAACCAAAGTGTTCATAAAATTCTTCTAACATAGCCTTCAACCATGAGTTTTGCTCAAATTCCTTTACTAGAGCCTTCTATCTTAATTTTTTCTTTAAATTCCCTTACTATAGCCTTCAACTATGATTTTTCTTCAAATTCTCTTCCTACAAGCATCAACCAAGTTTCCTTATTTCAAACACATTACTATAGCATGAGACCAGGAAGTTTCTTAAAATTCCATTCCAATAGCCTGCAGTCAATACTTTTCTTCAAATTCCATTCCAATAGCCTGCAGTCAATACTTTTCTTCAAATTCCCTTACTATAGCCTTGTACCATGAATTTTTTCAAAATCTCTTACTATAGTCTTTAGTTTTGATTTTTTTCTTAAAATTCCCTTACTATTCCTTTAGCTGTGATTTTTCTTCAAGTTCTCTTACTACAAGCATCAACCAAGTTTCCTTATTTGAAATGCTTTACTATAGCCTTAAACCTTGAATTTTCTTAAACTTCCTGTCCAATAGCCATCAGTCATTATTTTTGTTCAAATACCCTTACTATAGCCTTGTGCCATGAATTTTTTGAAATTCTCTTACTCTAGCCTTAAGTCTTTTTTTTGTCAACATTCCTTTACTATAGCCTTCAACCGTGATTTCTCTTCAAATTTCTTACGATAGCCTTTAACCATGATTTTTGTTTCAATTGCTTTACTATAGCCTTCAACCACCATTTTTATCAAATTCACTTACTATTGCTAACAGCTATGATATTACTTGAATATCCCATACTATAGCCTTCAATTAAGATTTTTTATATAATTTTCTAACAATAGCCTTCAGCTCAGATTTGTTAAAAATTCTCTCACTACAACATTCAACCATTATTTTGTTTAAATTTCATTACAATAGCCTTACTCAATGAGTTTTCCTAAAATTCCCAAGGAATTATTTTCTTTAAATTCCGTAACTATAGCCATCAACCATGATTTTTCCTAAAATTCCCTTACTATAGCATTTAGCAATGATTTTTCTTAAAATTCCCTAACTCTAGCCGTGTGCCATGAATTTCTTCTAATTCTCTTACTATAGCCAATAGTCCCTTACTATACCCTTCCACCATTATTTTCCTACAAATTCCCTTACTCTAGCATTTTTCCATGACTTTTTTAAAATTCCCTTACTATAGCCTTCAACCAAAGTTTTCCTAAATTTCTCTTACCATAGTCTCCAGCCTTGAGATTTGCTCTAATTCCCTTACTATTGCCATCAGTTTTGATTTTTCTAATAAAATTCCATTACTATAGCCTTCAACTGTGATTTCTCTTAAAATTCTCTTTCTACAAGAATTAGCCAAGTTTTCTTATTTAAAATGCTTTACTATAACCTTAAACCAAGAATTTTCATAAAATTCCATTCCAAGAGCCTTCAGTTATTATTTTTCTTCAAATACCCCTAGTATAGTCTCGTACCATGTATTTCTTCAAATTCTCTTACAATTGCATTAAGTCATTTTTTTGTAGAAATTCCTTTACTATAGCCTTCAACCGTGATTTCTCTTCAAATTTGTTACGATAGTCTTTAGCCTTGATTTTTGTTTCAGTTGCTTTACTATAGCTTAGCACCACCATTTTCATCAAATTCTCTTACTATTGCTTCCAGCTATAATTTTACTAGAAATTTCCATACTATAGCCTTCAATTAAGATTTTTTATATAATTTTCTAACAATAACCTTTAGCTCTGATTTTTTTTTAAATTCTTTCACTACAAAATTGAACCATTAATTTCTTTATATTCCATTACAATAGCCTTCAACCTTGAGTTTTCCTAAAATTCCCTAGGAATTATTTTTGTTAAATTCCCTAACTACAGCTTTAAATGATGATTTTTCCTAAAATTCCTTTAGAATAGCATTCAACCATGATTTTTCTTATAATTCTCTTACTATAGCCTTTAATTATAATTTTTGTCAAAGGTCCATTACTAAGCCTTCAACCATTATTTCCCTACAAATTCTCTTACTCAAACCTTTTCCATGATCTTTTTAAAATTCCTTTACTATCGACTTTATACAAAGTATTCTTCAAAATCCCTTACTATAGCCTTGTACCATGAATTTCCCTCAAATTCTCTTACTATAGTCTTAAGTTTGATTTTTTTCTTAAAATTCCCTTACTATTGCCTTCAGCTGAGATTTTTCTTCATGTTCTCTTACTACAGGCATCAACCAAGTTTTCTTATTTGAAATGCTTTACTATAGCCTTAACCCTTGAATTTTCTTAAACTTCCTGTCCAATAGCCTTTAGTCATTATTTTTCTTCAAATACTCTTACAATAGCCTTGTGCCATGAGTTTCTTGAAATTCTCTTACTGTAGCCTTAAGTCTTTTTTTTGTCAACATTCCTTTACTATAGCCTTCAACCGTGATTTCTCTTCAAATTCCTTACGATAGCCTTTAGCCATGATTTTTGTTTCAATTGCTTTACTTTCGCCTTCAACCACCATTTTCATCAAATTCACTTACTATCGCTTCCAGCTATGATTTTACTTGAATATCCCATACTATAGCCTTCAATTAAGATTTTTTATATAATTTCCTAGCAATAGCCTTCAGCTCAGATTTGTTAAAAATTCTCTCACTACAACATTCAGCCATTATATTGTTTAAATTTCATTACAATAGCCTTACACTGTGAGTTTTCCTAAAATTCCCTAGGAATTATTTTCTTCAAATTCCCTAACTATAGCCTTCAACCATGATTTTTCCTAAAATTCCCTTTCAATAGCATTTAGCCATGATTTTTCTTAAAATTCTCTAACTCTAGCCGTGTGCCATGAATTTCTTCTAATTCTCTTACTATAGCCAATAGTCATAATTTTAATCAAAAGTCCCTTACTATACCCTTCAACCATTATTTTCTTACAAATTCCCTTACTCTAGCATTTTTCCATGACTTTTTTAAAATTCCCTTACTATAGCCGTCAACCAAAGTTTTCCTAAAATTCTTTTACCATAGTCTTCTGCCTTGAGTTTTGCTCAAATTCCCTTACTATAGCCATGAGTTTTGATTTTTCTAATAAAATTCCATTACTATAGCCTTCAGCTGTGATTTCTCCTAAAATTCTCTTTCTACAAGCATTAGCCAAGTTTTCTTATTTAAAATGCTTTACTATAACCGTAAACCATGAATTTTCATAAAATTCCATTCGAATAGCCTTCAGTTACTATTTTTCTTCAAATACCCCTAGTATAGTCTCGTATAATGAATTTCTTCAAATTCTCTTACTATAGCATTAAGTCATTTTTTTGTAGAAATTCCTTTACGATAGCCTTCAACCGTGATTTCTCTTCAAATTCGTTACGATAGTCTTTAGCCTTGATTTTTGTTTCAATTGATTTATTATAGCCTAGCACCGCTATTTTCATCAAATTCTCTTACTATTTCTTCCAGCTATAATTTTACTAGAAATTTCCATACTATAGCCTTCTATTAAGATTTTTTTTATAATTTTCTAACTATAGCCTTTAGCTCAGATTTTTTTTTAAATTCTTTCACTACAAAATTCAGCCATTAATTTCTTTAAATTCCATTACAATTGCCTTCAACATTTAGTTTTCCAAAAATTCCCTAAGAATTATTTTCTTTAAATTCCCTAACTACAGCTTTAAACGATGATTTTTCCTAAAACTCCTTTAGAATAGCATTCAGCCATGATTTTTCTCCTAATTCTCTTACTATAGCCTATAGTCATAATTGTTGTCAAAGGTCCGTTACTAAGCCTTCAACCATTATTTTCCTACCAATTCTCTTACTCTAACCTTTTTCCATGATCTTTTTAAAATTCCTTTACTAAAGCCTTTAACCAAAGTTTTCTTAAAATTATTTTACCATAGCCTTCGACCATGAGTTTAGCTCAAATTCTCTTACTATAGCTTTAAGTTTTGATTTTTTTCTTAAAATTCCCTTACTATAGCCTTCAGCTGTGATTTTCTTCAAATTCTCTTACTACAAGCATCAACTAACTTTCCTTATTTGAAATGCTTTACTTTAGCCTTAAACCATGAATTCTTTTAAACTTCCCATCCAATAGCCTTCAGTCATTATTTTTTCTTGAAATTTTCTTATTGTAGCCTTAAACCTTTTTTTTGTCAAAATTCCTTTACTATAGCCTTCAACTGTGATTTCTCTTCAAATTCCTTAAGATAGCCTTTAGCCTTGATTTTTGTTTTAATTGGTTTACTATAGCCTTGAACCACCATTTTCATCAAAATCTCTTACTATTGCTTCTAGCAATGATTTTACTTCAAATACCCTTACAATTGTCTTTAATTAATATTTTTCATATAATTTCTTAACTATATCCTTTAACTCTGATTTTTTAAAAATTCTTTCACTACAACCTTCAGCCATTAATTTCTTTAAATTCCATTACAATAGCCTTCAACCATGTGTTTTCCCAAAATTCCCTTGGAATTATCTTCTTTAAATTCCCTAACTTATAGCCTTAAACCATGATTTTTCCTAAAATTCCCTTACTATTGCCTTCAGCCATGATTTTTCTTTTAATTCCCTAACTTTGGCTTTGTGCCATAAATTTCTTCAAATTCTCTTAATATAGCCAATAGTCCCTTACTACAGCCTTCAACCATCATTTTCCTTCAAATTTTCTTACTCTAGCGTTTTTCCATGACTTTTTAATAATTAGCTTTCTATATCCCTCAACCATAGTTTTCCTAAAATTCCTTTACCACATATGTCAGCCATGAGGTTTGTTCAAATTCCCTTACTATAGCATTCAATTTTGATTTTTTTCTTAAAATTCCCTTACAAAAGCCTTCGGGTCTGATTTTTCTTAAAATTCTCTTGCTACAGGCATCGGCCAAGTTTCTTTTTTTAAAACGCTTTACTATAGCCTTAAACCAAGAATTTTTGTAAAATTCCCTTCCAATAGCCTTCAGTTATTATTTTTCTTCAAATACCCTTTCAAAAGCCTCGTACCATGAATTTCTTCAAATTCTCTTACTGTAGCCTTTTGTCATTTTTTTTTCAAAATTCCATTACTTTAGCCTTCGACCGTGATTTCTCTTCAAATTCATTACGATGGCCTTTAGCCATGATTTTTTTTTCAATTACTTGCTTTACCCTTGAACCACCATTTTCATCAAATTGCCTTACTATTGCTTGCAGCTATGATTTTACTTAAAATTTCCTTACTATGGTCTTCAATTAAGATTTTTCATATAATTTCCTAACTATACCCTTTAACTCTGATTTTTTAAAAATTATCTTACTTCAACATTCAACCATTATTTTCTTTAGATTCCATTACAATAGCCTTCAACCATGAGTTTTCCTAAAATTCCCTAGGAATTATCTTCTTTAGATTCCATTACATAGCATTACGCCATGATTTTTCTTCAAATTCCCTCCCTCTAGCCTTGTGCCATGAATTTTTTCAAATTCTCTTACTTTAGCCTTTAGTCATAATTTTATTCAAAAGAGCCTTACTCTAACCTTCAACCATTATTTTTTGACAAATTCTCTTACTTAAGCCTTTTTCCATGATTTTTTTAAAACTATTTTACCCTAGCCATCAACCAAAGTTTTCATAAAATTCCTCTAACATAGCCTTCAACCATGAGTTTTGCACAAATTCCTTTATTATTGCCTTCTGCTTTGATTTTTTTCTTAAAATTCCCTTAGTGTAGCCTTCAACTGTGATTTTTCTTCAAATTCTTTTCCTACAAGCATCAGCCAAGTTTCCTTATTTCAAATGCTTTACTATAGCCTGAAACCAAGAATTTTCTTTAAATACCCTTCCAACAGCCTTCAGTCAATATTTTTCTTCAAATTACCCTTACTATAGCCTCGTACCATGAATTTCTTCAAAATCTGTTACTATAGCTTTATGTCATTTTTTTGTCAAAATTCCTTTACTATAGCCTTCAACCATGATCTTTCTTCAAATTCCTAACGACAACCTTTAGCCATGATTTTTGTTTCAATTGCTTTACTATAGCCTTGAACCACCATTTTCAGCAAATTCTCTTACTGTTGGTTCTAGTTATGATTTCACTTGAAATTCCCATACTATAGCCTTCACCTAAGTCTTTTCATATAATTTCCTAACTATTGCCTTCAGATTTGATTTCTTAAAAATTCTCTCGCTACAAACTTCAACCAATATTTTGTTTAAATTCCATTACAATAGCCTTAAACCAAGAGTTTTCCTAAAATTTCCTAAGAATTATTTTCTTTATATTCCCTAACTATAGCATTGCACCGTGAGTTTTACTAAAATTCGCTTACTAAAGCATTCAGCCATGATTTTTCTTCAAATTCAATAACTCAAGCCGTGTGCCACGAATTTCTTCTAATTCTCTTACTATAGCCTTTTAGTCATTTTTTTTCAAAAGTCCCTTACTATAGCCTTTAGTCATAATGTTTTTCAAAAGTCCCTTACTATAGCCTTCAACCACTATTTTCCTTCAAATTTTCTTACTCTAGCCTTTTTCCATGTGTTTTTTAAAATTCCCTTACGATAACCTTTAACCATAGTTTTTTTAAAATTCTTTTACAATATCCATCAGCCTTGAGTTTTGCTCAAATTCCCTTTCTATATCCTTTAGTTTTGATTTTTTTCTTAAAATTCCATTACTATAGCCTTTTGCTGAGATTTTTCTTAACATTCTCCTACGACAAGCGTCAGCCAAGTTTTCTTATTTAAAATACTTTACTATAGCCTTAAACCTTGAATTTTCTTAAAATTCCCTTCCAATAGCCTTCAATCATTTTTTTTTCTTCAAATACCCATACAATAGCCTCATACCATGAATTTCTTCAAATTCTCTTACTATAGCCTTAATTCATTTTTTTCTCCTCAAATTCCTTTCGTTAGACTTTACCCATGATTTTTGTTTCGATTGTTTTACTATAGCCTTGAACCACCATTTTCATCAAATTTTTGTACTATTGCTTCCTGCTATGATTTTACTTCAAATTCCCTTACTATAGTCTTCAATTAAGATTTTTCATATAATTTCCTAACTATACCCTTCTGCTCAGATTTTTTAAAAATTCTTTCACTAAAACATTCAACCATTATTTTCTTTAAATTCCATTACAATAGCCTTCAACCATGAGTTTTCCTAAAATTGCCTAGGAAATATTTTCTTCAAATTCCCTAACTATAGCCTTAAACCATGATTTTTCCTAAAATTCCCTTACTATAGCCTTCAGCCATGATTTTTCTTTTAATTTTCTAACTTCTTCCTTGTGCCACAAATTTCATCAAATTCTCTTAATATAGCCAACAGTCATAATTTGTCAAAAGTCCCTTACTATAGCCTTCAACCATTATTTTCCTTCAAATTCTCTTACTCTAGCATTTTTTCATGACTTTTTAAAAATTTCTTTACTATAGCCCTCAACCATTGTTTTCCTAAAAGTCTTTTACCACAGCCTTCAACCATGAGTTTTGTTCAAATTCCCTTACTATAACATTCAATTTAGATTTTTTTCTTAAAATTCCCTTACTATAGCCTTCAACAGTGATTTTTCTTAAAATTCTCTTACTAAAAGCGTCTGCCAAGTTTTTTTATTTAAAATGCTTTACAATAGCCTTAAACCTTGAATTTTCTTAAAATTCCCTTCTAGTAGCCTTAAGTCATTATATTTCTTCAAATACCCTTACTATAGCCTCGTACCTTGTATTTTTTCAAATACTTTGGCTATAGCCTTAAGTCATTGTTTTGTCAGAATTCCTTTGCTATCGCCTTCAACCATGATTTCTCTTCAAATTCCTTACGATAGCCTTTAGCCATGATTTTGTTTCAATTGCTTTACTTAGCCTTGAACCACCATTTTCATCAAATTCTCTTACTATTGATTCCAGCTTTGATTTTACTTCAAATTCTCTTACTATAGTCTTCAATTAAGATTTTTCTTATAATTTACTAACTATAGCCTTTAACTCTAATTTTTTTTAGATTCTTTCACTACTACATTCAGCCATTATTTTCTGTAAATTCCATTGCAATAGGCTTCAACCATGAATTTTCCTAAAATTCCCTAGGAATTATCTTCTTTAAATTCCCTACCTATAGCCTTAAACCATTACTTTTACTAAAATTCCCTTACTATAGCATTCAACCTTGATTTTTATTAAAATTCCCTAACTCTAGCCTTGTGCCACAAATTTCTTCAAATTCTTTTACTATAGCCTTTAGTCATAATTTTTGTCAAAAGTCCCTTACTATCTTCAACCTTTATTTTTCGACAACTTCTCTTACTCAAGCCTTTTTCCATGATTTTTTTAAAACTCTTATACACTAGCCTTCAACAGAAGTTTTCATAAAATTCTTCTAACATAGGCTTAAACCATGAGGTTTGGTCAAATTCCTTTACTATAGCCTTCAGTTTTGATTTTTTCTTAAAATTCCCTTACTAGAGCCTTCAACTGTGCTTTACTATAGCCTGAAACCAAGAATTTTCTTTAAATTCCCTTCCAATTGCCTTCAGTCAATATTTTTCTTCAAATACTCTTACTACAGTCTCGTACCATGAATTTCTTCAAAATCTCTTACTATAGCCTTAAGTCATAACTTTTGTCAGAAGTCCCTTTCTATAGCCTTCAACCATTATTTTCCTTCTAATTCTCTTACTCTAGCCTTTTTGCATGAGTTTTTTAAAATTTCCATACTATAGCCTTCAACCATAGTTTTCTTAAAATTCTTTTACCAAAGCATTCAGCCATGAGTTTTGCTCAGATTCCTTTACTATTGCCTTCAATTTTGATTTTTTTCATAAAATTCCCTTAAAATAGCCTTCAGGTGTGATTGTTTTTTCAAATTCTCTTCCTACAAGCATCGGCCAAGTTTCGGTATTTAAAATGCTTTACTATAGCCTTAAACCCTGAATTTTTGTTAAATTCCCTTCTCATAGCCTTCAGTTATTATTTTTCTTAAAAAACCCTTACTATAGCCTCGTACCATGAATTTCTTCAAATTATCTTATTGTAGACTTAAGTCTTTTTTTTGTCAAAATTCCTTTCCTATAGCCTTCAACCGTGATTTCTCTTCAAATTCCTTACGATAGCCTTTAGCCAGGATTTTCGTTTCAATTGCTTTACTATAGCCTTGATCCACCATTTTCATCAAAATCTCTTACAATTGCTTCCAGCAATGATTTTACTTCAAGTTCCCTTACTATTGTCTTCAATTAAGATTTTTCATACAATTTCCTAGGTATAGCCTTAAACTCTGATTTTTTAAATATTCTTTCACAACAACATTAAGCCATTATTTTCTTTAAATTCCATTACGATAGCCTTCAACCATGAGTTTTCCTTAAATTACCAAGGAATTATCTTCTTTAAATTCCCTTATTATGGCCTTAAACCAAGACTTTTCCTAAAATTTCCTTACTATAGGATTCTGCCATGATTTTTCTTCAAATTCCCTAACTCCTGCACTGTGCCATGAATTTTTTCAAATTCTCTTACAATGGCCTTTCGCCATAATTTTTGTCGAAAGTCCCTTACTATTGCCTTCAATCATTATTTTCCGACAAATTCTCTTACTCAAACCATTTTCCATGATTTTTTTAAAACACCTTTTCTCAAGCCTTCAACCAAAGTTTGCATAAAATTCATCTAACATAGCCTTCAACCATGAGTTTTTCTCAAATTCCTTTACTATAGCCTTCTCTTTTTATTTTTTTTCAAAAATTTCCTTACTATAGCCTTCAGCTGTGATTTTTCTTCAAATTCTCTTCCTACAAGCATCAGCCAAGTTTCCTTATTTAAAATGCTTTACTATAGCCTTAAACCATGAATTTTCATAAAATTCCTTTCCAATAGCCTTCAATCATTATTTTTTTCAAAAACCCTTACTATAGTCTCATGCCATGAATTTCTTCAAATTCTCTTACTATAAACTTATGTCATTTTTTTGTCAAAAGTCCTTTACTTTGGCCTTCAACCATGATTTCTCCTCAAATTCCTTTTGACATCCTTTAGCCATGATTTTTGTTTCAATAACTTTAGTATAGCCTTCAACCTTCATTTTTATCATATTCACTTACAATTGCTTCCAGCTATGATTTTACATAAAATTCCCATACTATAGCCTTCAATTAAGATTTTTCTTATAATTTCCTAACTTTACTAGCCTTCAACCATAGTTTTCATAAATTTCTTTTACCATAGCCTTCATCCTTGAGGTTTGCTTAAATTCCCTTACTATATCCTACAGTTTTGATTTTTTCCTAAAAATTCACTTACTATAGCCTTCTGCTGTGATTTTTCTTAAAATTCTTCTACTACATGCGTCAACCATTTTTTCTTATTTAAAATGCATTACAATAGCCTTAAACCATGAATTTTCTTAAAATTCCCTTCCAATAGCCTTCAATCATTATTTTTCTTCAAGTACCCAAAATATAGCTTCGTACCATGAATTTCTTCAAATCCTCTTGCTATAGCCTTACGTCATTTTTATGTCAAAATTCCTTTATTATAGCCTTCAACCTTGATTTCTCTTCAAATTCCTTACGATAGCCTTTAGCCATGATTTTTGTTTCAATCGCTTTACTATAGCCTTGAACCACCATTTTCATCAAATTTTGTTACTATTGCTTCCAGCTATGAATTAACAAGAAATTCCCATGCTATAGCCTTCAATTAAGGTTTTTTATATAATTTTATAACTATAAGCTTTAGCTTTGATTTTTTTAAAATTCTTTCACTCCAAAATTCAGCCATTAATTTTTAAAAATTCCATTACAATAGCCTTCGACCATGAGTTTTCCTAAAATTCTTTAGGAATTATTTTCTTTAAATTCCATTAACTACAGCTTTAAACGATGATTTTTCCTAAAATTCCTTTAGAATAGCATTCAGCCATGGTTTTTCTTCTGATTCTCTTACTATAGCCTTTAGTCATAATTTTTGTCAAAGGTCCGTTACTAAGCCTTCAACCATTATTTTCCTACAAATTCTCTTACTCTAACCTTTTTCCATGAACTTTTAAAAATTCCTTTACTATAGCCATTAACCGAAGTATTCTTAAAATTCTTTTACCATAGCCTTCGACCACGAGTTTCCCTCAAATTTTCTTACTATTGCCTTAAGTTTTGATTTTTTTCTTGAACTTCTCTTACTACAAGCATCAACCAAGTTTCCTTATTTGAAATGCTTTACCATAGCCTTAAACCTTGAATTTTCTTGAACTTCCCATCCAATAGCCTTCACTCATTATTTTTCTTCAAATAACCTTACTATTGCCTCGTGCCATGAATTTCCTGAAATTCTCTTACTATAGCCTTAGGTCTTTTTTTTGTCAAAATTCCTTTACTATAGCCTTCAACCGTGATTTCTATTCAAATTCCTTACGATAGCCTTTAGCCATGATTTTTGTTTCAATTGCTTTACTATAGCCTTCAACCACCATTTTCATCAAATTCTCTTATTATTGCATCCATCTATAATTTTACTTCAAATTCCCTTACTATAGTCTTCAATTAATATTTTTTATATTATTTCCTAACTATAGCCTTTAACTCTGATTTTTTAAAAATTCTTTCACTACAACCTTCAGCCATTAATTTCATTAAAATCCATTACAATAGCCTTCAACCAAGAGTTTTTCTACAATTCCCTAAGAATTATCTTCTTTAAATTCCTAACTATAGCCTTAAACCATGACTTTTCCTAAAATTCTCTTACAATAGCATTCAGCCATGATTTTTCTTCAAATTCCCTAACTCTATCCTTGTGCCACGAATTGTTTTAAATTCTCTTACTATAGCCTTCAGTCATAATTTTTGTCAAAAGACCCTTACTATAGCCTTCAACCTTATTTTTGAGAAATTCTCTTACTCAAATCTTTTTTCATGATTTTTTTAAAACACCTTTACTCTAGTCTTCAACCAAAGTCTTCATAAAATTCTTCTAACAGAGCCTTCTACCATGATTTTTGCTCAAATTCCTTTACTATAGCCTTAAATTTTGATTTTTTCTTAAAATTCACGTACTATAGCCTTCAGCTGTGATTTTTATTCAAATTCTCTTTCTACAAGCATCGGCCAAATTTCCTTATTTCAAATGCATTATTATAGCATGAAACCAAGAATTTTCTTAAAATTCCCTTTCAACAGCCTTTAGTCAATATTTTTTTTCAAATACCCATACGATAGCCTCGTTCCTCGAATTTCTTCAAATTCTCTTCCTATTGTCTTAAGTGATTTTTTTGTCAAAATTCCCTTACTATAGCCTTCAACAATGATTTCTCTTCAAATTCCTTACGGCAACCTTTCACCATGATTTTTGTTTCAATTGCTTTACTATATTCTTGAACCACCATTTTCATCAGCTTCTCTTACTATTACTTTTAGCTATGATTTTACTTAAAATCCCCTTATTATAGTCTTCAATTAAGATTTTTCAAATAATTTCCTAACCATAGCCTTCATCTGTGATATTTTAAAAATTCTCTCACTACAACATTCAGCCATTATTTTTTTTAAATTTCATTACAATAACCTTTAACCATTAGTTTTACAAAAATTCCATAGGAATTAATGTCTTTAAATTCTCTAACTATGGCCTTAAATTATAATTTTTCCTAAAATTCCCATACTATAGTATTCAGCAATGATTTTTCTTGAAATTCCTTAAATCTAGCCGTGTGCCACGAATTTCTTATAATTCTTTTACAATAACCCTTAGTCATAATTTTTGTGAAAAGTCCTTTAGCCTTCAACCAATATTTTCCTTCAAATTCTCTTACTCTAGCCTTTTTCCATGATGTTTTGAAAATTCCATTACTCTAGCCTTCAACCAAATTTTTCATAAAATTCTTTTAACATAGCCTTCAACCATGACTTTTGCTCAAATTCCTTTACTATTGCCTTCGGTTTTGATTTTTTTCTTAAAATTTCCTAACTATAGCCTTCAGCTGTGATTTTTCTTCAAATTCCCTTCCAACAAGCATCAACAAGTTTCCTTATTTAAAATGCTTTACGATAGACTTAGACCTTGAATTTTCTTAAAATTCCCTTCAAATAGCCTTCAGTCATTATTTTTTTTAAATACCCTTACTATAACCTCGTACCATTACTATAGACTTCAACCATGATTTCTCTACATATTTCTTACGACAGCCTTTAGCCATGATTTTTTTTCAATATCTTACTTTAGCCATGAACCACCATTTTCCTCAGATTCTCTCGCTATTTCTTCCAGCTATGATTTTGCTACAAATTTCCTTACTATAGTCTTAAATAAAAAAATTTCAAATAATTTCCTAACCATAGCCTTCAGCTCTGATTTTTTAAAAATTCTCTCATTTCAACATTCAGCCATTATCATCTTTAAATTCCAATACAATAGCCTTTACGCATGAGTTTTCCTAAAATTGCCTGGGAATTATTTTCTTTAAATTCCCTAACTGTAGCCTTAAACCATGATTTTTCCTCAAATTCCCTTACAATAGCATTCAGACATGATTTTTATTCAAATTCCCTAAGTCTAGCCTTGTGCCACGAATTTCTTCAAATTCTCTTACTATAGCCTTTAGTCATAATTTTTGTCTAAAGTCCCTTACAATAGCCTTCAACCATTATTTTCCTTCTAATTCTCTTACTCTAGCTTTTTTCCTTGAGTTTTTTAAAATTCCCTTACTATAGACTTCAAACATAGTTTTCTTAAAATTCTCTTACCAAAGTATTCAGCTATGAGTTTTGCTCAGATTCCTTTACTATCGCCTTAAATTTTGATATTTTTCATAAAATTCCCTTACGACAGCCTTCTGGTGTGATTTTTTTTCAAATTCTTTTCCTACAAGCATCGGCCAAGTTTCTTTATTTAAAATGCTTTAATATTCCCTTAAACCCTGAATTTTCAAAACATTCGCTACCAATTGCCTTCAGTAATTATTTTTCTTCAAATACCCTTACTATAGCCTCATACCATGAATTAGTTCAAGTACTCTTAATGTTGCCTTCAGTCTTTTTATTGTCCAAATTCCTTTACAAGAGCCTTCAACCGTGATTTCTCTTCAAATTCCTTATGATAGCCTTTAGCCATGATTTTCATTTCAATTGGTTTACTATAGCCTTAGACCACCATTTTCATCAAAATCTCTTACTATTGCTTCTAGCAATGATTTTACTTCAAATTCCCTTACAATTGTCTTCATTTAAATTTTTTCATATAATTTCTTAAGTATAGCCTTAAACTCTGATTTTTTAAAAATTCTTTCACTACAACATTCAGCCATTATTTTCTTTAAATTCCCTAGGAATTATCTTCTTTAAATTCCCTAATTATAGCCTTAAACCATGACTTTTCCTAAAATTCCCTTACAATAGAATTCAGCCATGATTTTTCTTCAAATTCCCTAACTCCAGCACTGTGCCATTAATTTTTTCAAATTCTCTTAATATAGCCTTTAGTCATAATTTTTGTGAAAAGTCGCTTACTATAGCATTCAACCATTATTTTCTGACAAATTCTCTACTCAAGCCATTTTTCATTAATTTTTTAAAACTCCTTTACTCTAGCCTTCAACCAAAGTTTGCATAAAATTCTTCTAACATAGCCTTCAACCATGAGTTTTGCTCAAATTCCTTTACGATAGCCTTCTAACATAGCCTTCTGTTTAGATTTTTTTCTAAAAATTCCCTTACTATAGCCTTCTGTTGTGATTTTTCTTCAAATTCTCTTCCTAGGAGCATCAGCCAAGTTTCCTTATTTAAAATGCTTTACTATAGCCTTAAACCTTGAATTTTCTTAAAATTCCCTTCCAATAGCCTTCAGTCATTATTTTTTTTAAATACCCTTACTATAGCCTCTTGCCATGAATTTCTTCAAATTCTCTTACTATAGCCATATGTCATTTTTTTTGTCAAAATTCCTTTCCTTTAGCCTTCAACCATGATATCTCCTCTAATCCCTTACGACATCCTTAAACCATGATTTTGATTTCAATAGCTTTACTATAGCCTTCAACCACCATTTTCTTCAAATTCATTTACTATTGCTTCCAGCTATGATTTTACTTGAAATTCCCATAGTATAGCCTTCAATTAAAATTTTACTTATAATTTCCTAACTATAGCCTTCAGCTCTGATTTTTTAAAAATTCTCTTACTACAACATTCAACCATTATTTTGTTTAAATTTTATTACAATAGCCTTTAACCGAGAGTTTTCCTAAAATTCCCTTGGAATTATTTTCTTTAAATTCCCTAACTATAGCTTTAAACCATGATTTTTCCTAAAATTCCCACACTATACAATTCAGCAATGATTTTTCTTTAAATTTCCTAACTCTAGCCGTGTGCCACGAATTTCTTGAAATTCTCTTACTATAGCCCTTAGTCATAATTTTTGTCAAAAGTCCCTTAGCCTTCAACCATTATTTTCCTTCAAATTCTCTTACTCTTTCCTTTTTACATGATTTTTTTAAAATTCCTTCACTCTAATCTTCAACCAAAGTTTTCATAAAATTCTTTTAACATAACCTTCAACCATGACTTTTGCTCAAATTCCTTTTCTATAGCCTTCGGTTTTCATTTTTTTCTTAAAATTCCCGAACTATTGCCTTCAACTGTGATTTTTCTTCAAATTCCTTTCCTACAAGCATCAACAAGTTTCCTTATTTAAAATGGTTTACTATAGCTGATAAGTGTCCAAAAGACACTTATTTATGCATGATTTAATGAGCATAAACTCCCATTATGAATTAATTATTAGCTTGAACATGAATTATATAACTCAAATTCATGTTTTGTGTCTCAAGTGCCTGAGAAAATAAGAAAAGCTGAAATCTGAGGGAAATTGAAGAAGAAAGGAGTAAAAAGAGCCAAAAAAGGGAACGGCGCGACCACGCCAGGAAAAGGTGTGGAACTTCAAATAAATTTTGGAAATTCCCAACTGCTAGGAAGGCTGAAAGGAGGACAGTTCGGGAATGTGAAATGGCGCGACCGCGCCCCCCGAGGGCGCTACCGCGCCATGAAGATGGCGCTACCAGTGGCGCTGCCGCACCGCACTGTTTCCTTACAAAGATGTCAAATTCTATTTCGGGAAGTCGGCGAAGAGTCTAAGGAGTGGCGCGACCACGCCAGTTCAACAGCATAAAGTGGCACGACCGCGCCATGAAGAATCCTTTCTCATATAGGACCCGAAGGCCGTGTTCCAGACTTGGACAAAATTCCTGCTCCAATGGCGCGACCGTGCCAAAACAAAGAACAATTCGGCGCTACCGCGCCGCTGACTCAACAACGTGACTTGCGGAAATCTCAGGATTCTGACTACCAATCTAGCCCAAACTTGGGAGAAGAAGTCCTAATTGGCTAAAGAAGGTATCCACGAAGATTTTATGGTATATTGCTCGAGTTTAGGTGCATTGAATGATCAAGAAAAGAAGTCCAAGACAAAGGAAACTGCTCCCATAAAAGGAAAGTACAAGTCCGAGATTGAAGAGGCCATAACTGGAGATTCTGACTTCCAATTGGATCCAAATTTGGACCACAGCTTCCTGAGAGTATTGAGAATAATGACACAGAAAATCAGGCCAATCCAAGTCGGTTTTGTGGAGTTTTAAATTTTCAAAGTGGTGGACCTAGTGCAGGAATTGGCAGCAGAAGTAGTTCAACTTCTCAAGATAATATCTCAAGTTTCCCAACTCATATTGAACTCAAATTTCGTGAACAAGGCAAGGACCTCAGAAGGAAGGTTCGTATATAATTTCACCCAATTCTGAGGTTGGTAAAGCATAATTCATACCCCTGGACAGAGGCCAATTTACAAGTTCTGGACAGAAGCCCAGTTATAAATAGAGGTCCGAGGTAGAGAGCAAATCATCCTATTTTGTAGTGTAGATCCAGTTTTTGGAGTGTAAATCTAGTTTGTAGTCTAGGTTTTTATTATTTGTAGTTAGTTTGGAGTTGAGAGAAAGTCCAGAGAAAGTCTTACAGGACCTCTTGGCACTTTGGAGAGAAGGAAGAGATTTCAGTCAAGGAGTTGAAGCTAAGGGACAGTTCCTCAAAAGGGGGCTTTCTGTACTTGTTTTCTTCTTATTTCCATGTCTGTAATTGAATCCTTTTTACTGTGTGTTTATTCTATTATTATGGAGTAGTCTCTCTTTGTTGAGGAAGTCATGAACTCCTAGTTGTTTATGTTTAAGTTCTGAATTCTATAGTAATAAAGTACTCTGCTTTTGTTTTAGAATCTGTATTCATTGCTTATTGCTAATTTAGATTGATATCTGAAGTTTAATGAGGTACAGATTGAGAAGTTAAATTTCAGTAAAGATTTGGGTTAGTTATATGATTCCTTGTTTTCTAAAATAACTCGCTTTTAAACTAGATTGTTCCGGGTTCGAAGGAGACTAGTGGAAGGCGATGTGACTTATTAAACTCTTGTTCTGAATAAGAGAGAGTTAATCTTCAAGCTTTTATATTTATGCACTTAGGATTTGAATGTTCCGGTTGAGAAGGAGTTCAAAGAATAAGTGAAAGTTATTTCCTGTATATGGGTAACCAGGTTTTCAAAAGCTAAGTCAAGGTAAGGGTATTTGAGCTATAAAATTAGAACTTTGCATGTTAGCAACTAGGAGGGATTGACATTCTTCCCCAACATCTCGTCTCTATTAGTTTTTCCAGTAGTTTAATTCTATTTTGTTTTTCCAGTTCTCAAAACCAAAATTTTTTTTCCTCAATCAATAGAAAAATCTTTGCTTAAACTGAGTTCTCATCAAGGTCTCTATGGGATCGATATCTGGACTCTCGAGTCTATATTACTTGCTGACCTAGTGCACTTGCTAGACACCCAACAATAGCCTTAAACTATGAATTTTCTTAAAATTCCCTTCTAATAGCCTTTTGTCATTATTTTTTTCAAATACCCTTCCTATATCCTCATACCATGAATTTTTTTCTAATTCTCTTACAATTGCCTTATGTCATTTTTTTGCAAATATTCCATTACTATACCATTCAACCATGATTTCTCAACAAATTTCTTACGACAGCCTTTAGCCATGATTTTGTTTTCAATATCTTACTATAGCCATCAACCACCATTTTCCTCAGATTCTATCACTATTGCTTCCTGCTATGATTTTGCTACAAACTCCCTTACCATAGTCTTCAATAAAAAAATTTCACAAAATTTCCTAGCCATAGCCTTCAACTCTGATTTTTTAAAAATTCTCTCATTTCAACATTCAGCCATTATTTTCTTTAAATTCTATTACAATAGCCTTTACGCTTGAGTTTTCCTAAAATCTCTTGGGAGTTATTTTCTTTAAATTCCCTAACTGTAGCCTTAAACCATGATTTTTCCAAAAATTCCCTTACTATAGCATTCAACCATGATTTTTATTCAAATTCCCAAAGTCTAGCCTTGTGCCACGAATTTCTTCAAATTCTCTTACTATAGCCTTTTATCATAACTTTTGTCAACAGTCCCTTACTATAGCCTTCAACCATTATTTACCTTCTAATTCTCTTACTCTAGCCTTTTTCCTTGAGTTTTTTAAAATTCCCTTACTATAGCCTTCAACCATAGTTTTCTTAAAATTCTTTTACTAAAGCATTCAGCCATGAGTTTTGCTCAGATTCCTTTACTATCGCCTTAAATTTTGATTTTTTTCATAAAATTCCCTTACTACAGCTGCGTTCAGGTGTGATGTTTTTTTCAAATTCGTTTCCTACAAGCATCGGCAAGTTTCCATATTTAAAATGCTTTAATATTGCCTTAAACCCCGAATTTTCAAAAAATTCCCTTCCAATAGCCTTCAAATATTATTTTTCTTCAAATACCCTTACTATAGCCTCGTACCATGAATTACTTCATATTCTTTTAATGTGGCCTTAAGTCTTTTTTTTGTCAAAATTCCTTTACTATAGCCTTCAACCGTGATTTCTCTTCAAATTCCATAATGATAGCCTTTAGCCATGATTTTCATTTCATTTGGTTTACTATAGCCTTGGACCACCATTTTCATCAAAATCTCTTACTATTGCTTCAACCAATGATTTTACTTCAAATTCCTTACAATTGTCTTCATTTAATATTTTTCAAACAATTTCCTAAGTATAGCCTTAAACTCTGATTTTTTCAAAATTATTTCACTACAACATTCAGCCATTATTTTCTTTAAATTCCATGATGATAGCTTTCAACCATGAGTTTTCCTTAAATTCCCTAGGAATTATCTTCTTTAAATTCCCTAATTATAGCCTTAAACCATGACTTTTCCTAAAATTCCCTTACAATAGAATTCAGCCATGATTTTTCTTCAAATTCCCTAACTCCAGGACTGTGCCATGAATTTTTTCAAATTCTCTTACTATAGCCTTTAGTCATAATTTTTGTCAAAAGACCCTTACTATAGCCTTCAACCATTATTTTCCGACAAATTCTCCACTCAAGCCATTTTTAGTGATTTTTTAAAACTCCTTTACTCTAGCCTTCAACCAAAGTGTGCATAAAATTTTTCTAACATAGCCTTCAACCATGAGTTTTTCTCAAATTCCTTTACGATAGCCTTCTGTTTAGATGTTTTTCTAAAAATTCCCTTACTATAGCCTTCTGTTGTGATTTTTCTTCAAATTCTCTTCCTACAAGCATCAGCCAAGTTTCCTTATTTAAAATGCTTTACTATAGCCTTAAACCTTGAGCTTTCTTAAAATTCCCTTCCAATAGCCTTCAATCATTATTTTTTTCAAATACCCTTACTATTGCCTCTTGCTATGAATTTCTTCAAATTCTCTTACTATATCCATATGTCATTTTTTTGTCAAAATTCCTTTACTTTAGCCTTCAACCATGATATCTCCTCTAATCCCTTACGACATCCTTAAGCCATGATTTTTATTTCAATAGCTTTACTATAGCCTTCAACCACCATTTTCATCAAATTCGCTTACTATTGCTTCCAGCTATGATTTTAGTTGAAATTCCCATACTAAAGCCTTCAATTAAAATTTTACTTACAATTTCCTAACTATAGCCATCATCTCTGATTTTTTAAAAATTCTCTCACTACAACATTCAACCTATTATTTTGTTTAAATTTCATTACAATAGCCTTTAACCGAGACTTTTCCTAAAATTTCCTTGGAATTATTTTCTTTAAATTCACTAACTATAGCCTTAAACCATGATTTTTCCTAAAATTCCCACACTATACAATTCAACAATGATTTTTCTTTAAATTTCCTAACTCTAGCTATGTGCCACGAATTTCTTGAAATTCTCTTACTATAGCCCTTAGTCATAATTTTTGTCAAAAGTCCATCAGCCTTCAACCATAATTTTCCTTCAAATTCTCTTACTCTAGCCTTTTTAAATGATTTTTTTAAAATTCTGTTACTCTATTCTTCAGCCAAAGCTTTCATAAAATTCTTTTAACATAACCTTCAACCATGACCTTTGCTCAAATTCCTTTACTATAGCCTTCGGTTTTGATTTTTTTCTTAAAATTCCCGAACTATTGCCTTCAACTGTGATTTTTGTCCAAATTCCTTTCCTACAAGCATCAGCAAGTTTCCTTATTTAAAATGGTTTACTATAGCCTTAAACCATGAATTTTCTTAAAATTCCCTTCTAATAGCCTGTTGTTGTTATTTTTTTCAAATACCCTTCCTTTATCCTCATACCATGAATTTTTTCTAATTCTCTTACTATAGCCTTTTGTCATTTTTTTTTTTTTTTTGCAAATATTCCTTTACCATACCCATCAACCATGATTTCTCTACAAATTTCTTCACGACAACCTTTAGCCATGACTTTTTTTTTTTAAATATCTTACTGTAGCCATGAACCACCATTTTCCTCAGATTCTCTCACTATTGCTTCCAGCTATGATTTTGCTACAAATTCCCTTACTATTGTCTTCAATAAAAAAATTTCACAAAATTTCCTAACCATAGCCTTCAGCTCTGATTTTTTAAAAATTCTCTCATTTCAACATTCAGCCATTATTTTCTTTAAATTCTATTACAATAGCCTTTACGCTTGAGTTTTCCTAAAATCTCTTGGGAGTTATTTTCTTTAAATTCCCTAACTATAGCCTTAAACCATGATTTTTCCTAAAATTCCCTTACTATAGCATTCAGCCATGATTTTTATTCAAATTCCCAAAGTCTAGCCTTGTGCCACGAATTTCTTCGAATTCTCTTACTATAGCCTTTAGTCATAACTTTTGTCAACAGTCCCTTACTTTAGCCTTCAACCATTATTTACCTTCTAATTCTCTTACTCTAGCCTTTTTCCTTGAGTTTTTTAAAATTCTCTTACTATAGCCTTCAACCATAGTTTTCTTAAAATTCTTTTACTAAAGCATTCAGCCTTGAGTTTTGCTCAGATTCCTTTACTATCGCCTTAAATTTTGATTTTTTTCATAAAATTCCCTTACTACAGCTGCGTTCAGGTGTTTTGTTTTTTTCAAATTCATTTCCTACAAGCATCGGCAAGTTTCCTTATTTAAAATGCTTTAATATTGCCTTAAACCCCGAATTTTCAAAAAATTCCCTTCCAATAGCCTTCAAATATTATTTTTCTTCAAATACCCTTACTATAGCCTCGTACCATGAATTACTTCATATTCTTTTAATGTGGCCTTAAGTCTTTTTTTTGTCAAAATTCCTTTACTATAGCCTTCAATCGTGATTTCTCTTCAAATTCCATACGATAGCCTTTAGCCATGATTTTTATTTCATTTGGTTTACTATAGCCTTGGACCACCATTTTCATCAAAATCTCTTACTATTGCTTCAAGCAATGATTTTACTTCAAATTCCCTTACAATTGTCTTCATTTAATATTTTTCAAACAATTTCCTAAGTATAGCCTTAAACTCTGATTTTTTCAAAATTATTTCACTACAACATTCAGCCATTATTTTCTTTAAATTCCATGATGATAGCTTTCAACCATGAGTTTTCCTTAAATTCCCTAGGAATTATCTTCTTTAAATTCCCTAATTATAGCCTTAAACCATGACTTTTCCTAAAATCCCTTACAATAGAATTCAGCCATGATTTTTCTTCAAATTCCCTAACTCCAGGACTGTGCCATGAATTTTTTCAAATTCTCTTACTATAGCCTTTAGTCATAATTTTTGTCAAAAGACCCTTACTATAGCCTTCGACCATTATTTTCCGACAAATTCTCTACTCAAGCCATTTTTCATAATTTTTTTAAAACTCCTTTACTCTTGCCTTCAACCAAAGTTTGCATAAAATTTTTCTAACATAGCCTTCAACCTTGAGTTTTTCTCAAATTCCTTTACAATAGCCTTCTGTTTGCATGTTTTTTCTAAAAATTCCCTTAGTATAGCCTTCTGTTGTGATTTTTCTTCAAATTCTCTTCCTACAAGCATCAGCCAAGCTTCCTTATTTAAAATGCTTTACTATAGCCTTAAACCTTGAACTTTCTTAAAATTCCCTTCCAATAGCCTTCAATCATTATTATTTTCAAATACCCTTACTATTGCCTCTTACTATGAATTTCTTCAAATTCTCTTACTATAACCATATGTCATTTTTTTGTCAAAATTCCTTTACTTTAGCCTTCAACCATGATATCTCCTCTAATCCCTTACGACATCCTTAAGCCATGATTTTTATTTCAATAACTTTACTATAGTCTTTAACCGCCATTTTCATCAAATTCGCTTACTATTGCTTCCAGCTATGATTTTACTTGAAATTCCCATACTAAAGCCTTCAATTAAAATTTTATTTACAATTTCCTAACTATAGCCATCATCTCTGATTTTTTAAAAATTCTCTCACTACAACATTCAACCATTATTTTGTATAAATTCCATTACAATAGCCCTTAACCGATAGTTTTCCTAAAATTCCCTTGGAATTATTTTCTTTAAATTCGCTAACTATAGCCTTAAACCATGATTTTTCCTAAAATTCCCACACTATATAATTCAGCAAAGATTTTTGTTTAAATTTCCTAACTCTAGCCGTGTGCCACGAATTTCTTGAAATTCTCTTACTATAGCCCTTAGTCATAATTTTTGTCAAAAGTCCCTTAGCCTTCAACCATTATTTTCCTTCAAATTCTCGTACTCTAGCCTTTTGACATGATTTTTTAAAAATTCCTTTACTCTAATCTTCTGCCAAAGATTTCATAAAATTCTTTTAGCATAACCTTCAACCATGACTTTTGCTCAAATTCCTTTACAATAGCCTTCGATTTTGATATTTTTCTTTAAATTCCCGAACTATTGCCTTCTGCTGTGATTTTTTTTAAAATTCCTTTCCTACAATCATCAGCAAGTTTCCTTATTTAAAATGGTTTACTATAGCCTAAAACCATGAATTTTCTTAAAACTCCCTTCTAATAGCCTTTTGTCGTTATTTTTTTCAAATACCCTTCTTTTATCCTCATACCATGAATTTTTTCTAATTCTATTACTATAGCCTTATGTCATTTTTTTGCAAATATTCCATTACCATACCCATCAACCATGATTTCTCTACAAATTTCTTACGACAGCCTTTAGCCATGATTTTTTTTTAAATATCTTACAATAGCCATGAACCACCATTTTCCTCAGATTCTCTCACTATTGCTTCCAGCTATGATTTTGCTACAAATTCCCTTACTATAGTCTTCAATAAAAAAATTTCACAAAATTTCCTAACCATTGCCTTCAGCTCTGATTTTTTAAAAATTCTCTCATTTCAACATTCAGCCATTATTTTCTTTAAATTCTATTACAATAGCCTTTACGCTTGAGTTTTCCTAAAATCTCTTGGGAGTTATTTTCTTTAAATTCCCTAACTGTAGCCTTAAACCATGATTTTTCCTAAAATTCCCTTACTATAGCATTCAGCCATGATTTTTATTCAAATTCCCAAAGTCTAGCCTTGTGCCACGAATTTCTTCAAATTCTCTTACTATAGCCTTTTGTCATAACTTTTGTCAACAGTCCCTTACTATAGCCTTCAACCATTATTTACCTTCTAATTCTCTTACTCAAGCCTTTTTCCTTGAGTTTTTTAAAATTCCCTTTCTATAGCCTTCAACCATAGTTTTCTTAAAATTCGTTTACTAAAGCATTCAGCCATGAGTTTTGCTCAGATTCCTTTACTATCGCCTTAAATTTTGATTTTTTTCATAAAATTCCCTTACTACAGCTGCGTTCAGGTGTGATGTTTTTTTCAAATTCGTTTCCTACAAGCATCGGCAAGTTTCCTTATTTAAAATGCTTTAATATTGCCTTAAACCCCGAATTTTCAAAAAATTCCCTTCCAATAGCCTTCAAATATTATTTTTCTTCAAATACCCTTACTATAGCCTCGTACCATGAATTACTTCAAATTCTGTTAATGTGGCCTTAAGTCTTTTTTTTGTCAAAATTCCTTTACTATAGCCTTCAACCGTGATTTCTCTTCAAATTCCATACGATAGCCTTTAGCCATGATTTTTATTTCATTTGGTTTACTATAGCCTTGGACCACCATTTTCATCAAAATCTCTTACTATTGCTTCAACCAATGATTTTACTTCAAATTTCCTTACAATTGTCTTCATTTAAGATTTTTCAAACAATTTCCTAAGTATAGCCTTAAACTCTGATTTTTTCAAAATTATTTCACTACAACATTCAGCCATTATTTTCTTTAAATTCCATGATGATAGCTTTCAACCATGAGTTTTCCTTAAATTCCCTAGGAATTATCTTCTTTAAATTCCCTAATTATAGCCTTAAACCATGACTTTTCCTAAAATCCCTTACAATAGAATTCAGCCATGATTTTTCTTCAAATTCCCTAACTCCAGGACTGTGCCATGAATTTTTTCAAATTCTCTTACTATAGCCTTTAGTCATAATTTTTGTCAAAAGACCCTTACTATAGCCTTCGACCATTATTTTCTGACAAATTCTCTACTCAAGCCATTTTTCATAATTTTTTTAAAACTCCTTTACTCTTGCCTTCAACCAAAGTTTGCATAAAATTTTTCTAACATAGCCTTCAACCTTGAGTTTTTCTCAAATTCCTTTACGATAGCCTTCTGTTTGCATGTTTTTTCTAAAAATTCCCTTAGTATAGCCTTCTGTTGTGATTTTTCTTCAAATTCTCTTCCTACAAGCATCAGCCAAGCTTCCTTATTTAAAATGCTTTACTATAGCCTTAAACCTTGAACTTTCTTAAAATTCCCTTCCAATAGCCTTCAATCATTATTATTTTCAAATACCCTTACTATTGCCTCTTACTATGAATTTCTTCAAATTCTCTTACTATAACCATATGTCATTTTTTTGTCAAAATTCCTTTACTTTAGCCTTCAACCATGATATCTCCTCTAATCCCTTACGACATCCTTAAGCCATGATTTTTATTTCAATAACTTTACTATAGTCTTTAACCGCCATTTTCATCAAATTCGCTTACTATTGCTTCCAGCTATGATTTTACTTGAAATTCCCATACTAAAGCCTTCAATTAAAATTTTATTTACAATTTCCTAACTATAGCCATCATCTCTGATTTTTTAAAAATTCTCTCACTACAACATTCAACCATTATTTTGTATAAATTCCATTACAATAGCCTTTAACCGATAGTTTTCCTAAAATTCCCTTGGAATTATTTTCTTTAAATTCGCTAACTATAACCTTAAACCATGATTTTTCCTAAAATTCCCACACTATATAATTCAGCAAAGATTTTTTGTTTAAATTTCCTAACTCTAGTCGTGTGCCATTTAATTTCTTGAAATTCTCTTACTATAGCCCTTAGTCATAATTTTTGTCAAAAGTCCCTTAGCCTTCAACCATTATTTTCCTTCAAATTCTCGTACTCTAGCCTTTTGACATGATTTTTTAAAAATTCCTTTACTCTAATCTTCTGCCAAAGATTTCATAAAATTCTTTTAGCATAACCTTCAACCATGACTTTTGCTCAAATTCCTTTACAATAGCCTTCGATTTTGATATTTTTCTTAAAATTCCCGAACTATTGCCTTCTGCTGTGATTTTTTTTCAAATTCCTTTCCTACAATCATCAGCAAGTTTCCTTATTTAAAATGGTTTACTATAGCCTTAAACCATGAATTTTCTTAAAACTCCCTTCTAATAGCCTTTTGTCGTTATTTTTTTCAAATACCCTTCTTTTATCCTCATACCATGAATTTTTTCTAATTCTATTACTATAGCCTTATGTCATTTTTTTGCAAATATTCCATTACCATACCCATCAACCATGATTTCTCTACAAATTTCTTACGACAGCCTTTAGCCATGATTTTTTTTTAAATATCTTACAATAGCCATGAACCACCATTTTCCTCAGATTCTCTCACTATTGCTTCCAGCTATGATTTTGCTACAAATTCCCTTACTATAGTCTTCAATAAAAAAATTTCACAAAATTTCCTAACCATTGCCTTCAGCTCTGATTTTTTAAAAATTCTCTCATTTCAACATTCAGCCATTATTTTCTTTTAAATTCTATTACAATAGCCTTTACGCTTTGAGTTTTCCTAAAATCTCTTGGGAGTTATTTTCTTTAAATTCCCTAACTGTAGCTTTAAACCATGATTTTTCCTAAAATTCCTTTACTATAGCATTCAGCCATGATTTTTTTTATTCAAATTCCCAAAGTCTAGCCTTTGTGCCAACGAATTTCTTCAAATTCTCTTACTATAGCCTTTTGTCATAACTTTTGTCAACAGTCCCTTACTATAGCCTTCAACCATTATTTACCTTCTAATTCTCTTACTCAAGCCTTTTTTCCTTGAGTTTTTAAAATTCCCTTTCTATAGCCTTCAACCATAGTTTTTTCTTAAAATTGTTTACTAAAGCATTCAGCCATGAGTTTTGCTCAGATTCCTTTACTATCGCCTTTAAATTTTGATTTTTTTCATAAAATTCCCTTACTACAGCTGCGTTCAGGTGTGATGTTTTTTTCAAATTCGTTTCCTACAAGCATCGGCAAGTTTCCTTATTTAAAATGCTTTAATATTGCCTTAAACCCCGAATTTCAAAAAATTCTTCCAATAGCCTTCAAATATTATTTTTCTTCAAATACCCTTACTATAGCCTCATTACCATGAATTACTTCAAATTCTGTTAATGTGGCCTTTAAGTTTTTTTTTGTCAAAATTCCTTTACTATAGCCTTCAACCGTGATTTCTCTTCAAATTCCATAACGATAGCCTTTAGCCATGATTTTTTATTTCATTTGGTTTACTATAGCCTTGGACCACCATTTTCATCAAAATCTCTTACTATTGCTTCAAGCAATGATTTTACTTCAAATTTCCTTACAATTGTCTTCATTTAAGATTTTTCAAACAATTTCCTAAGTATAGCCTTAAACTCTGATTTTTTCAAAATTATTTCACTACAACATTCAGCCATTATTTTCTTTAAATTCCATGATGATAGCTTTCAACCATGAGTTTTCCTTAAATTCCCTAGGAATTATCTTCTTTAAATTCCCTAATTATAGCCTTAAACCATGACTTTTCCTAAAATCCCTTACAATAGAATTCAGCCATGATTTTTCTTCAAATTCCCTAACTCCAGGACTGTGCCATGAATTTTTTCAAATTCTCTTACTATAGCCTTTAGTCATAATTTTTGTCAAAAGACCCTTACTATAGCCTTCGACCATTATTTTCCGACAAATTCTCTACTCAAGCCATTTTTTTCATAATTTTTTAAAACTCCTTTACTCTTGCCTTCAACCAAAGTTTGCATAAAATTTTTCTAACATAGCCTTCAACCTTGAGTTTTTCTCAAATTCCTTTTCGATATAGCCTACTGTTTGCATTTTTTTTTCTAAAATTCCCTTAGTATAGCCTTCTGTTGTGATTTTTCTTCAAATTCTCTTCCTACAAGCATCAGCCAAGCTTCCTTATTTAAAATGCTTTACTATAGCCTTAAACCTTGAACTTTCTTAAAATTCCCTTCCAATAGCCTTCAATCATTATTATTTTCAAATACCCTTACTATTGCCTCTTACTATGAATTTCTTCAAATTCTCTTACTATAACCATATGTCATTTTTTTGTCAAAATTCCTTTACTTTAGCCTTCAACCATGATATCTCCTCTAATCCCTTACGACATCCTTAAGCCATGATTTTTATTTCAATAACTTTACTATAGTCTTTAACCGCCATTTTCATCAAATTCGCTTACTATTGCTTCCAGCTATGATTTTACTTGAAATTCCCATACTAAAGCCTTCAATTAAAATTTTATTTACAATTTCCTAACTATAGCCATCATCTCTGATTTTTTAAAAATTCTCTCACTACAACATTCAACCATTATTTTGTATAAATTCCATTACAATAGCCTTTAACCGATAGTTTTCCTAAAATTCCCTTGGAATTATTTTCTTTAAATTCGCTAACTATAACCTTAAACCATGATTTTTCCTAAAATTCCCACACTATATAATTCAGCAAAGATTTTTGTTTAAATTTCCTAACTCTAGCCGTGTGCCACGAATTTCTTGAAATTCTCTTACTATAGCCCTTAGTCATAATTTTTGTCAAAAGTCCCTTAGCCTTCAACCATTATTTTCCTTCAAATTCTCGTACTCTAGCCTTTTGACATGATTTTTTAAAAATTCCTTTACTCTAATCTTCTGCCAAAGATTTCATAAAATTCTTTTAGCATAACCTTCAACCATGACTTTTGCTCAAATTCCTTTACAATAGCCTTCGATTTTGATATTTTTCTTAAAATTCCCGAACTATTGCCTTCTGCTGTGATTTTTTTTTCAAATTCCTTTCCTACAATCATCAGCAAGTTTCCTTATTTAAAATGGTTTACTATAGCCTTAAACCATGAATTTTCTTAAAACTCCTTCTAATAGCCTTTTTTCGTTTTTTTTTTTTCAAATACCCTTTCTTTTATCCTCATACCATGAATTTTTTCTAATTCTATTACTATAGCCTTATGTCATTTTTTTGCAAATATTCCATTACCATACCCATCAACCATGATTTCTCTACAAATTTCTTACGACAGCCTTTAGCCATGATTTTTTTTTAAATATCTTACAATAGCCATGAACCACCATTTTCCTCAGATTCTCTCACTATTGCTTCCAGCTATGATTTTGCTACAAATTCCCTTACTATAGTCTTCAATAAAAAAATTTCACAAAATTTCCTAACCATTGCCTTCAGCTCTGATTTTTTAAAAATTCTCTCATTTCAACATTCAGCCATTATTTTCTTTAAATTCTATTACAATAGCCTTTACGCTTGAGTTTTCCTAAAATCTCTTGGGAGTTATTTTCTTTAAATTCCCTAACTGTAGCCTTAAACCATGATTTTTCCTAAAATTCCCTTACTATAGCATTCAGCCATGATTTTTATTCAAATTCCCAAAGTCTAGCCTTGTGCCACGAATTTCTTCAAATTCTCTTACTATAGCCTTTTGTCATAACTTTTGTCAACAGTCCCTTACTATAGCCTTCAACCATTATTTACCTTCTAATTCTCTTACTCAAGCCTTTTTCCTTGAGTTTTTTAAAATTCCCTTTCTATAGCCTTCAACCATAGTTTTCTTAAAATTCGTTTACTAAAGCATTCAGCCATGAGTTTTGCTCAGATTCCTTTACTATCGCCTTAAATTTTGATTTTTTTCATAAAATTCCCTTACTACAGCTGCGTTCAGGTGTGATGTTTTTTTCAAATTCGTTTCCTACAAGCATCGGCAAGTTTCCTTATTTAAAATGCTTTAATATTGCCTTAAACCCCGAATTTTCAAAAAATTCCCTTCCAATAGCCTTCAAATATTATTTTTCTTCAAATACCCTTACTATAGCCTCGTACCATGAATTACTTCAAATTCTGTTAATGTGGCCTTAAGTCTTTTTTTTGTCAAAATTCCTTTACTATAGCCTTCAACCGTGATTTCTCTTCAAATTCCATACGATAGCCTTTAGCCATGATTTTTTATTTCATTTGGTTTACTATAGCCTTGGACCACCATTTTCATCAAAATCTCTTACTATTGCTTCAAGCAATGATTTTACTTCAAATTTCCTTACAATTGTCTTCATTTAAGATTTTTCAAACAATTTCCTAAGTATAGCCTTAAACTCTGATTTTTTTCAAAATTATTTCACTACAACATTCAGCCATTATTTTCTTTTAAATTCCATGATGATAGCTTTCAACCATGAGTTTTCCTTAAATTCCCTAGGAATTATCTTCTTTAAATTCCCTAATTATAGCCTTAAACCATGACTTTTCCTAAAATCCCTTACAATAGAATTCAGCCATGATTTTTCTTCAAATTCCCTAACTCCAGGACTGTGCCATGAATTTTTTTTCAAATTCTCTTACTATAGCCTTTAGTCATAATTTTTGTCAAAAGACCCTTACTATAGCCTTCGACCATTATTTTTCCGACAAATTCTCTACTCAAGCCATTTTTCATAATTTTTTAAAACTCCTTTACTCTTGCCTTCAACCAAAGTTTGCATAAAATTTTTTCTAACATAGCCTTCAACCTTGAGTTTTTCTCAAATTCCTTTTACGATAGCCTTCTGTTTGCATGTTTTTTCTAAAAATTCCCTTAGTATAGCCTTCTGTTGTGATTTTTCTTCAAATTCTCTTCCTACAAGCATCAGCCAAGCTTCCTTATTTAAAATGCTTTACTATAGCCTTAAACCTTGAACTTTCTTAAAATTCCTTCCAATAGCCTTCAATCATTATTATTTTCAAATACCCTTACTATTGCCTCTTACTATGAATTTCTTCAAATTCTCTTACTATAACCATATGTCATTTTTTTGTCAAAATTCCTTTACTTTAGCCTTCAACCATGATATCTCCTCTAATCCATTACGACATCCTTAAGCCATGATTTTTATTTCAATAACTTTACTATAGTCTTTAACCGCCATTTTCATCAAATTCTTTTTACTATTTGCTTCCAGCTATGATTTTACTTGAAATTCCCATACTAAAGCCTTCAATTAAAATTTTATTTACAATTTCCTAACTATAGCCATCATCTCTGATTTTTAAAAATTCTCTCACTACAACATTCAACCATTATTTTGTATAAATTCCATTACAATAGCCTTTAACCGATAGTTTTCCTAAAATTCCCTTGGAATTATTTTCTTTAAATTCGCTAACTATAGCCTTAAACCATGATTTTTCCTAAAATTCCCACACTATATAATTCAGCAAAGATTTTGTTTAAATTTCCTAACTCTAGGCGTGTGTGCCACGAATTTCTTGAAATTCTCTTACTATAGCCCTTAGTCATAATTTTTGTCAAAAGTCCCTTAGCCTTCAACCATTATTTTCCTTCAAATTCTCGTACTCTAGCCTTTTGACATGATTTTTTAAAAATTCCTTTACTCTAATCTTCTGCCAAAGATTTCATAAAATTCTTTTAGCATAACCTTCAACTATGACTTTTGCTCAAATTCCTTTACAATAGCCTTCGATTTTGATATTTTTCTTAAAATTCCCGAACTATTGCCTTCTGCTGTGATTTTTTTTCAAATTCCTTTCCTACAATCATCAGCAAGTTTCCTTATTTAAAATGGTTTACTATAGCCTTAAACCATGAATTTTCTTAAAACTCCCTTCTAATAGCCTTTTGTCGTTATTTTTTTCAAATACCCTTCTTTTATCCTCATACCATGAATTTTTTCTAATTCTATTACTATAGCCTTATGTCATTTTTTTGCAAATATTCCATTACCATACCCATCAACCATGATTTCTCTACAAATTTCTTACGACAGCCTTTAGCCATGATTTTTTTTTAAATGTCTTACAATAGCCATGAACCACCATTTTCCTCAGATTCTCTCACTATTGCTTCCAGCTATGATTTTGCTACAAATTCCCTTACTATAGTCTACAATAAAAAAATTTCACAAAATTTCCTAACCATAGCCTTCTGCTCTGATTTTTTAAAAATTCTCTCATTTCAACATTCAGCCATTATTTTCTTTAAATTCTATTACAATAGCCTTTACGCTGGACTTTTCCTAAAATCTCTTCGGAGTTATTTTCTTTAAATTCCCTAACAGTAGCCTTAAACCATGATTTTTCCTAAAATTCCCTTACTATAGCATTCAGCCATGATTTTTATTCAAATTCCCAAAGTCTAGCCTTGTGCCACGAATTTCTTCAAATTCTCTTACTATAGCCTTTTGTCATAACTTTTGTCAACAGTCCCTTACTATAGCCTTCAACCATTATTTACCTTCTAATTCTCTTACTCTAGCCTTTTCCTTGAGTTTTTTAAAATTCCCCATCAACCATAGTTTTCTTAAAATTCTTTTACTAAAGCATTCAGCCATGAGTTTTGCTCAGATTCATTTACTATCGCCTTAAATTTTGATTTTTTTCATAAAATTCCCTTACTACAGCTGCGCTCTGGTGTGATGTTTTTTTCAAATTCGCTTCCTAGAAGCATCGGCAAGTTTCCTTATTTAAAATGCTTTAATATTGCCTTAAACCCCGAATTTTCAAAAAATTCCCTTCCAATAGCCTTCAAATATTATTTTTTTTCAAATACCCTTACTATTGCCTCGTACCATGAATTACTTCATATTCTTTTAATGTGGCCTTAAGTCTTTTTTTTGTCAAAATTCCTTTACTATAGCCTTCAACCGTGATTTCTCTTCAAATTCTATACGATAGCCTTTAGCCATGATTTTCATTTCATTTCGTTTACTATAGCCTTGGACCACCATTTTCATCAAAATATCTTACTATTGCTTCAAGCAATGATTTTACTTCAAATTCCCTTACAATTGTCTTCATTTAATATTTTTCAAACAATTTCCTAAGTATTGCCTTAAACTCTGATTTTTTCAAAATTATTTCACTACAACATTCAGCCATTATTTTCTTTAAATTCCATGATGATAGCTTTCAACCATGAGTTTTCCTTAAATTCCCTAGGAATTGTCTTCTTTAAATTCCCTAATTATAGCCTTAAACCATGACTTTTCCAAAATTCCCTTACAATAGAATTCAGCCATGATTTTTCTTCAAATTCCCTAACTCCAACAGTGTGCCATGAATTTTTTCAAATTCTCTTACTATAGCCTTTAGTCATAATTTTTGTCAAAAGACCCTTACTATAGCCTTCAACCATTATTTTTCGACAAATTCTCCACTCAAGCCATTTTTAATGATTTTTTAAAACTCCTTTACTCTAGCCTTCAACCAAAGTTTGCATAAAATTTTTCTAACATAGCCTTCAACCATGAGTTTTTCTCAAATTCCTTTACGATAGCCTTCTGTTTAGATGTTTTTCTAAAAATTCCCTTACTATAGCCTTCTGTTGTGATTTTTCTTCAAATTCTCTTCCTACAAGCATCAGCCAAGTTTCCTTATTTAAAATGCTTTACTATAGCCTTAAACCATGAGCTTTCTTAAAATTCCCTTCCAATAGCCTTCAATCATTATTTTTTTCAAATACCCTTACTATTGCCTCTTGCTATGAATTTCTTCAAATTCTCTTACTATAGCCATATGTCATTTTTTTGTCAAAATTCCTTTACTTTAGCCTTCAACCATGATATCTCCTCTAATCCCTTACGACATCCTTAAGCCATGATTTTTATTTCAATAGCTTTACTATAGCCTTCAACCACCATTTTCATCAAATTCGCTTACTATTGCTTCCAGCTATGATTTTACTTGAAATTCCCATACTAAATCCTTCAATTAAAATTTTACATACAATTTCTAACTATAGCCATCATCTCTGATTTTTTAAAAAATTCTCTCACTACAACATTCAACCTATTATTTTGTTTAAATTTCATTACAATAGCCTTTAACCGAGACTTTTCCTAAAATTTCCTTGGAATTATTTTTCTAAATTCACTAACTATAGCCTTAAACCATGATTTTTCCTAAAATTCCCACACTCTACAATTCAACAATGATTTTTCTTTAAATTTCCTAACTCTAGCTATGTGCCATTTAATTTCTTGAAATTCTCTTACTATAGCCCTTAGTCATAATTTTTTGTAAAACGCCCCTCAGCCTTCAACCATAATTTTCCTTCAAATTCTCTTACTCTAGCCTTTTTACAAGATTTTTAAAAATTCCTTTACTCTAATCTTCAGCCAAAGCTTTCATTAAATTCTTTTAACATAACCTTCAACCATGACCTTTGCTCAAATTCCTTTACTATAGCCTTCAGTTTTGATTTTTTTCTTAAAATTCCCGAACTATTGCCTTCAGCTGTGATTTTTGGTCAAATTCCTTTCCTACAAGCATCAGCAAGTTTCCTTATTTAAAATGGTTTACTATAGCCTTCAACCATGAATTTTCTTAAAATTTCCTTCTAATAGCCTTTTGTCGTTATTTTTTTCAAATACCCTTCCTATATCCTCATACCTTGAATTTTTTCTAATTCTATTACTATAGCCTTATGTCATTTTTTTGCAAATATTCCATTACCATACCCATCAACCATGATTTCTCTACAAATTTCTTACGACAGCCTTTAGCCATGATTTTTTTTTAAATATCTTACTGTAGCCATGAACCACCATTTTCCTCAGATTCTCTCACTATTGCTTCCAGCTATGATTTTGCTACAAATTCCCTTACTATAGTCTTCAATAAAAAAATTTCACAAAATTTCCTAACCATAGCCTTCTGCTCTGATTTTTTAAAAATTCTCTCATTTCAACATTCAGCCATTATTTTTTTAAATTATATTACAATAGCCTTTACGCTTGAGTTTTCCTAAAATCTCTTGGGAGTTATTTTCTTTAAATTCCCTAACTATAGCCTTAAACCATGATTTTTCCTAAAATTCCCTTACTATAGCATTCAGCCATGATTTTATTCAAATTCCCAAAGTCTAGCCTTGTGCCACTTAATTTCTTTCAATTCTCTTACTATAGCCTTTAGCCATAACTTTTTGTCAACAGTCCCTTACTTTAGCCTTCAACCATTATTTACCTTCTAATTCTCTTACTCTAGCCTTTTTTCCTTGAGTTTTTAAAATTCTCTTACTATAGCCTTCAACCATAGTTTTCTTAAAATTCTTTTTACTAAAGCATTCAGCCATGAGTTTTGCTCAGATTCCTTTACTATCACCTTAAATTTTGATTTTTTTCATAAAATTCCCTTTACTACTGTTGCGTTCAGGTGTGATGTTTTTTTTCAAATTCATTTCCTACAAGCATCGGCAAGTTTCCATATTTTAAATGCTTTAATATTGCCTTTAAACCCCGAATTTTCAAAAATTCCTTCCAATAGCCTTCAAATATTATTTTTCCTCAAATAGCCTTACTATAGCCTCGTACCATGAATTACTTCAAATTCTTTTTAATGTGGCCTTAAGTCTTTTTTTTTTCTCAAAATTCCTATACTATAGCCTTCAACCGTGATTTCTCTTCAAATTCCATAATGATAGCCTTTAGCCATGATTTTCATTTCATTTGGTTTACTATAGCCTTGGACCACCATTTTCATCAAAATCTCTTACTATTGCTTCAAGCAATGATTTTACTTCAAATTCCCTTACAATTGTCTTCATTTAATATTTTTTCAAACAATTTCCTAAGTATAGCCTTAAACTCTGATTTTTTTCAAAATTATTTCCCTACAACATTCAGCCATTATTTTTTTTTTAAATTCCATGATGATAGCTTTCAACCATGAGTTTTCCTTAAATTCCCTAGGAATTATCTTCTTTAAATTCCCTAATTATAGCCTTAAACCATGACTTTTCCTAAAATTCCCTTACAATAGAATTCAGCCATGATTTTTCTTCAAATTCCCTAACTCCAGCACCGTGCCATGAATTTTTCAAATTCTCTTACTATAGCCTTTAGTCATTATTTTTGTCAAAAGTCCCTTACTATAACCTTATTATCTACTCAAGCCATTTTTCATGATTTTTTTTAAAACTCCTTTACTCTAGCCTTCAACCAAAGTTTGCATAAAATTTTTCTAACATAGCCTTCAACCATGAGTTTTTCTCAAATTCCTTTAACGATAGGCTTCTGTTTAGATGTTTTTCTAAAAATTCCCTTACTATAGCCTTCTGTTGTGATTTTTCTTCAAATTCTCTTCCTACAAGCATCAGCCAAGTTTCCTTATTTAAAATGCTTTACTATAGCCTTAAAATTTGACTTTTCTTAAAATTCCCTTTCAATAGCCTTCGGTCATTATTTTTTTCAAATACCCTTACAATAGCCTCTTGCCATGAATTTCTTCAAATTCTCTTACTATAGCCATATTCATTTTTTTGTCAAAATTCCTTTTCTTTAGCCTTCAACCATGATATCTCCTCTAATCCCTTTATGACATCCTTAAGCCATGATTTTGATTTCAATAGCTTTACTATAGCCTTCAACCACCATTTTAATCAAATTCCCTTACTATTGCTTCCAGCTATGATTTTACTTGAAATTCCCATACTATAAACTTTCAATTAAAATTTTACTTATAATTTCTAACTATAGCCTTCAGCTCTGATTTTTTTAAATTCTCTTACTACAGCATTCAACCTATTATTTTGTTTAAATTTCATTACAATAGCCTTTAACCGAGACTTTTCCTAAAATTTCCTTGGAATTATTTTCTTTAAATTCCCTAACTATAGCCTTAAACCATGATTTTTCCTAAAATTCCCACACTATACAATTCAACAATGATTTTTCTTTAAATTTCCTAACTCTAGCTATGTGCCATTTAATTTCTCGAAATTCTCTTACTATAGCCCTTAGTTATAATTTTGTAAAAGTCCCTTAGCCTTCAACCATTATTTTCCTTCAAATTCTCTTACTCTAGCCTTTTTACATGATTTTATAAAAATTCCTTTACTCTAATCTTCACCCAACGCTTTTCATAAAATTCTTTTAACATAACCTTCAACCATGACCTTTGCTCAAATTTCTTTTACTATAGCCTTCAGTTTTGATTTTTTCTTAAAATTCCCGAACTATTGCCTTCAGCTGTGATTTTTGGTCAAATTCCTTTCCTACAAGCATCAGCAAGTTTCCTTATTTAAAATGGTTTACTATAGCCTTAAACAATGAATTTTCTTAAAATTCCTTCTAATAAGCTTTTTGTCGTTATTTTTTCAAATACCCTTCCTATATCCTCATACCTTGAATTTTTTCTAATTCTATTACTATAGCCTTATGTCATTTTTTTTTGCAAATATTCCATTACCATACCCATCAACCATGATTTCTCTACAAATTTCTTACGTCAGCCTTTAGCCATGATTTTTTTTTTTAAATATCTTACTGTAGCCATGAACCACCATTTTCCTCAGATTCTCTCTCTATTGCTACCTGCTATGATTTTTTCTACAAATTCCCCTTACTATAGTCTTCAATAAAAAAAATTTCACAAAATTTCCTAACCATAGCCTTCTGCTCTGATTTTTTTAAAATTCTCTCATTTCAACATTCAGCCATTATTTTCTTTAAATTCTATTACAATAGCCTTTTACGCTTTTGAGTTTTCCTAAAATCTCTTGGGAGTTATTTTCTTTAAATTCCCTAACTATAGCTTTAAACCATGATTTTCCCTAAAATTCCCTTTTTACTATAGCATTCAGCCATGATTTTTCTTCAAATTCCCAAAGTCTAGCCTTTTGCAACTTAATTTCTTTGAATTCTCTTACTATAGCCTTTAGTCATAACTTTTGTCAACAGTCCCTTACTCTAGCCTTTTTCCTTGAGTTTTTTAAAATTCCCTTACTATTGCCTTCAGCCATGAGTTTTGCTCAGATTCCTTTACTATCGCTTTTTTAAATTTTGATTTTTTTCATAAAATTCCCTTACTACAGCTGGGCGTTCAAGTGTGATATTTTTTTTTCAAATTCATTTCCTACAAGCATCGGCAAGTTTCCTTATTTAAAATGCTTTAATATTTGTTTTAAACCCCGAATTTTCAAAAATTCCCTTCCAATAGCCTTCAAATATTATTTTTCTTCAAATACCCTTACTATAGCCTCATTACCATGAATTACTTCAAATTCTTTTATTGTGGCCTTAAGTCTTTTTTTTCTCAAAATTCCTATACTATAGCCTTCAACTGTGATTTCTCTTCAAATTCCATCACGATAGCCTTTAGCCATGATTTTCATTTCATTTGGTTTATTATAGCCTTGGACCACCATTTTTCAAAACTCTTACTATTTCTTCTAGCAATGATTTTACTTCAAATTCCCTTACAATTGTCTTCATTTAAGATTTTTTCAAACAATTTCCTAAGTATAGCCTTAAACTCTGATTTTTTCAAAATTATTTCCCTACAACATTCAGCCATTATTTTCTTTTAAATTCCATGATGATAGCTTTCAACCATGAGTTTTCCTTAAATTCCCTAGGAATTATCTTCTTTAAATTCCTAATTATAGCCTTAAACCATGACTTTTCCTAAAATTCCCTTACAATAGAATTCAACCATGATTTTTCTTCAAATTCCTAACTCCAAACTTTGTGCCATGAATTTTTCAAATTCTCTTACTATAGCCTTTAGTCATAATTTTGTCAAAAGACCCTTACTAAAGCCTTGACCATTATTTTCCGACAAATTCTCTACTCAAGCCATTTTTCATAATTTTTTTTAAAACCCCTTCACTCTAGCCTTCAACCAAAGTTTGCATAAAATTTTTCTAACATAGCCTTCAACCATGAGTTTTTTCTCAAATTCCTTTACGATAGCCTTCTGTTTGCATGTTTTTCTTAAAATTCCCTTACTATAGCCTTCTGTTGTGATTTTTCTTCAAATTCTCTTCCTACAAGCATCAGCCAAGCTTCCTTATTTAAAATGCTTTTACTATAGCCTTAAACTTTGAACTTTCTTAAAATTCCCTTCCAATAGCCTTCAATCATTATTATTTTCAAATACCCTTACTATTGCCTCTTGCTATGAATTTCTTCAAATTCCCAAAGTCTAGCCTTGTGCCACGAATTTCTTCAAATTCTCTTACTATAGCCTTTAGTCATAACTTTTGTCAACAGTCCCTTACTATAGCCTTTAACCATTATTTACCTTCTAATTCTCTTACTCAAGCCTTTTTCCTTGAGTTTTTTTAAAATTCCCTTTACTATAGCCTTCAACCATAGTTTTCTTAAAATTCTTTTTTACTAAAGCATTCAGCCATGAGTTTTGCTCAGATTCCCTTACTATATCCTTTTTTTTTTATTTTCTTCTTAAAATTCCCTTAATATAGCCTGATCCTGTGCTTTTTCTTAAAATTCTCCTAGTACATGCGTCAGCCATGTTTTCTTATTCAAAATGCTTTACAATAGCCTTAAACCTTGAATTTTCTTAAAATTCCCATCCAATAACCTTCACTCAATATTTTTTTTCACGTAACCTAACTATAGCTTCCTACCATGACTTTCTTCAAATTCCCTTGCATTTGCCTTAAGTCATTTTTTTGTCAAAATTCCTTTACTATAACCTTCAACCATGATTTCTTTTCAAATTCCATACAAGAGCCTTTAGCCATGATTTTTTTTTCTATTGCTTTACTATAGCCTTGAACCACCATTTTCATCAAATTCTCTTACTATTGCCTCTAGCTATGATTTTTCTTCAAATTCTCTTACTATAGTTTTCAATTAATATTTTTCATATAATTTCCTAACTATATCCTTTAACTCTGATTTTTTAAAAATTCTTTCCCTACAACCATCAGCCATTATTTTCTTTAAATTCCATTACAATAGCGTTAAACCATGTGTTTTCCTAAAATTCCCTAACTAAAGCCTTAAACCATGACTTTTCCTAAAATTCCCTAACTATAGAATTCGGCCTTGATTTTTCTTAAAATTCCCTAACTCCAGCACTGTGCCATGATTTTTTTCAAATTTTCTTACTATTGTCTTTAATCATAATTTTTGTCAAAAGTCCCTTACTATAGCCTTCAACCATTATTTTCTGACAAATTCTCTTACTCAAGCAATTTTCCTTGATTTTTTTAAAACTCCTTTACTCTTGCCTTCAACCAAAGTTTTCATAAAATTCTTTTTAACACAGCCTTCAACCATTACTTTTTCTCAAATTCCTTTAGTATAGCATTTTGTTTTGATTTTTTTCTTAAAATTCCCTTACTATACCCTTCAGCTGTGATTTTTCTTCAAATTCACTTCCTACAAGCATCAGCCAAGTTTCCATATTTAAAATGCTTTACTATAGCCTTAAACCATGAATCTTCTTAAAATTCCCTTCAAATAGCCTTCAGTCATTATATTTTTCAAATACCCTTACTTAGCCTCGTACCATGAATTTCATCAAATTCTCTTACTATAGCCTTATGTCATTTTTTTGTCAAAATTCCTTTACGTTAGCCTTCAACCATGATTTTTCTTAAAATTCCTTACGACAGCCTTTATCCATGATTTTTGTTTCAATTGCTTAACTATAGCCTTCAACCACCATTTTTATCAAATTCACCTACTATTGCTTCCAACTATGATTTTACTTGAAATTCCCATACTATAGCTTTCAATTAAGATTTTTTATATAATTACCTAACTATAGCCTTCAGCTCTGATTTTTTTAAAAATTCTCTCACTACAACATTCAGCCATTATATTCTTTAAATTCCATTACAATAGCCTTTAACCTTGAGTTTTCCTAAAATTTCATTGGAATTATTTTTAAAAATTCCTAATCTCGGCTAAAACCATGATTTTTCTTAAAATTCTCTTACTATAGCCTTCAGCCATGATTTTTCATGAAATTCCCTTACTCTAGCCGTGTGTCACGAACTTCTTCTAATTCTCTTACTATAGCCTTTAGTCATAATTTTTGTCAAAAGTCCCTTAATATTGCCATCAACCATTATTTTTCTTCAAAATCTCTTACTCTATCCTTTTTCCATGACTTGTTAAAATTCCCTTACTATACAATAGTTTTGTTAAAATTCTTTTACCACAGCCTTCAACCATGAGTTTTGCTCAAATTCCCTTGCTATATCATTCAGTTTTGATTTTTTTCTTAAAATACCCTTATTATAGCTTCTGCTGTGATTTTTCTTAAAAGTCTCCGACTACAAGCAGCAGCCATGTTTTCATATTTAAAATGCTTTATTATAACCTTAAACCTTAAATATTCTTAAAATTCCCCTCCTATAGCCTTCAGTCATTATTTTTTGTTCAAATACCCTTACTATAGTCTCATACCATGAATTTTTTTCAACTTCTCTTACTATAAGCGTTATGTCAGGCTTCAACCATGATTTCTCTTCAAATTCGATACGATAGCCTTTAGGCATGATTTTTGTTTCAATTGCTTTACTCTAGCATTGCACCACCATTTTCATCAAATTCTCTTACAATTGCTTCCAGCTATGATTTTATTTCAAATTCCCTTACTCTAGTCTTCAATTAAGATTTTTCATATAATTTCCTGATTGTAGCCATCAGCTCTAATTTTTTTAAAATTCTCTCACTACAACATTTAGCCATTATTTTCATTAAATTCCATTATAGTAGCCTCCAACCTTGAGTTTTCCTAAAATTCCCTAGAAATTATTTTCTTTAAATTCCCTAACTATAGCTTTAAACGATGATTTTCCTAAAATTCCTTTAGAATAGCATTCAGCCATGATTTTTTTCTTGAATTCCCTAACTCTAGCCTTGTGCCATGAATTTCTTCTATTTATCTTACTATATCCTTTAGTCATAATTTTTTCGAAGGTCCCTTACTTTACCCTTCACCCATTATTTTCCTTCAAATTCTCTTACTATAGCCTTTTTCCATGACCTTTTAAAATTCCTTAACTAAAACCTTTAACCAAAGTTTTCTTAAATTTGTTTTACCATAGCCGACCATGAGTTTCTCTCAAATTCTCTTACTATAGCCTTAAGTTTTGATTTTTTTTCTTAAAATTCCCTTATTATAGCCTCAGCTGTGATTTACTACAAAATCTTTTACTACAAGCATCAATAAGGTTTCCTTATTTGAAAAGCTTTAATATAGCCTTAAACCATGAATTTTCTTAAACATCTGGTTCAATGGCCTTCAGTCATTTTTTTTCTTCAAATACCCTTACTTTAGCTTCGTTGCCATGAATTTCTTAAAATTCTCTTATTGTAACCTTCAACCGTGATTTCTCTTCAAATTCCTTACGATAGCCTTTAGCCATAATTTTCGTTTCAATTGGTTTACTATAGCCTTGAACATCCATTTTCATCAAAATCTCTTACTAATGCTTCTAGCATATGATTTTACATAAAATTCCCTTACAATTGTCTTCAATTAATATTTTTTCATATAATTTCCTAACTATATCCTTTAACTCTGATTTTTTAAAAATTCTTTCACTACAACCTTCAGCCATTATTTTCTTTAAACTCCATTACAATAGCCTTCAACCATGTGCTTTCCAAAAATTCTCTAGGAATTATCTTCTTTTAAATTCCTAACTTATAGCCTTAAACCATGATTTTTCCTAAAATTCCCTTACTATAGCATTCAGCCATGATTTTTATTCAAATTCCCAAAGTCTAGCCTTGTGCCACGAATTTCTACAAATTCTCTTACTATAGCCTTTAGTCATAACTTTTTGTCAAAAGTCCCTTACTATAGCCTTCAACCATTATTTTCCTTCAAATTTTCTTACTCTGGCGTGTTTCCATGACTTTTTAACAATTCACTTTCTATAGCCCTCAACCATAATTTTGCTAAATTTCTTTTTACCACAGATTTCAGCAATGAGTTTTGCTCAAATTCCCTTACTATAGCATTCAGTTTGGATTTTTTCTTAAAATTCCCTTACAATAACCGGCTGTGATTTTTCTTAAAATTCTCTTCCTATAGGCATCAGCCAAAGTTTCCTTATTTAAAGCGGCTTTACTATAGCCTTAAACCAAGAATTTTAGGTAAAACTCCCTTCCAATAGCCTTCAGTTCTTATTTTTCTTCAAATACCCTTTCAATAGCCTTGTACCATGAATTTTTTCAAATTCTCTTACTGTAGCCTTTTGTCATTTTTTTTTCAAAATTCCTTTACTATAGCATTCAACCGTGATTTCTCTTCAAATTCATTACGATAGCCTTTAGCCATGATTTTTTTTTCAATTACTTACTTTACCCTTGAACCACCATTTTCATCAAATTTTCTTACTATTGCTTTCAGCTATGATTTTACTTCAAATTCCCTTACTATGGTCTTCAATTAATATTTTTAATATAATTTCCTAACTATAGCCTAACCCTCTAAATTTTTTTAAATTATTTCACTACAACATTCAACCGTTATTTTCTTTAGATTCCATTACAATAGCCTTCAACCATGAGTTTTCCTAAAATTCCCTAGGAATTGTCTTCTTTAAATTCCTACCTATAGCCTTTTAAACCATAACTTTTTCTTAAAATTCCATTACATACCATTACGCCATGATTTTTCTTCAAATTCCCTCACTCTAGCCTTGTGCCACGAATTTATTCAAATTCTCGTACTGTAGCCTTTAGTCATAATTTTTTCCAAAAGACCCTTACTATAACCTTTAATTTTTTTTCGACAATTTCTCTTACTCAAGCCTTTTTCCATGATTTTTTTCAAACTGCTTTACTCTAGCCTTCAACTAGCCTTCAACCATGAGTTTTGCACAAATTCCTTTTACGATAGCCTTCAGTTTTAATTTTTCTTAAAATTCCCTTAGAGCCTTCAGCTGTGATTTTCTTCAAATTCTTTTCCTAAGAGCATCAATAAGTTTCCTTTATTTCAAATGCTTTACTATAGACTGAAACCAAGAATTTTCTTAAAATACCCTTCCAATACCCTTTAGTCAATATTTTTCTTCAAATACCCTTACTATAGCCTCGTACCATGAATTTCTTCAAAATCTCTTACTATAGCTTTATGTCAATTTTATGTCAAAATTCCTTTACTATTGCCTTCAACCACGATCTTTCTTCAAATTCCTTAAGACAGCCTTTAGCCATGATTTTTGTTTCAATTGCTTTACTATAGCCTTGAACCACCATTTTCAGCAAATTCTCTTACTGTTGCTTCTAGCTATGATTTTACTTGAAATTCCCATACTATAGCCTTCAACTAAGTTTTTTCATATAATTTCCTAACTATAACCTTCAGCTTTGATTTCTTAAAAATTCTCTCACTACAAACTTCAACCAATATTTTGTTTTAATTCCATTACAATAGCCTTAAACCATGAGTTTTCCAAAAATTCCCAAAGAATTATTTTCTTTAAATTCCCTAACTATAGCATTCCACCGTGATTTTTACTAAAATTTGCTTACAATAGCATTCAGCCATAATTTTTCTTCAAATTCAATAACTCAAGCCCTGTGCCACGAATTTCTTCTAATTCTCATACTATAGCCTTTAGTCATAATTTTTTTAAAAATTCCTTACTATTGCCTTTAGTCATAATTTTTTTTCAAAAGTCCCTAACTATAGCCTTCAACCATTATTTTCCTACAAATTTTCTTACTCTAGACTTTTCCTTGTCTTTTTTAAAATTCCTTATTATAACCTTTAATCATAGTTTTTTTCAAATTCTTTTACAATAGCCTTCAGCCTTGAGTTTTGCTCAAATTCCCTTACTATATCCTTTAGATTTGATTTTTCTTTAAAATTCCATTACTATAGCCCTTTGCTGTGATTTTTCTTAAAATTCTCCTCGACAAGAGTCAGCCAAAGTTTTCTTATTTAAAATGCTTTACTATAGCCTTAAACCTTGAATTTTCATAAAATTCCTTCAATAACCTTCAATAAATTTTTTTCTTCAAATACCCTTACAATAGCCTGGGTACCATGAATTTTTTAAATTCTCTTACTATAGACTTAAGTCATTTTTTTGTCAAAATTCCTTTCGTCTTCAACAATGATTTCTCTTCAAATTCCTTTTCGATAGACTTTACCCATGATTTTTGTTTTGATTGCTTTACTATAGCCTTGAACCATCATTCTCATCAAATTTTATTTACTATTGCTTCCAGCTATGATTTTACTTCAAATTCCATTACTATAGTCTTCAATTAAGATTTTTTCATATAATTTCTGACTATAGCCTTCTGTTCAGATTTTTTAAAAATTCTTTCACTAAAACATTCAGCCATTATTTTTCTTAAATTCCATTAAAATAGCCTTCAACCATGAGTTTTCCTAAAATTCCTAAAAATATTTTCTTAAATTCCCTAACATAGCCTTAAACCATGATTTTTCCTAAAATTCCCATACTATAGCCGTTTGCCATGATTTTTCTTTTAATTTTCTCACTTCTGCGTTGTGCCACAAATTTCATCAAATTCTCTTAATATAGCCAATACACATAATTTGTCAAAAGTCCAATACTATAGCCTTCAACCATTAATTTCCTTCAAATTCTCTTACTCTAGCATTTTTCCATGACTTTTTTAAAATTCCTTTACTATAGCCCTCAACCATTGTTTTCCTAATATTCTTTTACCACAGCCTTCAGCCACGAGTTTTGCTCAAATTCCATTACTATAGCTTTCAATTTAAATTTTTTTTTCTTAAAATTCCCTTACTATAGCCTTCAGGTGTGATTTTTCTTAAAATTCTCTTACTAAAACCGTCTGCCTAAATTTTCTTATTTAAAATGCTTTACTATAGCCTTAAACCTTGAATTTTCTTAACATTCTCTTCCAATAGCCTTCAGTCATTATATTTCTTCAAATACCCTTACTATAGCCTGGTACCTTGAATTTTTTCAAATACTATGGCTATAGCCTTAAATCATTTTTTGTCGAATTCCTTTGCTATAAGCCATCAACCATGATTTCTCTTCAAATTCCTGACGATAGCCTTTAGCCATGATTTTTGTTTCAATTCGTTACTATAGCCTTGAACCACCATTTTCATCAAATTCTCTTACTATTGATTCCAGCTATGATTTTACTTCAAATTCTCTTACTATAGTCTTCAATTAAGTTTTTTTCTTATAATTTCCTAACCCTCTAATTTTTTAAAATTCTTTCACTAAAACATTCAGCCATTATTTTCTGTAAATTTCATTACAATAGCCTTCAACCATGTGTTTGCCTAAAATTCCCTAGAATTATTTTCTTTAAATTCTTAACTATAGCCTTAAACCAAGATTTTTCCTAAAATTCCCTTACTATTGCATTCAGCCATGATTATTCTTCAAATTCCTAACTCTAGCCTTGTGCCACGAATTTCTTCAAATTCTCTTACAATAGCCTTTAGCCATAATTTTTTTTGTCAAAAGTGCCTTACTATAGCCTTCAACAATTATTTTTCTGACAAATTATCTTACTCTAGCCTTTTTCCATGATTTTTAAAATTCCTTACACTAGACTTCAACTAGGTTTTCATAAAAAATTTTAAAATAGCCTTCAACCATGAGTTTTCCTCAAATTCCTTTACTATAGCCTTATGTTTTGATATTTTTTCTAAAATTCCCTTACTATAGCCTTCAACTGTGATTTTTCTTCAAATTCTCTTCCTACAAGCTTTAGCCAAGTTTCCTTATTTAAAATGCTTTACTATAGCCATAAACCATGAATTTTTTAAAAATTCCCTTCCTATAACCTTCAGTCATTATTTTTTTCAAATACCCTTTCTATAGCCTCGTACCATGAATTTCTTCAAATTCTCTTACTATAGCCTTATGTCATTTTTTAGTCAAAATTCCTTTACTATAGCCTTCAACCATGATTTCGTTTCAAATTCCTTACGACAGCCTTTGGCCATGAATTTTGTTTCAATATCTTTACTATAGCCATGAACCACCATTTTCTTCATATTCTCTTACAATTGCTACCAGCTATGATTTTACTTCAAATTCTCTTACTATAGTCTTAAATTAAGATTATTCATATAATTTCCTAACTATAGCTTTTTTTAGATCTGATTTTAAAAAAATTCTTTCACTACAACATTCAGCCGTTATTTTCTACAAAATACCATTACAATAGCCTTCAACCATGAGTTTTCCTAAAATTCCCTAGGAATTATCTTCTTTAAATTCCTACCTATAGCCTTAAACCATGACTTTTCCTAAAATTCCTTACTATAGCATTCAACCTTGATTTTTCATTAAAATTCCCTAACTCTAGCCTTGTGCCACAAATTTCTTCAAATTCTCTTACTATAACCTTTAGTCATAATTTTTTTTAAAAGTCCTTACTATTATCTTCAACCTTTATTTTTCGACAAATTTTCTTACTCAAGCCTTTTTCCATGATTTTTTAAAACTCCTTTACTCTAGCCTTCAACAGAAGATTTCATAAAGTCTTCTAACATAGCCTTCAACCATGAGGTTTGCACAAATTCCATTACTATAGCCTTCAGTTTTGATTTTTTTCTTCAAATTCCCTAACTTGAGCCTTCTGCTGTGATTTTTCTTCAAAATATTTTCCTGCAAGCATCAGCCAAGTTTCCTAATTTCAAATGCTTTTTTTGTAGCCTGAAACCAAGAATTTTTCTTAAAATTTCCTTCCAATTTGCCATCACTCAATATTTTTCTTCAAATAATCTTACTATAGCCTGGGTACCATGAATTTCTTCAAAATCTCTTTTACTATAGCCTTATGTCATTTTTGTCAAAAAATTGCTTTTACTATAGCCTTCAACCATGATTTCTCCTCAAATTCCTTTCTGACTGCCTTTAGCCATGATTTTTGTTTCAACTGCTTTTTTAGCCTTGAACCACCATTTTCATCAAATTCTCTTACTATTGTTTCTAGCTATGATTTTATATCAAATACCTTTACTATAGTCTTCAATTAAGATTTTTCATATAATTTCCTAACAATATCCTTTAACTCGATTTTTTAAAAATTCTTTCACTACAATATTCAGCCATTATTTTCTTTTAAATTCCATTATAATAGCCTTCAACCATGAGTTTTCCTAAAATTCCCTAGGAATTTATCTTCTTTAAATAACCTACCTATAGCCTTAAACCATGACTTTTCCAAAAGATCCCTTTACTATATAGCATTCAGCTATGATTTTTTCTTCAAATTCCCCTAACTCTAGCCTTTGTGCCACTAATTTCTTCAAATTCTCTTACTATAGCCTTTAGTCATAACTTTTGTCAAAAGTCACTTACTATTATCTTCATCCTTTTTTTTCGACAAATTCTCTTACTCAAGCCTTTTTTTCCATTTTTTTTAAAACTCATTTACTCTAGCCTTTAAAAGAAGTTTTCATAAAATTCTTCTAACATAGGTCTTCAACCATGAGGGTTTGTACAAATTCCATTACTATAGCCTTCAGTTTTGATTTTTTCTTCAAATTCCCTTACTTGAGCCTTCTGCTGTGATTTTTCTTCAAAATCTTTTCCCTGCAAGCATCAGCCAAGTTTCCTAATTTCAAATGCTTTCTTTGTAGCCTGAAACCAAGAATTTTCTTAAAATTCCTTCCAATTCGCCATCACTCAATATTTTTTTCTTCAAATAATCTTACTATAGCCTCGTACCATGAATTTCTTCAAAATCTCTTACTATAGCCTTATGTCATTTTTGTCAAAATTGTTTTACTATAGCCTTCAACCATGATTTCTCCTCAAATTCCTTATTAATGACTTTTTAGCCATGATTTTTGTTTCAACTGCTTTACTTAGCCTTGAACCACCATTTTCATCAAATTCTCTTACTATTGCTTCTAGCTATGATTTTATATCAAATACCTTTACTATAGTCTTCAATTAAGATTTTTCATATAATTTCTAACAATATCCTTTAACTCCAATTTTTTAAAAATTCTTTCACTACAATATTGAGCCATTATTTTCTTTAAATTCCATTATAATAGCCTTCAACCATGAGTTTTTCTAAAATTCCTAGGAATTATCCTCTTTAAATTCCCTACCTATAGCCTTAAACCATGACTTTTCAAAAGATCCCTTACTATATAGCATTCAGCTATGATTTTTTTCTTCAAATTCTAACTCTAGCCTTGTGCCACTAATTTCTTCAAATTCTCTTACTATAGCCTTTAGTCATAACTTTTTTTTTTGTCAAAAGTCACTTACTATTATCTTCATCCTTTATTTTTTGACAAATTCTCTTACTCAAGCCTTTTTCCATGATTTTTTTTTTTAAAACTCCTTTACTCTAGCCTTCAAAAGAAGTTTTCATAAATTCTTCTAACATAGCCTTCAACCATGAGGTTTGCACAAATTCCATTACAATAGCCTTCAGTTTTGATTTTTTTGCAAATTCCCTTACTTGAGCCTCTCTTGCTGTGATTTTTCTTCAAAATCGTTTTCTGCAAGCATCAATAAAGTTTCAAATTTCAAATGCTTTACAATAGTCTGAAACCAAGAATTTTCTTTAAATTCCCATCCAATAGCCTTCAGTCATTATTTTTTCTTCAAATACTCTTACTATAGCCTCATTACCATGAATTTTTTTTTAAAATCTCTTACTATAGCCTTATGTCATTTTTTTGTCAAATTCCATTATTATAGCCTTCAACCATGATTTCTCTTTCAAATTCCCTTACGATGGCCTTTAGTCATGATTTTTGTTTCAATTGCTCTATTATAGCCTTGAACTACCATTTTCATCAAATTCTCTTACTATTGCTTCTAGCGATGATTTTACTTGAAATTCCCATACTATAGCCTTCAATTGTTTTTTTTCATATAATTTCTAACTAAAACCTTCAGCTCTCTATTTTTTAAAAAATTCTCTCACTACAACATTCAGCCATTATTTTGTTTACATTTCATTACAATAGCCTTCAACCCAGGTGGGTTTTCCTAAAATTCCTAAGATTATTTTCTTTAAATTCCCCTAACTATAGCCTTCAACCATGATTTTTTCCTAAAATTTGCTTACTAAAGCATTCAGCCATGATTTTTCTTCAAACTCCATAACTCTAGCTTGGGTCTATAGCCTTTAGTCATAATTTTTTTTTTCAAAGTCCCTTCTATAGTCTTCAACCATTATTTTCCTTCAAATTCTCTTCTTACTCTAGCCTTTTTCCATGCCCTTTTAAAAATTACCTTATTATAGCCTTCTACCTTGGTTTTCTTAAAAAATTTACAATAGCCTTCAGCCATGAGTTTTGCTGGAAATTCTCTTACTATATCCTTCAATTTTGATTTTTCTTAAAATTCCCTTTACTATAGCCTTCTCGTGATTTTCTAAAATTCTCCTACTACATGTGGCAATAAGTTTTTCTTATTTAAAATACTTTACTATAGCCTTAAACCATTTATTTTCTTAAAATTCCCTTCAATAGCCTTCAATCATTATTTTCTTCAAACACCTTTACAATATCCTCAGACCATGAAATTCTTCAAATTCTCTTACTAAAGCCTTATGTCATTTTTTTGTAAAATTCCTTTTACGATCTTTAACAATGATTTCTCTTCAAATTCCTTTCAGTAGACTTTACCCATGACTTTCTTTCAATTTTTTGCAATAGCCTAGAACCACCATTTTCTAAATCAATTCTGGGTACTATTGCTTTCAGCTATGATTTTACTTTACGTTCCCATACTATAGCCTTCAATTAAGATTTTTTCATATAATTTCCTAACTATACCCTTCAACTCTGAGTTTTTTTGAATTCTTTCACTACAACATTCAGCAATTATTTTCTTTAAATTCCATTACAATGGCTTCAACCGTGGGCTTTCTAAAACTCCCTAGGAATTATTTTCTTTAAATTCCCTAACTATAGCCTTAAACCATGATTTTTTTTCCTAAAATTCCCTTACTATAGCCTTCAGCCATTATTTTTTTTTTAATTCCTAAATCTGGCTTTGTGCCACCTGAAATTTCTTCAAATTCACTTGTATACCCAATAGTCATAATTTGTCCATCTCCTTACTATGGCTTCAACGTTGTTTTCCTTCATTCTCTTACTCTGGCATTTTCAATGACATTTTAAAATTCCCTTACTAAAGCCCTCAACCATGGTTTTCCTGTAATTCTACTCACAGCCTTCAGCCATGCCTTTTGTTCTCAAATTTTTCTTACTATAGCATTTTGGTTTTTTTTTTCTTCAAATTCCCTTACTATAGCCTTCAACATTGATTTGCTTTAAAATTCTCTTCCTGAAGCTTTGGCCAAGTTCCTTTATTTAAAAATTCTTTAATATAGCCTTAAACCATGATGAATTTTCTTAAAATTCCCTTCAAATAATATCGTCCAGTCATTATTTCAAATACCACCCTTTACCATGAATTTCTTTGAAATTCTGCTTCTTCCTATAGCCTTATGTCATTAATTAGTCAAAAATTCATACTATAGCCTTCAACCCTGATTTCTCTTCAAATTCCATAACGATAGCCTTAATCCACCATTTTTTTTGTTTTGAATTGCTTTAATATACTTGAACCACCATTTTTTCATCAAATTCTCTTACTCTGCTTCCAACTATGATTTTATTTCAAATTCTGTTACTATAGTCTTCAATTAAGATTTTTCCATAATTTTCCCTAACTATAGTCTTCAGCTCTAATTTTTTTTTAAATTCTTTAACTACATCATTCAGTCATTATTTTCATTAAATTCAATTACAATAGCCTTCAACTATGAGTAATCCTAAAATTCCCTAAGAATTATTTT